>CAJQZJ010032578.1:4374500-4396509 GCA_907164525.1 Lophiomys imhausi | reverse complement strand
GAGAAACCCTGTCTCGAAAAACCAAAAAAAAAAAAAAAAACTTAAGTTTGAAGGAGTTGCCTGTCATTGACATGTCTTTTAATTCTGTTTTTTTTGTTGTTGTTGTTGTTTTGTTTTTCAAGACAGGGTTTCCTCTGTGTAGGCCTGGCTGTCCTGGACTCACTCTGTAGACCAGGCTGGCCTTGAACTCACAGAGATCCGCCTGACTCTGCCTCCTGAGTGCTGGGATTAAAGGAGTGTGCCACCACTGCCTGGCTTGATTCTGATTTTTAAGTTACTAAAATTGATGGTGAATATATATGCAGAATGAAGTTTCCCCCTTTTCCGCAACTGTCCTCTTTCTAGGAGAAAACCAATTCTGTTTAAACTTTTTTTCCCCCCCAAATATTGACAAAAAGCTTTAGAGGGAAGAATTAGTTCACTAATTGACTAAATCTGGGTCTTGGGTTGTTTCAGTAAAATTCCTTATGATAATTTAAACTTTTATTTTTTTTTTTGTAAATAGGAACCTTTTAAAATCTGGTATAAAATGTAACTGTCAGGATCTTGAAAAGATTAATTTTTTAAAAAGTGTTTAAAAATAATGTTATCTTCTCAATTTAGGGTGAAACCTAACCATGAAAGTTCTTGACTTTCCTAAATGACAAATGATAGTATTTATTGTTTAAAAATTTCCATTGAGAGAATGAGAATTCATGGCAATGTAAGTTTCTATTTTGAGGAGAAAGAAGTTCAGAAGGGTACCAAATAAGCTGTCATGTCTCAATCTTACCAAAGAAAAGAAAACTAAACAAAAGAGGGAAAACACGCTAAAAGATACAACAGTTAACAGTAAAGATAAGGCTCGTTACGTGCTCCGTGCCTCAATGGACAGAGAATATGAAAGACAGTTAACTTACTGCAAGAGATTCCATTTGCTACGCAGCAAGCGCGGTGCAGAAAACAAAGGAAAGGAAAGAAAGAATAGGGTCAGCGTGGCATTGCAACAGAAAGTGAGGCCCTCTCCCAGGAGCAGAGCTGCCAGCAGGGTTGGCTTTGCTGCCCCCCCCCCCCCCCCCCCCCGCTTGCCGGTGTCCTACCCGCTCAACAAGCACAGCGGTCTGTTAAAAAACAAGCTTTAGTGGGCAATGCGTCACTGGAAAACATGGCTTTTAGTCCTTGGGATTCTCTACTTGGTTTAGATTTACCCTGAGTCCCATCTGGGAGACGAGAAGGAACTTTTGTTTTTTTCCTTCTTGAAGATTTGATTGTACTAATGTGAATGGAACTGAGAAATCTGAAGAATTGTTCCCCAGTAGCAAGTACAGTATATATAAATCATATATATATGATTTTAAAAATTATGTATATGTGTGTGGGTATGTGCACATCAATGCTGGTGCCTCAGGGACCAGAGGCATCGGATTCCCCCAAGAGCTGGACTTACAGGCAGCTGTCAGTCACCCAACATGGGTGGTGGGACTAAATCCAGTCCTTGTGCAAAAGCTAGACATGCTGTCAAACACTGACATCCCTCCATCAGACTGAACAGGAAGGCTGCTAGATAATGCTACCTCAAAGGAGTAAACACTGTGTGCTCCCAAACAAGTATGCAACATGATAAGGGCTTCCATGGGTTTTATTTTTTATGATAATAGCTTTTTCCCTCACAGGTAATTGTTAGTATTGTAACAAGGTCTGGGGGGGGGGGACGTCCCACAATGATGTGAATACCCAATCATCACACTTAGGAACCAAAACCAAAAAAAAAATCTTTATAATTATTTTTATCTGCTAAATAATTCCTAAAAGCAATCTAAAACTGGTTATTAACTTAAGACATTAAGAATTTACAAAGTGTGCCATGTTCATTTCTGAAATGTCACCAATGATATCATAACCATAGAACCAGTTTCTGAAAAATTTTGGTGGGCGGTAAGGGGTACTACAGTCTGAAGAAAATGTTTAAAATTTTTTTTTTCCAAAATCATTTTAGACCAGGCCTTGTGGGACATAACTGTAGTTCCAGCACTCTGGAGGCTAAAACAAGACGACAGAGTTTGGGGCCAATCTGGGCTTATCGCAAGAAAGAAACTGTCTCAGGCCCTACCCCAAACTTGGGCCTAACCTGGGCTTATCGCAAGACACTGTCTCAGGCCCTACCCCAAACTTGGGGCTAACCTGGGCTTATCATAAGACATTGTCTCAGGCCCTACCCCAAACACCAGCTTGGTTGATTCCAACTAATGAGTCCATATATCTTGGTTCTGAAAGTTCAAAATATCTAAGAACCTACCCCACTCGCTTTGTAATCCTTGGCAAGGAAAACTCTTAAAAAAAACATCCACTAAACTTCTGGGCTATCAGTTTAATGTGGTGGATTTAAACACAGTCTGGTGAGTAACAAAACTGTCAACTGGTCACCAGTGACTACAAAGGCTACTGAAGATGCACCTAGACCCCCGCCTCTGATTCCTGGTCTCCTCTCCCCTCCTCTATTGTAACTATCATGTGACATGTGTGTGTCAACTTCACTGAGACATTTTTTGTGGATCCTAGTCATGAATTTCTCTCAAACCTTTGAGAGAGGAAACACCTTAAAACTTGTGTTTGTACATTATATGGCTGAGGCACTAACTTGTCTCTGGAAAATGTCATGCCTACAAGTTTCATACTTAGTGCTGGTGTGTAATATGCTATCAGATTGGGTACACAGGGCCAGTTTTTAAAACTTACATTTAGCTGAGTGTGGTGACACATGCCCTTTAATCCCAGCACTTGGGAGGCAGAGGCAGGCAGGTCTCTGTGAGTTCAAGGCTAGTCTGGTCTACAAAGTGAGTCCAGGACAGCCAGGGATACACACACAGAAACCCTGTCTTGAAAGACGTAAAAAACCAAAAAATTACTTTTTTTTTTTTTTTTTTGTTTTTCGAGACAGGGTTTCTCTGTGTATCCTTGGCTGTTCTGGACTCACTTTGTAGACCAGGCTGGCCTCGAACTCACAGTGATCCGCCTGCCTCTGCCTCCCAAGTGCTGGGATTAAAGGCGTGCGCCACCACCGCCCGGCTCAAAAAATTACTTTTAATTATGTGTATGCATGCACATGCATGCATGGGTGGGTGCGAGTCTATCAGGGGTGGGGGATTGTGCGTGCTTTCAGAGGCCAGAGGCATTGGAAACCCTAGAGCTGGCCAGTTTTTACAGGCAGCTGTGAGCCACTGATATGGGTGCTGGGAACTGAACTCAGATCCTCCAGAAGAGCAGCCAGTGCTCTTAACCACCGTGCTGTCTCCCCAGCCTCACACAGGGCCAGCACTGAAGACTCCTGGGAATTCATCTGTTGAGATCTGCTTCCTTTAGCATAACTGCAGCCATTTTAGTCTTCAGTCTCCATTTTAGTTATAAGATGAAATTACTCATACTTTGTTACCTTGACCCTCTGAGGAGTCCCCAGCTACAGCTCCTCTTGGGACCAATCAACTTAAAGGTCTGTTAGAAATGCTTTTGTTTGGGCTGGAGAGATGGCTCAGCGGTTAAGAGCACTGGCTGCTCTTACAGAGGTCATAAGTTCAATTCCCAGAAACCACATGGTGGCTCACAACCATCCATAATGAAATCTGGTGCCTTCTTCTGGCCTGCAGATATACCTGCAGACAGAACACTGTATACATAATAAATAAATCTTTTTTTTTTTTTTTTGGTTTTTCGAGACAGGGTTTCTCTGTGTAGCCCTGGCTGTCCTGGACTCAATTTGTAGACCAGGCTGGCCTCGAACTCGCAAAGATCCGCCTGCCTCTGCCTCCCAAGTGCTGGGATTAAAGGCGTGCGCCACCACTGCCCGGCTATAATAAATAAATCTTTAAAAAAAAAAAAAAGAAATGCTTTTGTTTGGGGGTGGGGGGCTGGAGAGATGGCTCAGAGGTTAAGAGCACTGGCTGCTCTTCCAGAGGTCTGGAGTTCAATTCCCAGCAACCACATGGTGGCTCACAACCATCTGTAATGGAATCTGGTGCCCTCTTCTGGCATGTAGATATACCTGCAGACAGAACACTATATAATAAATAAAATATTAAAAAAAAAGAAATGCTTTTTCTAATAAGTCAAAATGATGTACTGCTGCCCTCCCCTTGCTTCCTATACATGGTTACCTGGTTGTTACCTGGATGCAGTTTTTTTCCTAGACCTGGTTACCTGGTTGTTACCTGGATGTGGTTTTTCTTATAAAAAAGCCTGCCCTGGAAGCAGACCGACAACACAGTTAGGCTCTAAGACCTCTGTGACCCTAGTCATGGTGGCTATGACCAAGTTTGGGGTGTGTGTTCAATAAATCATCAATGCCTAAGATCAGTGACTGAGTGGTTTGTGCGGCTGTTCTTGGACTCTGACGTTTGGAGGTTGACCGAGGTGGGACCAGAACCTTTGAACCGAGGTCTCAGTGAGATTAGACTATAACACAACAAATGGCAACACAATGTTTATTCAGCACAGCAGCAGGTCAGTGCTGCCGGCAGGGACTTCCGTGTTGTGAAATGACATCACTTCCGGGTAAATGACACACCCTGAGAGAAGATCACTATTGTTTTCATTTACAAAACCAGGCCATAATCCAGGGAGCTCAAGGCAGTGGCAGTGCCCCTGGTCAGTAAACACAAATGAACTTTCTTTGCTGGCTTAGGCTTGGCCCTGCTGAATGTCACCAGCTCCTCCCACTCAGCTCTTCTGGCACAACTGTGTGTTTCTTGGGTCAGGGCCGACTTTGATGCCTGGAGTTCCTCCTGAGTACTCTTTTTTAGGGGGGGCTATTGGCAGCTTCCTAGGCTTTTTGTCCTCTTGGATTCCTTCACTGGGTCACAGACTGATACCTTGTTTGTATTTAGGGTTTCAAAAAGGTAGTAAAAGGGGTCGTCTCGCCAGGCGGTGGTGGCGCACGCCTTTAATCCCAGCACTTGGGAGGCAGAGGCAGGCGGATCTTTGTGAGTTCGAGGCCAGCCTGGTCTACAAAGCGAGACCAGGAAAGCCAAAAATAAAAAAAAAAACTCTGTCCAAAAAAAAAAAAAAAAAAAAAAAAAAAAAAAAAGGGGTCGTCTCATGGAAAATGATAATACTTCTTTTTATCTTGGGCTTGGGTTTTCCTTATATCCAGGTTTTTTTGTTTTTGGAGACATGGTCTCTCTATGTAACCCTGGCTGTCCTGGACTCACTCTGTAGACCAGGCTGGCCTTGAACTCATGGCCTGCCTCTGCCTAGTGAGTGTTGGGGTTAAAGGCGTGCGGCGCTATGCCTGGCCCTATATCCAGGTTTTTAAAAATAATCCCATTAGAAGTCTTTGTAAATATATCTGTGTTTGGGCAACTTAAGGTTCTTTTGACCATGCTGTGAGGATGGATGTGATTGCTTTATGTGGTCCTGAGGATTTTAGAAATTTTGATGTATGCTTGATTTGGAAATGTGCCATCTGAATTGGCTGTGTAGAAGTGGGGCCTGGTGGGGTTGGCAAGAATCTTGATGCTAAAAACAAGCCCTAATAGGAGCAGGGAGTTTGAAGACTACAGAATAGAAGCAGGCATAGTGGCATATGCCTATGGGCCCATCACTTTGGGAGGCCGAGGCAGGAGGATTGCTACAAGTTTGAGGTCAGCCTTGGACTTGAGATTTTTAGTCCCCCTGCCTCTGGACTGGAGAGATGAAATTACAGGCATGCATAACTATGCCTGGCTTACTATGTTACATCGAATGACTGAAAGTCACATGTATGCACTAAATGGGATAAAGATTACATTCTGTGTAGAAGGTAATTTAGGTCATGGATGAGTTTCTTTATGCCTTAGCATGTGAGTACATTAAATCTAGGCAGGTTGGAATGACACTCCCTCACCTATTAATACTATTTGGGCGTGGTACAGTGACAACTACCACCCTCCCTTCCTCCTTTCCTTCCTTCCTTCTTTTTATTCTTTTTTAAATTTTTGCAGTGCTGGGGATTGAACCCAAGGCCTTGCACACACTCGGCAAGCTCTCTGCCAACAATCTAAATCTTCAGTTGATAGTCACTTTGTTTGTTGAAAAGAAAAATTATTTCAATGTTGTTCATGACTATTGTTTAAAGCTAAGCACCTCCAAGCCTATATGATACAAATAACTAGTCTTGAAGTAGTTACTATTTTTGTTTTTGTTTTCGAGACAGGGTTTGTCTGTGTAGCCCTGGCTGTCTTGGACTCCATTTATAGACCAGGCTGGCCTCGAACTCACAGAGATCCGCCTGCCTCTGCCTCTGCCCTGGGATTAAAGGTGTGCGCCACCATGCTGGGCCGCACGCTGGGCCAAAGATTTGCTTTTGGAAGACAGATAGATGGACCATATGTAAAAGCTGAGGTTTAGTGGGTTTGACTGGAGAACAGTCTGGTTCAACATTTAACTTGTTCAGCTTCTATAAAATCATGAGTGGCAGCCCTATCGTTCCTGTGCTGTATTGGGATAGGAAAAATGGCAGACAGAGTGATTCTGCAGAAAGATCCTAATAGTTGGAATGAGGATTTGAGGACAAGATGAAACACCTGAGTGCTGAGTGTAAATTAGTGTAAAATAGTGTGCTTGAACCCAGAGTCAGAAATACATTTTGAAAGTGAGTATGTCAACTAAAATAAACTCTAACAAATGAGACATCTTCAGCTCTCTTGGGGACATTTCTGCAGAGATGGAGAGAAAAATACTGCCTGGAGAGACCAGAGCTGGCAGGAAGAGGCTTGGCTTCCAGACCTAGTTTATGTAAGCTTCAACCGCCAGGGGAGCTACTCTAGAATGTAGGGACCAGCGGGAACCAGTTTTTTTGTTGATGAGAAATGCTGGTTGCAAATTGTGAAAGGGTTTACCCATCTTGACAGGTGAAGGAGGCGGGACCCCAAACATGGTAAAGCAGAGCAGTATGTGCGTGTCAGCAGAAATGGCCTTGTGAGACAAAAGCAAACTTCTCACCTTGTTTTCTAGGCTACTTAACATCTGCTGTACCTTCCCGTAGAGAACTGCTAATATAATCACCAGGAAGCCTAAACCATTAACTGTCCTAAGACTCCAGAATTATTATGTACATGAGATTAAAAGCACCTCCCCAGACAACTGGTTGTTGCCCAAGTTCTCTGGTGCTAGCTCGGGGCAGACCTGGTTGGTTTTACTAGCAGGTTGAAGGCGTCAGACTAGACGTTGTTTTTCCCCTATTTTTTTTCTAACTCCATAATCAATCATCGCTCATAGGTATGCATGTATTACGTTATTTCTGTAGATTCCTAAAAACCACCTACACACTTCAATAGATGCTAGGAGTCCCTCTCTGGTTGTTGTTTCTATCCCCCCATGTATGTGTTCCGCCTCTAAGAGTAGGCTAGAGACAATCTGGAGAGATGGGATGTACCATTTACACCTTGCCACTCAGATTCAGCTTCTTGCAAATGGCACAATGGAAAATTCCTTATTGCACAGGGATGTAGCTGGATTTTGTTTCTGTTTTAACTTTACACAAACCAGAGCCACCCGAGAGGAGGGAACCCTGAGTTGAGGACTTGCCCACAACATGTTGGCAAGTGCACAAGTCTGTGGGGTATTTCCTTGACTGATGTGGGAGGGCCCAGCTCACTGTGGATGGTGCCATTCCTACGAGGGTGATTGGTCCTGGGCTGTATAAGAAGGGCAGCTGAACAAGCCATGGGGAGCAAGCTACTAAGCAGCGTTCTGTCATGGTGTCTGCTTTAGTTCCTGCCTTGGCTTCTCTCAGTGATAAGGCTACAAGATGTAGGCTGAAATAAATTCTCCCAAGTTGTTTCTAGTCATGGTGTTCATCATAGCAAGAGAAGCAATTTAGGGCAGTCGTAAAGGGCCGAATGAGGTCATATGCATGCAGAACCTGAAAGCATTACCCGCCATTTTTATTCTTAAGCCGTACTGTGTACCTAGAGCTGCCTCACTGAACTGAACGACTGGAGATGGGCTCCATCTTTTAATCTTTGTTTAGTAAAAAGACACAAGAAAAGAAGAGATGAGAAGGGCTGGAGAGATGGCTCAGCGGTTGGGAGCACTGGCTGCTCTTCCAGAGGACCCAGGTTCAATTCCCGGCACCCACATGGCAATTCACAAACTGTCTGTAACTCCAAGATCTGAAACCCTTACACAGGCATACATGCAGGCAAAACACCAACACACATAAAATAAAAATGAACATATTATTTTAAAAAAGGGACGAGGAGAAGCAAGAACAGGAGGATGCAATCATGAGCCACACAACCACGGTTCAGTTAAGGGAGGTCAGGTATACAGTGGCTGGTTCCTATCGTGACATCACCTGCACCTGTGCGAGCAAACTCTCTATGGTGTCCCTATAAAGGAAGTCTCAGAGCATCAAGTGGCACATGAATGTGGGAGCAAAGAGAGCCAGAAGAAGCAGAGAAGGACATGAATACAAAGGGCAAGTTAAAAACCAGGAACTCAAAATGAAGAAGATTTACGGAGAGCCGGGAAAAGTAAAAATAGCAAAATAAGGGTATCTGGAAAGTAGGATGATTTAATTATAATTCCCACTTGTGTGTAGGGGTAGCCACTAAACAAACAGATCAGAGATTTGGTTCCTGCCTATATCCCTAATATGAGTCTGCAATGTATTGACAAACTTTCCCAACTGAGTCTCTATTACCAGGTGTAATAGGATTTGATAGCAGAGTAAATGCTTAGATGACTAATTCTTTTTACACACTATACACAAGCTATAGTATAAACTGGGCTAGGCTTTGTGCTAATTGTAAGTCCTAACCTGGTGACAATTTTCTTTGGCCAGCAGGGGGAAGTAACAGGATAGTTAAGCTGGAGCCAGGAGTAGGTCCCCTTAGGTAGTCATAAAATGTGAAACCTAGCCGGGCGGTGGTGGCACACGCCTTTAATCCCAGCACTTGGGAGGCAGAGGCAGGTGGATCTTTGTGAGTTCGAGGCCAGCCTGGTCTATAAAGTGAGTCCAGGACAGCCAGGGCTACACAGAGAAACCTTGTCTCAAAAAACAACAACAACAAAAAAATGTGAAACCTAGTAACATTTTATTTTTAAAAAATATCCAAGCTGGGTGTGGTGGCACACTCCTTTAATCCCAGCATTTGGGAGGCAGAGGCAGGTGAATCTTTGTGGGTTCCAGGCTAGCCTGGTCTGCAGAGCGAGTTCCAGGATAGCCAGGGCTACCCAGAGAAACCCTGTCTCAAAAACAAAAACAACAACAAAAAAACCTAAACAAAACAAAACAAAAATCAAAAGTCTCAGGAAACTGCAGAGTTGAAATACAAATGTGTTTTCAAAAAGAGCAGAAACTGCTTTTAATAACTCTGTCAGGTATTTTGCAGTCTTACAGTTGATCTTTTTTCAATCCTTAGTTACTTCTCTTGGGGCTTATGGAGGGACAGGGTGGTGGCCAGTGTAGTTCTCAGCACTCTTAACTTGCTTGGCGACAATGACCAAAATTGGTATTGAATTACTGGTGATAGGTTGAAAAATTTCACCCCAAATCCTACTGGGCTCTTTATACATTAGCCTGTTTCTTACATGGGAGAGTGTGTAATATGAAATGCTTTCTTAGTAATGATGTAATTCCAGGGTGATGCCTCCTCCATGTAAACTGGGTAGTGGCCTCCTAGCTTCCCTCGTGTCCTCTCACCTACCTCAGTTTGCCTATATGCTGCGTTACACGCAACCCGGCACCCTTAGTCTGGTCCCTTGCCTGCTGGTGAAATTTCTGGTTGTTTACTGCTACTGTGACATGGCCACGCCCTCACAGCCAGGTTTCTGCCAGTGTCTGTAGAAACTTCTCAGGCACGTGTGGTCTCACTGCCAGTCTTCAGTGGTTAGAGCATCATGCTCCCTTCTGCCTCAGGACCTTTATGCAAGCCTTCCGTCCTTACCCACTTCCTGAGACCTCTCCCTGTCTCACACACCAACCAAGAAGCCTTCCCGGGGCCACCTGCTGTTGTTGATGCTATTTTTCTGCTGTGTGCTCACAGCTTCCTTTATTTCTTTTCTGGTCTTAAGGCTCCTTACCACAGGCTATACCTCTATGACATCTTGACTGACATCTATCTCCCTGACAACAACTGGAGGACAGAGACTTGTTGGAACCATATGAGCCAAACAGGAGGCTCTTAAAGCCCAATACTGTTAGCCCACATTCCTTCTTAGTTTCCTGTGTCATGTAACATGTGTGTAATCAGCTGCTGGTATGCACTTAGGGCTATTCTAAACGGGAAAATCTGTTTTACACTGTTTGGGAAACGTCAAGGAACTTGACGGTTCACTGAAGGAACTGAGCAGTCCAGCAACGATTGATGAAATGTGGTTTTCATATCCTGGATGAAGAACAGGCTCATTAGGGAGTGGTTAGTATGGTTAAACAGCATCTGACAAAAAGGTTAATCTATTAGGTTGCTATTTTTCCAAAAAGGGAAAAAAAAAAAAAAAAACAAAGTCCCCCAACCCCATCACTCCATAACCATGCATGGAATGGGCGCACATGGCTCCTTCCACCTCTTCCTTTTTCAAGTTCCATGCTTCTGGTGAGGATCAAAACCAACACAGAGCCAGACCAAAGGAGAGACCTAGTCTTAACAGGCATCCATTACCTTTTCTTCTGAATCCCCCGGCTGGCAGGTAATCACTCCATCTCTCGATCCGCCTGCAAACGTTGCCTTACAGTTGGCAAGCCACTGTTGTCAGAAAAAGAGATGGGACACTGGATGTCTTGTGAACATTTAAATCATGGAGTCTGTCAGGAAAGATTGATCATGCTTTTTTTTTCAAGGTAGGGCTTCTCTATAACATAGCTCTGGCTGTCCTGGACTCGCTTTGTAGACCAGGCTGGCCTTGAACTCACAGAGATTCACCTGCCTCTGCCTCCGAGTGCTGGGATTAAAGGTGTGTATCACTATGCCTGGCCAGTTCTTTTTAAAATTTAAGAAATTCTCTTTTAGATTTACTTATTTTTATTTTATGTGTATGTGTGTTTGTTTGCATATATGTATGGTGCGCACCATAACTAGACCTGAGTGAAGCTGCCCCTGGAAGGAGGTGCCCTGGTTAGTTTCTCGTTAAGTTGACACAAACCTAGACAAAACCGGGAAGAGGAAATCTCAGTTGAGAAATCCACTCCATCAGATTGGTCTGTAGGCAAGTCTATGAGGCATTTTCCTAATTAATGACTGAAGTGGGAGGGCCTGGTCCACTGTGGGTGGTGTCACCCCCTAGGCAGGTGGTCCTGGGTGAAATAAGAAGCAGGTTGCGCAAGCCGTGGAGAGCAAGCACCCCTCCATGGCCTGTGGTTGCCTCCAGGTTTCTGCCCTGACTTCTTTTCTTGATGGAGTGTAACTGCTGAGCTCAAACTAACCCTCTTGTAGTACAAGTTACTTTTGGTTATAGTCTTTATCACAGAACAGAAACCTAACTAGGACAGTAGATAAAATTAAAATCTTGGGGGAGGCAGAGGCAGGTGGATTTTTGTGAGTTCCAGGCCAGCCTGGTCTATAAAGTGAGTCCAAGACATCCAGGGCAGCCGGGCGGTGGTGGCGCACGCCTTTAATCCCAGCACTTGGGAGGCAGAGGCAGGTGGATCTTTGTGAGTTCGAGGCCAGCCTGGTCTACAAAGCGAGTCCAGGACAGCCAGAGATATTCAGAGAAACCCTGTCTCGAAAAACCAAAACCAAAAAAAAAAAAAAAAAAAGACATCCAGGGCTACACACACACACACACACACACACACACACACACACAAAACCTGCTTCAACCCCCCCCAACACACACAAAACCTGCTTCAACCCCCCCCCAAAAAAATCAAATCTTAGATAAAAGAAACTTGTTTTAATGCATATCAAGGGACAAGACCAAGCAGATACCAAAGATATGTGTTGGTTTCCTAGAACATATTCCCCTGTGGGGACCCTAGGGGGATAAAGCTGAACATTGATCTTCTGTTGGTTCTTTTTGAGCTTCTTGGCCCTTTGGCCTAGGTCACGTGACTATAACCAGCATCATATGCTGTTCTGTCACTCTTTTTTTTTTGGTTTTTTTGTTTTTTTGTTTTTTTTTTTTTGGGTTTTGATTTTTTTTTCGAGACAGGGTTTCTCTGTGTAGCCCTGGCTGTCCTGGACTCGCTTGTAGACCAGGCTGGCCTCGAACTCACAAAGATCCACCTGCCTCTGCCTCCCAAGTGCTGGGATTAAAGGCGTGCGCCACCATGCCCGGCTTGTACTCTTTTTTTTTTTTAAACATTTATTTATTTATTTATTATGTATACAGTATTTACTCTACACATATGCCCGGGCAGATCTCAATGTAGATGGCTGTGAGCCACTATGTGGTTGCTGGGAGTTGAACTCAGGACCTTGGGAAGAACAGCCAGTGCTCTTAACCTCGAGCCACCTCTCCAGCCCTGTTCTGTCACTCTTAAATAGGAATTGCAATCCTGACAGAGCCCGACACTCACCCCCCAGGGCCACTCACAGCTGTGCTCTTTCAGTTGTAAGTCACGGCCATGCCTGGAGGTACAGGCTTACCGAGAGAGTGGCTTCCTTCCTGTTGTTGTACGTGTCCAAATACTCCTGCAGTTCCAACACACTGAACTTCAGCTTGTCCAGAAGTCCACAGGAAAGGAGCTAAAGACAGGAAAATTGGTTGCTTTAAAAACAGATGGAAATACCAACAGGAAGGCCTAGCTACACAAACAGAAAGGAGTAGCTGTAGAAGCTGGTAACTAATTGGCTTCACCTTGCCTACTCCTGGAACTGGAAATTAGTCTATAATCCAAGCCTTCCATTGGAACCTATGTTAAGATATGAGACTCTAGCATCATTATCAGTAATATTTCATGCTTTGTTATGGAAGACAGACCTCCAAAGAGATCTGCAAATGGGACTTGTATTTAATTTGCATTTAAAATAATTTAAGGTGGAATTAGTTTTCATATTATATTCCTTGCTGAGAGGCCAATCAGGCTGTGGGAAAGACTGACTTTGTAGAAATGAAATTTCAAGGCACACAAGGGGCACCTATATGTCTGTGAGCCTGGGCACTTGGGAGGCTGTGTCTGAAAAATTCAAGGCAGATTTTCATTAGGTCATAAACACTGGGGGAGTTACCTAGCCCATGTGATGGTTCTGGAAATGATGTGGGAAGATCGAAGGTCATGGGCAACCCCTTCCCTCAAAGCACTGGA
The DNA here is from genome assembly GCA_907164525.1 of Lophiomys imhausi. Lineage (NCBI taxonomy): Eukaryota > Metazoa > Chordata > Mammalia > Rodentia > Muridae > Lophiomys > Lophiomys imhausi. The sequence continues at coordinate 4,383,308 of CAJQZJ010032578.1, read as the reverse complement.
CAGTGTTGCAATGCTCTCTTCGTAAAATCTGAACTGATAGTCAGAGACTCTCAGGTGACCCCTGGGAGGGTCATACAATCATATGCACAGTTTGCAAAGTCAGAATCGCTCAGGAGAGGGGTCGAGGACATGGAAGGAGCACAGTGGTAGATTGTTTCTAATTCTCTGAAATGCCTTCGGCTGGGATGGCAATGTTCACTAATTCCTCTGCAGACAGACCCAGAAGTCTTCAAGAGTCATGGAACAATTCTACTATGCTCACAGCCTTGGAGGTGTCTTTAAAATGGGCCAATGAGATAAGCTGAGTTTGATCCCTGGAATCCATGGTGGAAGGAGAGAACCAAGTCCCAAATGTTGTCATCTGGCCTCCAGAGATGAGCACGTGTGACCATTATGTGCACACACACATGCGCACTCACACATATACACACACAGAAACACACATATGCACACTCACACACACACATACATAGACACACACTCATACACACCCATAAACGCTCATGTTCACACACAGATACACACGCACACTCACATACACACACATAAACACACTCACACATTGGGCACAGACACACGCAAACACACTATAATAATAAGCCCGAAAACAAACATGCTGCTCTGCTACAGCAGGGCACCCATACTCACTGTCTCCGCATCCACAAACAGTGTAGGGCACTCAGAGCAGGACATGAGCATCTGGGAGGAGCTGAGGAATTTGGACCCGATTCCCCGGAGGTTATCGCCAAGGTAACTGGCTGCATCGCAAGTTAGGAAGCAGAATCTCTTCTGAATATTCTGGAAGGCAGGAGAGGTATCATTCACAAAGCCCAAGCTCAACTTGTACACTAGAAAATGACGACTGTGTGTGTGTGTGTGTGTGTGTGTGTGTGTGTGTGTGTGTCAGAGCTTTAAAATAATTTGGGGCATGGTGGTGCAAATCTGTAAACAAGGACTTGAGAGGCAGGGGCAGATCAGAAATTCAAGGCCAGCTTGTGTCTCAAAAAAAAAAAAAAGTGAGGTTAAAAGAGATGACTCAGCAGTGAAGAGATATTACACTGCTGTTCTTGCAGAGGACCCAAGTTTGAGTCCTAGTACATAGCCCCAGGGATCCGGAGGGAACACACCACAACACAACAAAAGTTATGTATGACTAACCCAGAGGCAACATCATTCTCAATGGAGGCAATCCCATTACAATCTGGAAGGGTATACGTGGCTGCTTTGTCTCCTTTTCAATAGAGGCCTTGAAGCACTAGCCAGAGCAATATGACAGAAGAAGAAAATTAGGGGGATACAAATAGGAAAAGAATAGTCAAGCTATCCCTATTTGCAGATGATATGGTAAGAGACATAGAAGAGATTCCCCCGAAATTCTACCAGAGAAGTGGAAACAATCAACACTTTTAGCAAAAAAATGCTAAAATTCACATGGAACCAGAAAGGTCCTCTGGAAAAGACAGTCAAAGCAATCCAGAGCAAAAGAACAACGCTACCAGGGATTACCAGTCCAGATCTGGAGCTGTACTACAGAGCTACAGGAATAGAGACAGACGGGTAGATGAACCAAACAAAATAGAAGTCCCCAACCTGAGTACATGAAAGTACAGAGAGGTCAAAAATGCACACTGAGGAACGACAGCATCTTCAACATCCGCTGGGCAAACCAGATGTCCACATGCAGAGGAATGAAATTAGATTCACATCTACCACCCTGCACAAAAAAATCAACTCCGAATGGACCAATGACGTTAATGTGAAACCGGACATGTTGCAAGGGCCAGGAGGACACATAGGCAGTACCGTACAGGACATGGTGATAGCAAAGGCCTTTCTGGATAGGACATTTGCTCAGGAACTAAAGCCAACAATTGACAACTGAGACCTCATAAAACTACAGAGCTTCTGCACAGCCAAGGAAACAACCAACTGAGTGGAAAGGAAGCCTGCAGGGTAGGAGAGAATCTTTGCCAGCTATATACGTCTGATAGAGGACTAATATCCAGACTATACAACAAACCAAAACCAACCAAACCAACCCATCAAGAAAAGAAATGACACAATTAACAAGAGCTACAGAAGCAAATAGGGAGTTCTTAAAAGAAGAAACAAAAGCCGGGCCGTGGTGGCACACGCTTTTAATTCCAGCACTTGGGAGGCCGAGGCAGGTGGATCACTGTGAGTTCAAGACCAGCCTGGTCTACAGGGTGAGTCCAGGACAGCCAGGGCTGTTACACAGAGAAACCCTGTCTCGAAAAACAAAACAAAACAAAAACGAAGAAACAAAAATAGCTAAGAAATACCTTTAGTGTTTAACAGCTTCCGTAATAAGGGAGATACAAATTAAAACGACTTTGATATTTCATCTTACTCCAGCGAAAATTAGGACAACAGATGCTGGTGAGGAAAGGGGAACACTCATTCATTGCTAGTGGCACTGAAAGCGGGTGTAGTCACTCTGGAAATCAATGCAGAGAGCTTTCAAAAAACTAAAAATAGACCTACCATATGACCCAGCTATACCTCCCTGTGGCATATGACACCCTACTCCAGAAACACTTGCTCAGCCATGTTCATTGCTGATGCATTCACAATAGCTGGGCAATGGAGACAACCTAAATGATGTCCTTCAACTGATGAACAGATAATGAAAATGTGGTATATACGTTATTCAGGTGTGGGGCGTGTGTGTGTGTGTGTGTGTGTGTGTGTGTGTGTGTGTGTGTGCGTGCGCGCACGCGTGCGTGCATGCAGCTGTCAAGGAAAAAGACATTATGAAAATTTCAAGTAAATGGATGGAAGGAGAACAGTGTCACACCCACACATAAGTATAGTTCTCAGCCCTCATCAGAGAACCTTTGCTTCCCAGAAGATGGAGACCAGGGTACAAATCCATAACTGGTCAAAATGCAGCAAACAACCGACTGCCGGTGCCCACTCACAGCTGACATGTCCACAATACAACCCCTGCACCTGAGGCTCAGGGAATGCCATGGGAAAGGGTGTGGTGGCCACACCTTAATCCCAGCCCTTGGGAGGCAGGTGGATCTCTGTGAGTTCGAGGCCAGCCTGGTCTACAAAGTGAGTTCCAGGACAGCCAGGGCTACACAGAGAAACCCTGTCTCGAAAAAACAAACAAACAAAAAAAAGGTCATAAAGTTGAGAGGGAGTGGACAGCATGGGTGGAATTTAAATTAATGCAGTACTTGTGGTGGTTTGAATCGGAATGGCCTCCAAAGGCTCATAGACTTTAATGCCTGGTCACTACCAGGAAGTGATGTGGCCTTGTTGGAGGAAGTGTGTCACTGGGGGTGAGCTTTGAGGTTTCAAATGCTCAAACCGGGCCCAGTATCTAGATCTCTTCTTCCTGCTGCCTGCCAGTCAGGTAGAACTCTCAGCTCCTTCCCCAGCACCATGACTGCCAGCACACCGCCACGCATGCTTCCCGCCATGACAGCAATGGACCAAACCTCTGAACTGTAGTGGAGCCCTAATTAAATGCCTTCCTTTCTAAGAGTATCCTTGGTCATGGTAACTATAGAATACAAGCAACAGAAACCCTGATATGGTACTCATATAAGAAATTCTCAAAAAATATAATAAATGTTAAAAACAGGGAATAATAAATGTCTCATCCTATAGTCCCAGGGTAGCCTGGCACTCACTATGTACCCCAGGCTATCCCCAATCTTGCAACAACCTGCCTGCCTCTGCCTCCCAAGGACTGGGATTACAGTCATGAGCCACCTTGCCTGGTATCAAAAACATTTTAACCATTATGAAAATGGCCAGTGTGTGCCCTAAGGCAAAGGAGATGTCCTCAGAGAGACCAGAATAGCCTAGATGAATGTCCCCTTAATGGTTAGTGTGCCATGCTTGTTGACTAGTGTTTTGTTAACTCAACACAAGCTACAATTATCTGGGAAGAGGCAATCTCCATTGAGAAAATGGCCCCACTAGATTGGCCTTTTGGCCAGGGAATGAGACATTTTCTATTGGTCAGGGTTAGGTGGTCCAGCCTTTTGTGGGTGGTGCCAACACTGGGCAGGTTGTCCTGGGTCACATAAAAGATAAAAGATAAAAGATCTTGCTGAACAAGTCACAGGGAGCAAGCGTTCTTCCAGGGTCTCTGCTGCAGTTCCCACTTGGTTTCCCTCAAGGACTGGCTGTAAACTGTACGCCTAATTAACCATTTCTTCCCCAAGTTGCGTTTAGTCACGGCGTTTTATCACAGCAATAGAAACCCTAACTGAGCTAGCATGGCTTCTTATTTATCATCGAGAACGTCAACAGAAAACGGAGTAGCAGAGATAAAAGGTCCTTTCACGGCAGCTGACCAGAAGCCACTTGAGTTCAGTGTTTTTACAAAGGGTCCTGTATGAGGAAGCACTAGATAAAGGAACCAGTCTCTAGAGGAGAAAACAAGTACATAGCCCTGGGGACACAGCAACCCCTTCTGAAACCCACAGCCACTGGCTGTCCTAGGGTGCTCCATGTGAGGAGCCCGTACCTTAAACAGAGAGGAGAACACATGAAATGTGTACACAGCGCAGGAGCCATCAGAGTCACACATGAGCTGGTTAATGTGGCTGCGCCAGGCCTCCTCAGCATCATCGCAGGCAGTAGGCTGAAAGGCAGCGAGGATGGCCGAGAAGAAGGGCGAAGGAGGGGGAGACACACCCCTGTCACCTTCTCCAAAGCTGGAAAACACAGAAACCACAACATCAAAAAGTGGACAGCCTTGGGCTGGAGAGATGGCTCAGAGGTTAAGAGCACTGGCTGCTCTTCCAGAAGACCCAGGTTCAATTCCCGGCACCCACATGGCTACTCACAACTGTCTGTAACCCCAGTTCCAGGGGATCTGGCACCCTCACACAGACATATATGCAGGCAAAACACCAATGCACACGAAATAAAAATAAATTGATTAAAAATTTGAAGTTTAAGCCGGGCGGTGGTGGCTCACGCCTTTAATCCTAGCACTTGGGAGGCAGAGGCAGGCGGATCTTTGTGAGTTCGAGTCCAGCCTGGTCTACAAAGCGAGTCCAGGACAGCCAGAGATATTCAGAGAAACCCTGTCTCGAAAAACCAAAAAAAAAAAAAAAAAAATTGAAGTTTAAAGAAAATGACAGCCGGGGGGCTGGAGAGATGGCTCAGCGGTTAAGAGCACTGCCTAGTGCTCTTCCAAAGGTCCTGAGTTCAATTCCCAGCAACCACATGGTGGCTCACAACCATCCACAATGTGATCTGGTGCCCTCTTCTGGAATGCAGGTGTACATGCAGATAGAGCACACATATGCATAAAATAAATAAAATAAATCTTAAAAAAAAAAAAAAGAAAATGACAGCCTCTAGCACCCAGCTGTACAAATTCTATGCCTGCAAGTCAGCCTGGCAAGGTGGCCCATGGACCCTTTCCCATCAAGGGCTCTTTGGGGATTTGGTTTTCACTAAAGGTCCCTGAGATCTTTTGGTTCCTAGGACATAGAGTTTTACCTCTAGCATTTCTATGATTCTTCCTTTTTTTTTTTTTTTTTAATGGGGGTTGGTGGTTTGAGACAGGGTTTCTCTGTATAGTCCTGGCTGGTTTGGAAGTCACTGTGTAAACTAGGCTAGCCTTGAACTCACAGAGATCCACCTGCCTCTGCCTCCTTTGAGCACTGGGATCAAAGGTGTTCCCCCCACATGCCTGGCTGATTCCTGCATTTCTACTTGTTTGGCATAGGCTTATGTATCTCCTAGCCCTCAGCAAGCCCTTGCTCTCCCAGGGGCCACAAGGCCTCAGACTAAACACCAGTTCCCAAAGTCTCTATTTCTATTCCTCCACACTTTGCATTCAGAAAAACCTCCAATCCAACTTCAGATTCTTCCAACTTGTCCCCAGTGCAGACAGACAGTGAACAGATGTGCACGACTCTCTCAGAAAACTAAGGTAGGGGAGGGCAGGAAAGGAACGAAAGACAAAAGGAAAGTGAGGAGGGAAGATTAGACAGGATAGATTGAAAAGTCCCATCCTTTCCCTTTGATGGTCAGACACAGCTTTTACTAAACGTTAGCATTCACAAACGTTTAAGTATAGCAGCTCAACTTTTCTAAGGTAGATCCAAGGGGCCTTATAATCTGTGACTTTTCACAGATGCAGAATGGATACAAGGGAGGACGTTTTTTCACCTAAAGCCTTCTCTCTGTGTGTTCATGTAAGTCACTGCTTTTAGAGCGGTTGGCCACCAGGCTGCAAACACCAAGTTAGGGAGCAGTAATTTAGCTCGTAAAGAGCCTCTTTCTTGCTCCTTTGTCTCTAAATGGAAGGAATTCCCTTTCAACCTCTGCTCCTATTTAGTTCATTTTCAAAGCCTCATGTCCCCAGGTCCTTTTTTTTTTTTTTCTTTTCAAACTCTCAGTCCCACAGGAAGCCCTCCATCAGGTTGGATGACTGTATCTCAGTGAGGTTCCTGCCAGGTCCCATGTTAGGAAGTCTCCGCAGTGTGGGGATGTGTATAGCTTTGTATTCAAGCTAGTGAGCATCGTGAATGCCACACAATGTACCACTGGGTTCACGGAGGGCTGCCTTGCCTTGCAAGAGTGTACTGGTCCAGGCCCTGATTGCCTTTCTCCTCAGCCTCAGCCATATCCACGCTGAGGCTGTCGCTGCATTCAAAAGCTGCTGGGAGCTCATTGATGGAGCTCGAAAGGTCCTCTTCATGCACAGTGGTGTCCTCCTCTTCTGGCACTGCTTCAGCCTGCGGTGACAAAAATGGAAACCCAATGTATAAGAATTCCAGATTCACTGAGGCAGAAATGAAATCCTGAGAGGGATGGAAATGGACTTAGAAATTCTCTGAAGTATCCTTTCTCTACCGTCTTCCTTTTGGCCTCTTCCGTAATCACCCCTAAGGGGCTCTATAGATTATCACATTGGATATGTGTTTGTAGTGCTAACTTCAATATGGCCAGAGAGACACTTCCCCTCCTGTGTCCAGCTTCCCTCTTTACATATTAGCAACCTCACGTCAGGTTGGTCATCAGGGCTAGGGCTGAGAGAGAAGCTATTACCTATGTAGTCATGAGAACTCGGAAACCCCCAGGACAGATGGGGTGTACGTGTGCTAACGCCTGGACCAGTCTCTGCCCCCCCCCCCCACAAGACCACTGTACTTTTAAAAACCAGGCACACAGATAAACTTCATTTTCCAACCTCAGCCTTAGAGAAAGGTACTATTCTCTGGTAGGAGAACACACTATTCCAGACCTATTCTCCACTAGAAATTTCCTTTTCCAATAAAGGTTAGAGTGTAGATCTATCCGTGCATGTTATGACAGATACTTGGAGGAGAATCTGCAGCATGCTTGTGCTGGGGTAACAGGCTTTCTCACACAGAAAGTCCTCCAGCATTTACCTGTATGAGGCTTTCCTCTTGCCACTCTCAGAGGGCAGTGGCTGAGGTGACAGTATGGCTTCCACATTATCGCAATGTGTACAATAAACAATAATAAGTCATTGCTCTGGGAAAGGCAGAACTTGGGTCAGTGGGAGGCTGGGGAGAAACACAGAAAGTCAAATGGAAAAAGAGGCTGGGCTTGAGCTGAGGCCAGGGTGAGGGAAGTCGACTGGAGAACAGACTGTTCTGAGAGAGGAAGGAAGGCCACTGGGCCACACATCAGAAAGGCAGAGGAAGGAAACACACGTATATGCTTCTCTGAGTCATCTTAAAACAAAAGTCAAATCAAGGTAGAATAGAAATGTCTGTGAATTGGTCCCTTACCACGGGTTAACATCTGGCTCTTGGGTTATAGTTTTCTGAATTTAGGACTGAAAGGAGCAGTGAGCTGCAATGTCACAGCCGGAGTTTTAGAGACAGATTAACTCCTATCTTTGTAGGTGCTGAGTTCTTATGGAAGGATCTATGTTTTCTTGAACATGATAAGCATATAAAGTATCACAGAATTTAGGTCATGAGAAAATAGAGATTCTTTAGAAATGAGATTTAATGTTTTCTTGATAGAATTAGGTTATGTCTCTTTTTTTTTTTGGTTTTTCGAGACAGGGTTTCTCTGTGTAACCCTGGCTGTCCTGGACTTACTTTGTAGACCAGGCTGGCCTCCAACTCACAAAGATCCGCCTGCCTCTGCCTCCCAAGTGCTGGGATTAAAGGCGTGAGCCACCACCGCCTGGCAGGTTATGTCTCTTAAGAGAAATCTATCATTTATCTATCTATCTATCTATCTATCTATCTATCTATCTATCTATCCATCCATCCATCCATCCATCCATCTATCTATCCATCCACTTATCTACCTACCTACCTACTAGAATTTAAGAGAAGAATGGAGAGAATGTATTCATATTGAGAAATGACAAGTGCTCAGCTTGTTACATATATTCTGCAATGTTTTTTCCCCAAGAAATTTAACTTAAAATGTTTTAACCTTGGGATTCTAGTATTTTTGAATCTAGAATAGATTTTGTTTAGGGGGCTTTATTTCTTTTTTTTTAAATTTATTTATTTATTATGTATACAGTGTTCTGTCTGCAGGTATGTCTGCAGGCCAGAAGAGCGCACCAGACTTCATTGTGGATGGTTGTGAGCCACTACGTGGGTGCTGGGAATTGAACTCAGGACCTTTGGAAGAGCAGCCAGTACTCTTAACCTGCTGAGCCATCTCTCCAGCCCAAGGCTTTATTTCTAGGCTAAAAAAAAAAAAAGGACATTTCTAACTACAAGAATCCCAATTATATTCCCTAACCTTCTTTTTGAGTTGGGGCAATCTTTTTGTTTTGTTTTTGTTTTTGTTTTTTTTTTTTTTTTT
>CAJQZJ010032578.1:4361037-4372254 GCA_907164525.1 Lophiomys imhausi | reverse complement strand
CACACACACACACACACACACACACACACACACACACACACACACACCTTCACAGCGTAGCCAGTCCCAGCTTAGAAACGGATGCGGTCAGCATCAACTCTCAAGCCCGCATCTGCTTTGGTACCCAGACTTCAGTTTGCCAACATAAGGACATGAAAAGACAGAGCTTGGGCTGGAGAGATGGCTCAGAGGTTAAGAGCGCTGGCTGCTCTTCCAGAGGTCCCAAGTTCAATTCCCAGCAACCACATGGTGGCTCACAACCATCTAGAATGAGATCTGGTGCCCTCTTCTGGCCTGCAGGCGTGCATACAGACAGAACAAACACTGTATACACAATAAATAAATAAATCTTAAAAAAAAAAAAGACAGAGCTTTTCTGTAAATGTGTTATCTCACAAGAGGAATTGAAGGCACCCTTCTCTTTGGTGTGTCAGGTTTTGTGTGTGTGTGTGTGTGTGTGTGTTTGAAACAAGGTGTCACTGTGTAGCCTTGGATGGCCTGGAATTCACTTTGTAGACCAGGCTGCCCTCCAACTCACAGAGATCCACCTGCCTCTTTCTGTTTCTGTCTCTTTCTCTCATTTCTTTAATTGCTGGTATTAAAGGAGTGCCCCACCACACCCAGCAGGAAATAAATATTTCTTAAAGTTGATTTTGGTAAACTCGAGAAAAATGTTTGTGTTTTCAAAATATCTGTCCACCATCCCTAGGAGGCTTATCCATATTAAAATAGCTTTGACATTAGCGTACCCTCCCCTCCCCCACCAGCCTCTGTTTAGAGTTTTCAGAAGGAGACATAAGCACATTTCAGAGCATTAGCTGAACATCTCACACTGTTGTGCCACAGCAGATTTCACAGATAAAAAGCAGCATTAAGAGCCGTGAGAACCGGACAAGGTTTGGTGGTGGGCCGTGCACTACTGGAAAGCCACATCTCCACTTTTGCTTAAGGCCCATCTTTAAATTGCCCCAAGCTGGGAAGTGGTTAAATATCTTGTCTTAGCACTCAAGATTTCCTGCTGACTTACCCATTCTGATTTACTGAGAGAGAACTGGCCTAGCTGGACAAGGGAGAGTTAAAGCCTGGATTGTATATCTCAGGTCTTCTCTACAAAGCGCCAGCTAACACAACTTTTTTTTTTTTTTCTGCAGAAATGAATGTGGGGTTTGATTTTCTGTCTCTTAAAATGGGACTAAAGGAAGATACCCACCCTGATGATAAACACATTTTCATCTAAACAAAAAGGTCATCTGAAGAAAACCTAGCCCCCTTTCTCATTAAGTGGTCATTTGAAACACTGCCTAATGGTTCCTAAAGTAAAGCAATGCTTCTGATGACAGGTCATCGGGCAGCCAAATGAACATTAAATGCAGTGAGCCAGAGGCTTTCTTTTCCTCCCCTGGCTCAAGCCTCCTGTCCCTGGCTCCAGATAAGGCAGGGTCAGAGGGGTCACAGACCTCACCTGGTACCTGTGTTGACACAGCTTACCCAAGGTCTACTTTGGCTATTTGCAGGGTAAGGGTTGGGGTGGGGGCAATAGCAATACCCCTAAACACATTGCTCCAGATATAGAAACTGTTGCTCTCACCTGCCCCTGTTATGGTATTTTTAAGGATTTATTTATTTTATTTTACATATATGAGTGTTTGCTTCCGTGCATGTAGGCGCACCATGTGCCTGCAGTGCCTGAGGAGGCCAGGGGAGGGGACTGGATTCCCTGAAATTAAAGTCACAGATGGCTGTGAGCTGCTTGGGTGCTGGGAACTAGACCTGAGTCTGTATTCATGCCTTCACGTTAGATGGGCTGGGCTTCCCTAATCTGAAGTGTTCCAAAATCCCATTTTTTTTTTTTTGAGCACCATCAAGGAGCCCCCAAGTGGCAAATTCCATGGTACAGGTTACAGTAAAAAACAGGACCCTAAAACGCTGTATAAAATTACCTTTAGGCTAAATGCAGAAGAAATAAAAGTGAATTTAGCATTTAGACTTGGGTCTCATCCTCAAGAAACTGTATATTAATGTATATGCAAAATATTCCTAAATAATTACATGGATAAATACAACTACTCAAATCTGAACCACTTCTAGTCCCAAGCATTCTGGGTAAGGACACTCAACCTGTACCTGTCTCCCCCAGATGGCTGTAAGAGATGACCACTAAATGATTTAGTTTTTTTCTTCCTGGTGGGAACAGTTAGTTTCTCGGTTGAAGGCTTAAAGTGACTACCTAGTGAGAATATGAAAAAAAAAATGTCTAAGACCAAAAGGTTTGAAAGAAAAGAGAACATGAGTTCGTGAAGAAAGGGGCAAAATAAAGAGAAAGGAAGACATGAAAAGGTGAAGACCCTGGGAGAAAAGTATAAACACAAACTCACAACACCACGGGGTTGGGAAGGCTCCCACGAGCCACAACTCTGGAGGTCTCCTCATGGATCTGAGGCTGCAGTGTAACTGGGTTTCTAAGGGACAAGCTACACTGGGCACATCTTGCTGATGTGGGGAAACCCTGACCCGGTGACAACTGAACCCACTGGGTGTGAGAGCTGAGAGGCACGGATAACGGCTGTCTCCATAGAAGGGTGTAACAGCTCCATTCCAGGCAGAGATGTTGAAATTATTTCCCTGGTGGTACCCGAGAGGCTGAGATGGAGCAGGGTCATAGCCAAGCCCCAGGTAAGGTCCGTGGTAGAAGGGCTGAGGGTGCAGAAAACATGCTCAGCATTGTTGACAGTTCTTAGGTTTGATTTCTAGCATACACAATAAAAGTCTATAGTGGATAAAAGTCAGCCCAGCTTTCTTTTTCTCTCTTTTTCTTTTTTTTTAAACAAATATTTTTATTTTATGTGTGTGAACATTTTGTCTGCATGTGTGCCTGTGTACCATGTGTGTTCTATACCAGTGGAGGCCACAAGAGGGCATCAGATCCCCGGAACTGGAGTTCTAGATGGTTGTGAGCTACCATGTGGGTGCTGGGAACTGAACTTGGGTCCCCTGCAAGAGCAGGTAGTGCTCTTAACCACTGAGCTATCCTTCCAGGCCTCAACCCAGCTTTCTCAGCATGGCACAACATACACTCAGTGGGAGCCACCCATCCTGCTTCTCCACCAGATGCCCAATTTGTACTTTACGTTACATACGAGATTAAAAAAAAACCCAAACCCTGTTTATTCACAATGCCAGATTATGTGTGTGAACATATAGAGAGTGGGTAACTATTTCAGAGTTGCACACATAGTTACTGAATTTAAACATAACACCCAGAATTTATACTGAGATAATAGAATATTAGCAAATACCCTAGAAATGCCAAAAATAATATTCTTGAAATTATTTTTAAATGAAACCATGCTAAAATTATTATTGTTGTTGTTAGCGTGTTGGAGATTGAACCAGGTCTTTTCACATGCCAAGAAAACACTCTACTATTGAGCATTACCACTAGCCCCCCCCCGAAAAAAAATGTTATCAAATACATATCTCCAAATGAAGCTACTTAGTTAGAGTGAGCCCTAAAGTGACAGGGGTGGGTCAGCTTGTTTAAGATGATATTGATTTAGGCCAGGTGCCAGGGCACCATTATCAGCACTACCTTTATCTTCCAGGACACCTGGTTTGGATGAAAATGTATCTAGTCTCCAGACAGAGAGATAGTTTTGGCTTCTCAAAAAGGAAATGGGTTTTTTATTTGTTTGATTATTATTTTTTATTTTTGTTTTTTTAATAGTGCAGGTGTGGGACCTGGGGCCTCATTCATGCTAAGTTAGATACACCCTCAGCCTGGTCTCACCTCCTACAGAAGAAGGAAACTCATCCAGTGTGTAACTACCTCATCAGACACAGTGGGGTGTCTACCCATAGATCATATTCAGAGAGTTGTCTCCTCTCAAGAGATACAACCATGCAACTTCCAGAGCTAAGGATAACAGAGCTTTTTTTTTGTATTTTAGAATACATTTCAATACTAGAGCAGCCAACGGGGGCAAAAAAACAAAAACAAAAACCCAAAAAATGGAAAAACAAAACCAAAACCAAACTAAAAAAACCCTCTTCTAACACACACACACACACACACACACACACACACACACACACACATATACTCTCTCTCTCTCTCAAGTAGAAGTCTACACACAAACAGGCATACATGTGCTGGAGGGAAGGGGGGGAAGCACTCCCGATGTTATATAACTACGCAACAGCAAAACAACTGCACCTGCTAATGCACCAGAATTAATAATAGTGGCTTACCTGAAGCTCCTGGGGGGCAGTTTGAATGGACAGAAAAACAAACAAAAGGTCTATTTAAAATGATTGTGCAAAGTTCTCCAGTGCATTTTAGCTTTCATACAACAGCAACGCACAGTGTTAACAACATATCCTTCAGTAGACACAACTCTACAAACCAAGGGAGATACACCCGAATCCCAAGGGGAACAGTCGCTCGTCCACAAGGTTGAAGTAAGTAACGCTGCGAGCCCACTTGCAAAGGTGGCTCCCTACTTCAGTGACAGCGTGTCATTCTCTTTAACACCTGTTTATTTGGAATGTCTGAATACTTGTTTGTGAGAAAAAGAGGGTGAGAAAGTGGCGTCAGCTGATCCCACCTGGGAAGCTAAAAGTGTTTTCGGTCATGATCTGTTTAGCGTGGATGTGAAATTAATAACGCAGAGACACAGCACCTTTAAAAGATCCTGCAAACTCCAAGGGCAAAAAAAAAAGAAAATTTTATTCAGACTTCAGAAGCTATTTGGTGACAAGGGATAGACACACCCAAAACAATTTAGGTTTTTGCTTGTTTCTTTGTTATTGCTTTGGCAGCCATGTTTCGATGGAGAAGCCTACGTGGTCTGTAGATGTCATGTGACCCCCTCATGCTGGGTCCACAGGCGGTTTTTATTATACCCGTGGGACTAAGGGGCAGACATTCAAGATGACGGTCAAATGCTTTCATATTACTGCACTGTTGGCATCTCAGTATCTTTTAATTTATTTTAGTGCCAAAACTGCCAAAACATCCTCAAAGGGTTTACTCTTTATTTCTGAGACAGGGGTTGACTACACTGCCCAGGCTAACTTTGAACTCCTGGACTCAAGAGGACTTCCTGTCTTTAAGTACATCCAACTCTAGTTGGATGAATTTTTATTCTCTTGAGCTCCTTATACAACTACCAATCTTTGAAAGTATTTATCTCATTTTATTTGTATGGTGTGTTTTGCCTACATGGATATACATACACTGTGTGCATGTAGTGCCTGCAGAGGCCAGGAGAGGACGTAGGATTCCCTGAAACGGGAGTTACAGATAGTTGTGAATCACCAGGTGGGTGCTGGGAACTGAACCCAGGTCCTCTAGAAGAGCAGCCGGTGCTGTTAAAGGCTGAGTCACCTCTCCAGGACTCTAACATCTTAACCTTAGATGATAAATTAACTCACATGATTTTCAGTTGTCAGGTGCTTTTGGCTAGGACAATACAGAGGCAATGACAGAAGGTCTGGTGGCCATCATTTATTGCCCTTGGAAAACGTTTTGTTTGTTTTTCTCAGGGCTGGGGTGGAACCTAAGGAGTCAAGCCCCTTAGACTTGTTAGATAAATATTCTGCTACTGAGGTTGCAGTTCTGGAATTATGTCTGATTCCCCTGCCAGGTCACTTTTTGTAACACTGTCCTGTCCTGGGACCAAGACAGGGGAGCAATATCTTCCTTCACATCAGTGTCTGCCCTCCCTATTTTAACTTGAACCCTAACCTAAGAACAACTTTAGGGCAGCTGCAGGATCAAGGAGCCCTTGACCTTAGCTGAGCACTCAGCTCCAGGCTCACAGGCATTTCAAAAGAATCCTAGACTAAGCCGGGCAGTGGTGGTGCACGCCTTTAATCCCAGCACTTGGGAGGCAGAGGCAGGCGGATCTTTGTGAGTTCGAGGCCAGCCTGGTCTACAAAGCGAGTCCAGGACAGCCAGAGATATTCAGAGAAACCCTGTCTCGAAAAACCAAGAAAAAAAAAAAAAGAATCCTAGACTAACAATGTTTTGCATTATTATTTTTAAACAATCTTCTTTGCATTTAGTGAATTCCTTCTTGGTTGCTAATTATGGTTAGCAGAAACCCCTGCAAACCCTCTTAATTGGTTTGAGAATAATTTAAGATGAAAATGAAGCAGGCATTCATTTCAAATGATGGTCGGCTTGCACTCAGTAGTTATTTTCTCCCTTTTGTTTCCTGAGACAGGTAGAATCTCACTATGCAGCCCTGGCTGCCCTGGAATACCAGGCTGGCCTCAAACTCAGAAATCAGCCTGGCTCTGCCACCCCAGTGCTGAGATTGAAGGTGTGCTTTTGGTGGTGGTGGTGGTGGGGGGGGGGGCTGGAGGAGGCAGCAACGAAGATACAACCAAGGGCTTTGAGCATAGTGGGCAAAAATGCTCTACCACTGAGCAACAGGACAAGTCTCAGCCAGTGCTTTTACATTCTTTAGGTATCAGTGTATTATCTAGCAAAGAATGGTTATTCTGTGTACCTGCGTCTCTCCGGCTGGGGACAGACATCCAGAGCAGACATGGCCCTGGAAGGACAACAGAAGATAGTGCTTCTGCCTCAACTAGGCATGAATGGGTCTACCAGTAGTCACAGTGGTCTTTTAGGAAGCCACTTGGACTCTCATTTGCCCATTCAATTACGGTTTGGGCCTCTAACAGTAAGAGCAGCAGAAAGCCCTTTGGAACCGAGAGTGCATTTCATTAAGTAGGATTGACCAAGGCAGCATTAGGAGATACAGTCTCAAGTCAGTTGAGTTTTCTTCCCCTGCAGGCAAAACACTGCCTCTCTCAGGGAACATGCCCTGAGCTGTACAAATGAAGGTGCTTCTCTTCCTTCTCCCAGGCCCACAGGGCAGCAGAAAAGCATCTTATTACTGAGATTGCCATTCCAAACAAACAGATCTGCACATGCCTGCTGGGACTTGATTCAGCTACTCCAGATGTCTGGAATGCCGATCACCAACCAACCCAAAGCTGGGCAAAGACAGCAGGTCTCTGTCTGTTTCATGTTTTATATTCAGTCCAAGATCTAATGGTTTCATCAAGAACAGCACAAGAATGCAGGAGCCCTCAGGCTCTGATCTCACAGGGTGGCAAGGCAGGCTTTGAAGTAACTGAATTGTAGCAACTTTACATCTGAAATGAAATGATTAGCAGATTTTGCCCAGGACCCAGGAACACACTTAGAAATGATGCATCCTTGTGATTAAAAACAAAACTCTCCCTCAGACTACACACACAGTCTTTGTGTAGTTATTACGACTCAAGAGCTTTGCCATTTAAAAATAAGTTGGCAGCTTTTGCCATGGGCTCAGACAGGAAGGGCGGGGTAACTTTTGCAACAGTGAAGCAGCTGAGCTTTGCAGAAGTTGCTTCAAAACGAAGTTTACAGCTTCCCAACTAGAGACTTTTGCTATAGAGAATGACCAGCAGAGACAGCGACACCCAGGACAGGGTGAGTGCGCGGCTGGGACACAGGGACCACCGTACCTCTCCGTCCTCCAGCTCCACATCCAGGAAATCGAAGTCCCTGAAGACCCTGAACTGCTGGTCGCTGTTGGAATCATCCATATTCTCCTGCTCCCGGGTGCCGTCCTCGGACGACACCAGGCTTGTCTGGTGCTCCGGCAGATCCAGGTCCCCACACGAGGAGAAAATCACCTAGGAATCAAAAGAACCCTTTTTGGTGAAACTCACCTCTGTTCGGTTGTTTGTGTAATCTGTGATGGCCATTGGCTCCCTGGAGGACTTGTGTCTCTAGTCCACACCTAATTCCTTAAGTGGGTATTTTTAGAATGTTCTTTTATTATTTATGTTGGACAGGTGCCTTTGGATTGAATTCACTGCAAACACTTCAGCTCATACACTACAAAAGCATTCTAGAGTTGAATGGCTCTCTCTTAGTAGGGATGGTGGGATGGTGTGTGTGTGTATGTGTGTGTGTGTGTATGTGTGTGTGTAACATCTAAGCATGCGTTCACAGACAAACTGGAGCCACTAAAAGTTTCCGCTTCTACTGTCCTTGAGCTGACAGAGGTCAGAAATTATGTACCTTCACATGTCCAATGTATATAAATAATATTTTAAGGATGACGTCGTCAAGATCAGTTATTGTAAACTAAACTAGGGGACCAAAGGATTTAACCCTTTGAGAGGTAAACTGGGAGTTGGGAAGGATTAATAAAGAGAAGCCAAATGTTCATATTTAGGTCCTTTTTATTTAGACATTTTATTTTTTAATTAGTTAATTAACTTTTTGAGACATAGTCTCACTGTGTGTGTCTGGTTGGCCTGGGACTGTCTGTGGAGATGAGGCTGGCTTTAAACTCAGAGGTCTGCTTGCCTCTGTCTCCCAAGTGCTAGGATTAACAGGATGTCGCTCAGTGGCAGAGCATTTGCCTCAGATAAAGTCTCTGGGTTCAAGCCCCAGTAACATCAGAAAAGGAAGAAAGAAAATCATAAAAACTAAGTGCTGGGCCTAAAGACCTGTGCCACCACACCCAGCTACTGAGACGTTTTAATAGACCTTAAAAAAAATGGTTGGTCTATTCTGTTTTTGTTTTTTTGAGATACAGTCATATTCTGTCTCTCAGGGTGTCTTGGAACTCTAATGTGGTCCAGGCAGGCCTGGAATTCACTATGTAGCCCAGGCTTTCCTCCAACTCAGGAGGATCCTCTTGCCCCAGCCTCCTGATTACTATGTTTATAGGTGGAAGCCACCATGCCTGGCTTAATAGAACTTCAAAGAACCAGTAAACAGCAGATACTTTGCTAGCCAGTCTCCATTGAATACAGATATGAAATCAAAAGCTTTCTTCTGTGAACTGAAGTCTCCTGGGGTGGGGGGACAAGGGGGGATATTTGTTGAAGATGCTACAAGAATGAATGACCAATTAGAACTTCATTATTTTGGAGAGTTGGAATGCTGCCAATCCAGAGCTAAAATCATCTTGGACTATTTTTAGTCCTATTTATTTATTTTTCTGTCTGTCTATTTACTTACTTGGTTAATAAGTAAAACCTTTGAAATATATTCTTAGCAGGTCCCTGGCTACCACCAGTTCAAGCTAAGAATGTCATCAGATGACGCCTAGCAGCAGGGATCCCTTGCTTGTTATAACATGCCTGTCTTCAGTGTGTCGTGTGTGTCGTGTGTGTGTGTGTGTGTGTGTGTGTGTGTGTGTGTGTGTGTCCGTCCCATACATTTGGTAAATGTCATGAGTTCCAAATATGTGCTCTCCCAGGACACAGCCACTAAAACGTGGCTCAAGGGCTCAAGAAAAAACTGTCTCAATTCTTTTGAGAAAGCTATACTCTGTGTTAACACTTCATATAACCATTATAATATTCTCCTGTTCTTTTAAAGTGGGCAAGATATTGTAAGAATGAAAACATAACAAATATCTTTCCAAGGTTACAAAGAGTGAATGTGTGCTGAACATAGCATTTTTTCCTCTCTGTATTGTATAAAAATAGCCCTGTGTTTTTATACAATAAAAATCTGCCCAGATTAAGCATCTCAGATCTGAAAACCCAAAATCTTAAAATGTTTTAAATCTGAAACTTCTGTTATTAATTCATTACTTTATTGAGACATGGTTTCTCTTTGTAGTTTTGGCTGTCCTGGAAGTCAGTGTATACCAGGTTTGTCTTGAACTCACAGAGATCCTCCTGCCTTTGCCTCCTGAGTGCTGGGATTAAGGGTGTGTGCCACTACCATCCAGCAAATATGAAACTTTTTTTTTTTTTTGGTTTTTCGAGACAGGGTTTCTCTGTGTATGCTTGGCTGTCCTGGACTCACTTTGTAGACCAGGCTGGCCTCGAACTCACAAAGATCCGCCTGCCTCTGCCTCCCAAGTACTGGGATTAAAGGCGTGCGCCACCACTGCCCGGCTAAATATGAAACTTTTTAAAGTGATGAAATGCTCCATGCTTTCAGTTTTGGAGAAGTCTAGATTTTGAGGGATGATCACTGGATCACCCAAATACACTAAAGTTGGAAGCACAGGGTTCTAAGCATTTCAGATAGAGAACACATTACCTGTTTCCCACGAGCTGTGTGCAACATGACACATACAGGGATCATAAAGAGTATGCACGACAAATCAAGTGGAGGGCCGCGGAGTCATTATCGAGAGTCCTATTTCTTCCAGGGAGGCATCTTTTCTGGTGAGCGCTGCCTAACGATTGGGACATGTAGGCCAGAAAGTCTAAGGGTGCCCAGGGTGGATTTAGGGGAGGAAGTGCTGCCCCCAGCAGCCACAAGAAACACCCCTGTGGCCATTCACCAGAGCAGAACCTGAGATCTAGTTTCTGCCGGGGGCTACGGTGTCCTGAACAACACTGCTAGAGTACCCCCTAGCCTGCTCTCTGGTCATGAAGTCACCCTACAAGGGTGACTTAAATAGAAGCCCAGTTTAGCTGATGCTTTCCCAGCTGAAATGACTGATCGGGTGTCATGTTGGCCAGTTTTCACGGGGCTCTAATATTTTCCCTGCTCATGCGGAGTAGACACAGTCTGGGACATTAAAACACATCTCCAGAGAGAAATCTGCTTGCTTGCCCATTCTAAATTTCTTAGCTTGCTATTTTCTATTAAACGAAGAATAGAGATACTGTATTCTAAAAAAAATACATAGAATCCAGGTCTGGAGGTTTTTACCCCCCCCCTAAAAATATGCTCACCACACATTTGAATTTTCTATAAGTTTCAGAAATTTTCTTCTGAGTGTCAGTTACATGTTCATCGAAAAGCCTGAGGGCATTTTTTTGGACCTGTTACACCAGTGAAGGCTTAAGTAGCACCATGCCGATAAATACTTGTAATGTTATCTGCTTTCCTATTGTGACGTGACCAGAGAGCAGATCACAAGCTTTTTAGTGAACTTCTGTCAGTACATCATTATTTTCATGTTATTTTATGTAAGTAAAATGGTGACATTGTAACAGGATGAGAGTACAGTGAGCAAAACTCGATTCAAGAGGAATTGGAGGAATCTGCATATATGTTAGGGACAGAGATGTGACAGACACCACCACGTATGTGGTGATATAGTCCGGGCATGTTTACATGGACGGAGATGTGACGGACACCATCACGTATGTAGTGATATAGTCCAGGCATGTTTACATGGATGGAGATGTGACGGACACCATCACGTATGTGGTGATATAGTCCGGGCA
>CAJQZJ010032578.1:4350096-4361027 GCA_907164525.1 Lophiomys imhausi | reverse complement strand
TATGTGGTGATATAGTCCAGGCATGTTTACCTGGACGGAGATGTGACGGACACCATCACGTATGTGGTGATACAGTCCGGGCATGTTTACAAAAATAAACAGAGGTCTGGACATAACTGTTTTCAAAGGCAAGCTAGAGCAAAGAGCAGTGAAATCATTCTTTGTCTCTGAACTAAGGCTACAATTCACAGGGCAAGAAGGATTAACACAGGGGCTGAATGTAGATAGTGTCGTTCACACTTCAAGATCAATGTTGGAACAGTCCAAAGACAAAAGCAATACGTTACCAGAATAACCATGGTACAGGATAGAACTTACAGATGGGTTTTTGCTTAGTCCAACTTCTTGGCCACACAGAGAAAGGACATGCACCAACTTTTCTTTCGTTCTTTTCTGGAAAGCAGGAAAACACAGGGAAGGTTTTAATTCTGGGGTCCCATGAGCAAATCTGTGTTGATACTATAGGTCCCAGATACAAAAATGGGATGGTGATACTTAAGATGTAGCCCCTGATCACTGAGATATAAAATTCACGGGCTTGGCACAAACAAGAGTGTAAAATAACAAGAGCATATTCCAATAACGTTTTAGACATGCTGAGTTAACCGTCCCCATTAGAGGTGCTGTTTTTGTGATGAAGTGGCATGACCAAAGTAAGTTGGAAAGGAAAGCTTTGTGGTATCAAAATACCCACAGCTGCTATATCCAGTCCGAGGCTGTGATAACTGAACACAGAGAATTCTGGCAGTTCCTTCAGATCTGTTTGGTTTGGCCTGCTGATGTCAACTATGCATAAAGTTCATGCTCCGAGGAGGACATCCGGGATGCTCCTTGAGTGTGCAGCCCTAGCCACTCTTCATCAGGCTTGCCATGTGGAGGGCAGTGGGTCAGGGCTGACATTGGTCACGCTGTTCTCTACGTCTGAAGGGTTGCCACGTGAAAGGGAGACCTTATTTTGTTTGCCAAGCCATAAGAGACGTACAACCAATGATCGAAAAAGGCAAGAGCCAGACATCAACTCAATAGGATGGGCTGTTCACAGATAAAAGGATTGACTTTTCTTTTGTTTTTCCTTTTTGGTTTTATGAGACAGGGTCTTCTCCTTGTAACAGAGTCCTGGCTGTCCTGGAACTCACTCTGTAGACCAGGCTGGCCTCGAACTCACAGAGATCGTCCTGCCTCTGCCTCCTGAGTGTGGATTGACCTTTCAATGCTGTGAGACCCCATTGCTGGAAGCACCAGGGTCCAGATGTTATTTAAGGGGGGGGGGTTGGTGTGGTGAATGGCGGAATTAGGTTTCACATAGGGAGCTATACCTGAGAGTACTGTGGCCTCTTCCAGCTCACAGGAACAAGGACATTGGAGTTAGACCCTGAGGAGGTAGACGATGCGCTCCGGGTGACGGCCATGGCCCTCGGCTTCCCGTCCCGCCCCGAGGAATTTTGTAGCTCATCATACCGCCTCCCGATGATTGGCGTCTGGAGGAAGACAATGCAGAGACACTAGTATCTCACCTTAACATTGCCACAGTATAAAACAATGTTCATCCCAGAATTAACTAAAAATCGCTCATGTGGAAGGTTGGTGAGGTGTCACCACCTTTAACCCCAGCCCTCGGGAGGCAGGGGCAGGCAGATCTCTGTGAGTTCGAGGCCAGCCTGGTCTACACAGTGAGTTCCAGGACAGCCAGGGCTGTTACACAGATAAAACTTGTCTCGAAACAAAACAAAAACACAGCACAACAAAACAAAAAAAAACTGATCATATGGTTAGAACCAGAGCAGATAGAGGAAGTCTGCATTATATGCAGGGTCATCTTCCTGGTGTTCCATGTCTGTTCTCAGTCATTTGCATGGTGAATATCTTCCTACCCTGGCTGTCAGCAAGAAGCCCATGCGATGACATCATTATTAGAGTTCTTTAGACTCTAGTGATGAAGACCAAAGCAAAACGTGAGGAAAGCTAAGCCAGTTTTCCAATGTCTAAGCTTGAAATAATCATCCTCTTCCCTCCTCTTTCCTCCTCTTCTCATCCCCACCCCAGTCTCTCTCTCTGTAGTCCTGGTCCGTCTGCCTTGAACTTGCTCCATAGACCGTGCTGGCTTCGAATCACAGCCTCTGTTTCCCGTGTGCTGAGATTACAGGCTTCTCTCACCATGCCAAACTTGGAACAATTTTTTTTTTTTTTCAGTAAGAGATTAAAATCCATTTCCTCCTCTCCGGTCTTTAGTCATTAGTCTTTATGTACTCCCAAGTCTTGACAATTCTACCTAAATTATTCCTGTCATCTCCATTATTCAAAGGGATGAGGTCATGGCCACAGTGTTGCGCAATACTCTAAAAGTTCACGCTCTGAGAATCCTACAGTATTCGGTCAGGCAGAGAGCATCTTTTACATTCTGCCTCCAAGGGATGTAAAAGGTGCAGGAACTGGCTGGAGTCTTTTTGAACCTAGCTCCCAAGGTCCTCCTACAGGTCTGGAGCAGTTCCTGATCTCTGGGAGCCGAGGGGTGCAGCTAAATGGCTAATGCTTTCTCTATGTTTCTGGATCAAAACAAACTCAAGTCAACGGCTTAAAAATAGCCCTCGGTCCCAAGAAAGAAGTTAAATATAGCTGTTGAATTAATATCTTAATATCATTTTCATATTAAGTATACATGTCACATTTGTAGAAAAGGTGAAAGTCAATGAAGGAATCAATCCCTCCCTCTTCTTTCTTCCCCTCTCTCCCCTCCCTTGTCTCTGTCTTTCATTTGTTTGTGTGATACATGCACACGAGTGTGTGCACAAACGCGCCTGCATGCGGGGCATGAGGAGGTCAGAGGAGGACATTGTGGGGAAGGGTCTTCTACCTCTTTCCACCTTATTTCCTTGAGACAGGGTCTCTCACTGAACTGGAAACTCACGGTTTTGTCTAGCCTTCCATATGAGCGCTCAGTGCCCGCCTTTCTCCACCCTGCAGTGGTGGGATTATGGATGCACATAGCTAGCTATACCAGGCTTTTTTACATGGGTGCTGGGAATTTGAACTCTTGTCCTTGTGCCTGGAGAGCAAGGGCTCTTACCCACTGAGCTATCTCCAGCCCATCGGTTCCATTTTTAATAATGGCTGAGAGCCCCACACTCAGGCATTATTAAAGGAGCAGAACCTAATTTAGGCCTCAGATGTCTTCATTGAAGACAAATATAAGTAATGAAGACAAATGTAGTCCTCTCTCTAGGCAACCACTTTTACCCTCTGCCATCACACACTTAGGCTACAGTTCACAGAAAGAGCCACAGTGTCAGGACCTCTGAGATGTCGAAGTGGAAATCCAGGGTCTTGCCCGGCAGTTCCTTGGAGCCGCTGGTCCACACCCGGTGGAGCTCTATCTTGGAGAGGTCACTTTGTTGATAGGAAGGCAATACCAGGCTGGCTGATCGAGAGACGACCAGCTTCAAGATATTCAGTGCTTCCCTCCAGTGAATGCTCTGTAGGCAATAAACATCCAAGGGTTAAAAGTAAGTACATTTTTTTTTGAGAGGCAGTGCTCATTACTGAACAATGTCATGATTGTTCATGAATCTCAGAATTCACCAACTTGAAACATAAAGAAAGTCTGTAGTATGGGAGAGACTAATCTACAAAAACCATCTATGCATATACATATATATATATACACATACACATACATATATATATGTGTGTGTATATATATACACACATACATATACATTGTGGAAATAAGCAAATAACACAGATATGTCATGTCCGTCTGGTTCTCAACCTTCCTAATGCTGTGACCCTTTAACACATGTTGTGCTGACCCCTGACCATAAAACTGTTTTCATTGCTACTTCATAACTGCAATTTTTGCAACGGTTATGGATCATAATGCCGATATCTGTGTTTTCCACTGTTCTTAGGTGACCCCATTGAAAGGGTCCTTCGATCCCCAAAGGGGTCGCAACCCACAGGACAGGACTTTAAAGACATCTCCACAGATGGAGAACCACTGACTTCATTAAAATTTTGCAAGATATTATTTTTGCTAAGGAACTGTCTTAGATTGACAAAGGATAAAAGCTTCATGTGCGCCGGTCAGCGGTAGTGCATGCCTTTAATCCCAGCACTTGGGAGGCAGAGGCAGGTAGGTGGATCTCTGTGAGTTCAAGGCCAGCCTGGTCTACAAAGCGAGTCCAGGACAGCCAGGGCTGTTACACAGAGAAACCCTGTCTCGAAAAAACCAAAAAAAAAAAAAAAAAAAGAAGAAGAAAAAGAAAAAGAAAAGCTTCATGTGCATGCTAGACTACTGCTCATTCGTGGGCAGAATTCCCACTCCTCAGGATCCTGTCTTCCTGGTCCTGATGTTTCTCTGGGTCTCGCTGCTGCTCCGTCCTCCACTGGGAATACTGATCTCTTTCCTCCTTACAGCACATCCTCCTCAATCACTGATGCACAGATGGGGGCACCCTTCCCACCTCCTCTACCTCACCTTTCAATAATTTGCTCCCTATTTACTTGTAACTCAGCTGAATCCTCTCTGCCTTGCTTAGATTATTTCAGTGGTCTTTTACAAAGATTTACTTATAGCTGGGTGGTAGTGGCATGCACCTTCAACCCCAGCACTTGGGAGGCAGAGGCAAGTGGATCTCTGAGTTCAAGGCCAGCCTGGTCTACAGAATGAGTTCTAGGACAGCCAAGGAACACAGAGGAATCCTGTCTTGAAAAACCAAAACAAACAAACTATTTATAATTTTTGTGTATGTTTCTGCATGTACCTGTGTTATTTTATATGTCCCATGGGTGTGCAGGAACATGGATTTCCTTCCATAACGGATTAACTTCCAGGCTCTAGAAATCCACTTCTTTTCCTGATGTAGTCTCAGGACAGGACTTTAAAGACATGGTCTGTGGGCTGTTTGCTGATGCTGTGTTCTGCTGGGCAGGATGCTGATCCCGGTGAAAGGTGAATGCCTCAGAGCCAGGCCTGAAGGTTAGCTCCGTGTCTATAGCTGACAACTTGGCCCAGACTCTGGTTGGTTTGTGTGTGTGTATAAATTTTAATTTTAACTAATTAGTTTGTTGAGACAGGGTCTGGAACTCATTATGTAGATCAGAGTGTTCTCTGACTCAGAGAGATCCAAGTGTCTCTGCCTCCTGAGTATTGGGACTAAAGGAGTCCCAATGTCTTGGCTTTTTTTCATATATACATGTGTGTGTGTGGTTGTGATATATACACATACATATATTTGTTGTTCTTTGTTTTTCAAGACAGGGTTTCTCTCTGTGTAGCCCTGGCTGCCCTGGAACTTACTCTGCAGACCAGGCTGGCCTTGAACTCATAGAGATCTACCTGCCTCTGACCCCCTGGTTGGTGAGATTAAAGGTGTGTGCCACTATGCCCAATCATTTTTGTTAATATTTTAAGGACTGCTTGTTATAGAAACATTAAAATATTTACAGAAACAGAAAGTAGCCTACCAAACTCTTTCCTGTTTTTATTTGAATCATTTTGCCATTTTTCTCCATTTCTTCCTATAATTTTTTTTTTTTGGTTGGTTGTTGGAGTATTTTTATGCTTAAGTCCCTAAATTCCAAAGTAGAAATCTGTCCTGGAGCTGGACATGCACACATCGTCCTTCTTGAGTCTCCATTTTTGAAAGAAGACACTGTGCAGTACCTTCTCCCACCTTCCCAGCCAGGTATGTGCTTGGAATATTCCGCCTGTGTGCTCACAAGACAGCTATGACCTTGAGGCAAAAAGACCCTGAAGGTCTTTTTCTGTCTTTCCCCTAAAAATACTGCTCAGGGTGTGGCTAGCTAGCAGTCTGTTGGTGCTGTATCCTGGATGCAGATGTCAGATGGCTTTCGGCCCAAGGGTAAGCTGCAAACAAGGCTCTTGGGTCTCCCCTGGAGATCTCTGAGTAGTGAGGGAACCTGTCCAAATGCTCACCTGCACGTATTTTTCAATGGTCTTCAGGACTTCCACGTTAAACTGCTTGACAGGGACGACAGATAGGTCCATGTAGCTGAGCAGGCTGTAGATAACCTGGAGGAGCGGCTGCTGCATGCTGGGAAGGCCTTTCTCCAGCAGCTGCAGGAGGTAAAGTACAGCCAGTCAATCCTACCACCTTTCCCGGAGAAGGACCCAGGCTTGCCCACACCCCTGGTATTGCAGTGTGCTGATTGTTCGGTTTTTTTTGTTTGTTTGTTTATTGTGTATACAGTATTTGCTCTACATATATGCCTGGGCAGATCTCAATGTAGATGGCTGTGAGCCACCATGTGGTTGCTGGGAATTGAACTCAGGACCTTGGGAAGAACAGCCAGTGCTCTTAACCTCTGAGCCACCTCTCCAGCCCCGTTTTGTTTTTTGAAGAGGACTCACTATGCAGCACTGGCTGGCCTCCAACTCACAGAGATCCTCCTGCCTCTGCCTCCCAAGTGCTGGGATTAAAGGCGTGCATAAGCACCCCAGGAGAAAATCCTAATTATTGAATAGCTGATAATGAAGGCAATTCAGGGAAGCCCAAAATCATAATATAAAATTCAAATAGTGAAAAGCCAGAAAATAAACCTCAACAGGAAAACCATGAGACAATAAGGAAATTACAAATTTAGAGATATAATTTGCGAGTTGCCAAACTGGCAAAGGTTAGAAATTGAGAACAGTCGATACGGGCTAATGAAATAAATAAATATTCCATTCATCATTAGAGATGTCAATTGGATAATTTAGCAGCAGAGATCAAGAAAACATCTTTTTGTTTTATTTTTGAGATATTAGTTTACCATGTAGTCCGGGCTAGCCCCAAACTCTCTACTCTGCCTTAATCTCTTAAGTGCGGAGAATACAGGTGCGAACACCAGCACACTGGTGAAAGCCACCACGCTCATCCAAAATCTATAGCTTTGTGCAATGTGAAGTTGTGGCCCACTGATAGCAACTGTCACAAACTCGTAAAAAGCCAATGACCTCTTGATACATTATCAAATTGTATAAGGTGACAACAGGGCCATTTGTAACGTAAGTCACAAATGTAAGCAACAAAGTGGAAGGCTAAGAGGAGTGTCACTCTCATGTAAAAGGCCGCGCACACACAAACGCTAAGTGAGCAGAGCAGGTTCAGAGTACAGCAACACAACTCTGTGTGTGTGCATGGTCAGAACCTGAATGAATGAGAGAAACTGAACAGAAGCCAGTACTCTCCAGACGCCAGGAAGCCAGAGAGTTCATCCTTACATGCCTTGCTGACAATTTTGGGATAAGGGCTGAACAGAACAAATTATGCATCTACTAAAATTTTTTTTAGATTTATTTCCTACATATGAGTGTTTTGCACAGATGAATGTATGTATATGTATCATTACATGTCTGTTGCATGTGATGTCAGAAGAGGGCATCAGATTCCCTGGAACTGGAGTTACAGGAGGTTGAGAGCTGCCACATGGATGCTGGGAATTGAACCCGGGTCCTCTGGAAGGGCAGTCCGTGCTCTTAGCCACTGAGCCATCTCTCTAGCTCCAGAAATTTTTTTCCTTTTAGAGACAGAATACTATTCTGTATGCGCATACCACATCCAATTTGTACTCTTGAAGCTTTTATGGCGAATGTTCTAGACAGAATTTCCTGAGGGGTCATCTCATTACCCCTTAGAACTGGCGCTATGCAACCCCTGCTTTTGTATTGGTTCTTCTCATACTTCCTGGGTGCTGAGGGAAGGGGTGTGTTTGCTTGCCGGGAAAAGTATGACCACAGGATTATCAGAAGCACTAGAGTGCCACATTTGAAGTGGGTGTTTAAAATGCCAGGCACGTGAGTGAGCGTTGAATTGGCCAATGCATAGTTGGCTGTTGACAGCCCAGCATGGTCCATACACTGCTGATCCTAGTGTAAATCCCTAGTGTAGGATCCCTGTAGCATCAGGGGCGTCAGATAGGCGGTGGTACCCTCCCTCCGTCAGACAGACACTTTAGGTCTTCCAGAGCCCTTGAACAGAAACAATGTTTCAAGCTACCTGGAACTAGATAATTATACCAGGAAGAATTAGGACTGATTGCCCTCTTTTCTTTGGAGAAGATCCTAACAAGAGGTATGAAAGCATATCCCAGAAGAAACAGAAACACTGACAAGGCGGAAGGAGGTTCACTGTTATCGGCCATTTGCTCAGAGACTCCATGACCCGTGTGTCAAACATGATGTGCTGTGCATGCTCTTGCTGCCTTACATCCACGGTACAGAAGTTGGAGTAAGGGTTTGCAATGAATGTGCTAGAAACACATTTGTAAGGCATGTTTCTAGTTGTCCAGACAAAAGGTAACGATAAAGATTTCATTTCTAGAGGGGCCTGGTGGCGCGTGCCTTTAATCCCAGCACTCGGGAGGCAGAGGCAGGCGGATCTCTGTGAGTTCAAGGCCAGCTTGGTCTACTCTACAAGGTGAGTCCAGGACAGTCAGGGCTACACAGAGAAACCCTGCCTCGAAAAACCTAAAAAAAAAAAAAAAAAGATTTCATTTCTGGATTATAAGCTTTGGAGGGATCTAGGGTCAGTTACCATACTCTTAGAGCTCATCAGTTAGCTGAGCCAAGCCTCAGCGCCTTCACAGAATAACCTCACTCCCTGGTTTGTTGTGGGGATTTCAAATGACTCCATTAGCATTTGTGATAACGCATGGTAGACATTCAACGTCAAAGCTCTACTATGAGTGTGTGATCTGTGGATGTTACAAGGCGTTCTCTTAAGTGTCAATGCTTACCTCTGCCAGGTAGGTGACCATGTTTAAGGTGACGTCGGTGTAGGCTTCATGAAGGTAGCGGCAGACCACGTTGACCCACGTGGCGCAGTCCCTTGTGTAGCTGTGTGTTTTGTAAAGGGTCATAACGTGAGCCAGATTTGAAAGTTTAGGATTTTTTTCCTCCAAGCAAACCTTTGAAGATAAGCAGACCGATCAGAGAATTCCAAGGGACAGGAAAAAAAAGTTACCAAACAGTCCAAGCCCCTAGAGTCTGGCAAACAACCCCACATGCTTTTGGGTGGCCACAGATGTACTTAATTTAGTAACTAGCTAACACACTATCCCCCACAAACTCTTTCCTCTTGCTTTGCTTTCACTGAATTTACTTACTGTGTACACGTGTATGTCATGAGCAAGTCTGTGCCAGGGAGCACAAACGGAAGTCAGAGAACCACCTGAGGACATCTATTCTCTCCTTCCACCAAATGGGTTCCAGGGATGGGTGGAACCAGGCAGGCAGGCTTGGTGGCACCCACCTTTACCTGCTGAGTCATTTCCCCGGCTCCCACTCTGTATACCAGGCTAGCCTCGAACTCAGAGGGATCTGCCTGCCTCTGCTGCCTGAGTGCTGGAATTATATGCATGCGCCACCACTACCTGGCTCCCACTTGCCTTTCTTATTAATGAAAAAAAAAAAAAGCAACTAGAGCTGTCCATTATGGGTGGTATCAACCTTTGAGACAACCACTGCCTGCTCCAAACTGGCCATTTCCATCTGGCACTGAGACTCCTTGACGGATCCTAATTCATACCTGAGCAATCCTTTCTGCTATATCCTTACAGAACTGATTGGGGTTTTCAAAATGCTGGATTAGTTGGGGCAGGAGGCACAAGACATTCAGGGGGAATCCTGCATGAGAGAAGACACAGTGGCATTAGCTGAGTAAGGTATGTTGTGACCAGTACCAATGGGAAGGAATGTATCGATTGATTATGTTGTGTTCCAAGGTGTTGTGAAAATGGTCTTGTTTGAGACAGGGTCTCACCTAGACCAGAATCTTTAACATAAGCAAGGAAGACCTTGAACTTCTGACCCGCCTGCCTCCAACTCTTGAGCACTGGGTTTATAGGTGTATACCACTACACCTGGTTGTACGTGGTGCTATGGCCTGGATCTAAGGGTTTATATACACCAGGCAAGAACTCTATCAACTGAGCTATCCCATCAGCCCCCAGACAGTTCTGTGGAGGAGGGTAAATATGATCTGATAAAGAAACCTGTTTTTAAAATGCAGCCGAAATGGCATGGATTACAAACAAGACACTGAAGTTCACTTGTGGTTTCCGTATACAGCTGTCGCCTGTTTGTCATCAAGGATGACGTGATTTTATTGACATATACTGAACTGAGCTGAAGCACTAGCTTAAGATTTTGTAAAAATAAGAATGTAAGCCAGGGGCTGGAGAGATGGCTCAGTGGTTAAGACTCCTGACTGTTCTTCCAAAGGATTTCGGTCCAAATCCCAGCACCCACATGGCAGTTCACAACTGTCTGTTACTCTAAGATCTGATACCTTCACACAGACATACTTGCAAAAAAGAAAAAAAAGAAAAAGAAAAAGTAAATAATTTTAAAAAGGCAGAGGCAGGCAGATCTCTGTGAATTCAAGGCCAGCCTGGGCTACAGAGTTCCAGGACAGCCAGGGATACTGTCTCAAACACAAAGCAAAACAAAACAAAAAACTCAATGTTTTTTTAAAAGCTAGTCACAGTGGTGTATTCCTTTAATGCCAGCATTCAGGAGGCAGAGGCAGGCAGATCTTTGCAGTCTACACAGAGTTCCAGAACAGTCAAGGCTACATAGTGAGATTCTGTCTTGAAAACCAAAACATAGTTAAGCCTTACTCATACAACTGGAGAGACTCTTCAAAATAAGAATTTCTCAGCATGGCTAAGGTAAAATTTAATGAAATACATTCTTAGTTACTTGTTATAATATTAAAAAGCTGGTGTGTTGATTTTGCTTAAATCAGAACAATAGGGAACTAATGCTTTTTCAAGAGGACAAAGAAAGGCAGAAAAAAACCCAAAAGATTTGGGAATTAGAAAAGAAATGTACAAGAGCAAGGGGCTAAGTTGACACTATTTGCAACTTGACCCAGAAATCACACACACACACACACACACACACACACACACACACACACACACAC
>CAJQZJ010032578.1:4312582-4350086 GCA_907164525.1 Lophiomys imhausi | reverse complement strand
ACACACACACACACACACACACACACACACACACACACACACACACAAACACACTGCTAGTAGCTAATACTGTAGATACACACATATAGTAATATCTTATTTCGCTAAGGCTGAACCACCATCAGGACTGCAAGGAGGCACAATGCTGGCCTTACCAATAGCTTGGGATGAATCCACCATGGGCACTTTGGACACTGGCGTCAGCAAGCTGAAAAGCTGCAGGGTCAGGTCTGTGGTGGTGAGGGACGTGAACCCCTTCAGGAGCAGCTGCTGCAGACCCGAGAAGTCAGTCCACTTGAGCTGCGCCTGGAGTTTCTCAAGCTTTTCTCGGTTCTCAGCTTTATCCAGTGGCATATGGGCCAGCAGTCGGCTCAAGAGCCTCAACGCCATCAGGTATTCAAACTCAAAGTCAGACTCCATCAGGGCCACCGTGACCCAGAAGATGGTGGCCAACAGGTTGGTGGGATGGTTTATGTGGGACGGGTCTGTGAGACTCTCCTTCAAGGAGGAATTGCTTCTGGTTTTGGAGGAAAGGCCTTGTTGGGTACAAGCTTGAATTCTGTCCAGTGTGGCACTTCGAGGCGGGTCAGAGGATCGGTCAACAACACCGAACTTCTTGGGCACAGAGAAGCTTCTTTGGTGCCGGCTCCGTTCTGCAGTTGCAGGGTTACCACTGGGGGTCCCAGGATTGACGTTCAGCTGGCCGGTGCTCTTCCTGCTTGCTGTCAGCTTACTGCTGGAACTCAGATCTGGCGACGAAGACCTAGGTATAAACAGAAGTGAAGTCAGCAGCAAGCCGGCTGGAGCAACTGAGAAGCGACTGCTTTTGTCTTGAAGCAGCCAAGGAGGAGACCCCTTCCTCAGAGAATACCACCTTAGTCTGTGACCACATCACTCTGAACTTGTCTTGGAAGCTAAGCAGCAACCCACCTGGTTAGTACTTCGATGGGGGACATGCCACTTCTACTCACATGTCTTTTATTCTGAAGTTAAGGCTATGAAAAACAAACTTTAGCAAGAACAATCTCTAAACACCAAAAACCTAATACTAACTTTATTTATTGAACATCTAAAACCCAAGCAGTTTAGTGACCTTCCATTTATACTCTCCTTGAATTTGGACGGGAATAATTATAAAATAAAACATAGCAACAAATGCAAAATTTATTTCCTCTTAACTTAGAATATAGAATGTTGTCAAGAAGGAAAAAGGTAAGTACACACGGCAAAAGAAATGTTGTATTTATAAAAATTGGTGTTTCCCCCCACCCCCTGTCTGAGGGAGGGTCTCACTCTGAAACCACGATTGACTGAGTGCTCCCTATGTTGACCAGGCTGCCCTTCAATTTACAGAAATCTGTCTTTTAACTCTATTCATACTGAAAAGGTCAGACTCTTCATCAGCATTCTGCCTTCCTTCCTTCCTCTTCCCTCACCCCTCTTTTATAGAGTTTGGCTCTGTAGCTCAGCCTCTGGGCTAGGATTACAGGTATGAACCATACCCAGCTTTACCTATTACATTTTTACAGACTTAGAGATGGCAGTTCACATAGATCGGTGAGTGTAGTGTTAGTGATCACGTCAAAGGTATAAAATATGCCCCACTTATTTGATCTGCAGCATCCAGAGGGAGGCTCACAACTGGCTCTAACTCCAGCTCCAGAGGATCCAACTTTAGCCTCTTTGGGCCTCAGCATGCACGTGGACATAACCTCATCCCATAACATATAATTAAAAGAATAAGACAAAAATAAAGTAAGGTCCAAAAGGATGAAAGGTAAGTTTACTGACTTGGTTTCAAGAACAAAGTTCAATTACAGAAACATGGAATCACAAGTAATTTGGAATGAGTTAGTAAATAAGAATAGGACCAGAATAAAGGATATTAAAGTGTGTATTCACTAAAGCCAGCATCTACTTTAGCTGTTTTTGTAGGTATAGTTCAGATGAACTTTACATATTCATTTAGTTTAAGTTCCTGTTTACCAATGTAGTAAGTAGGATCATTATTATGTATTGTTTAAAAATGTTTGAGGATTTATGGCTTCGAAGTTAGGAACATGTACTATTCTTGCAGATTAGACTTGAGTTTGGTTTCGAGAACCCACGGTGGATAGCACATAACTGTAACTCCAAATCCATGAGATTGGATGTGCTTTCTGCCTCCAAGGGCACACCTGTACACACACACACACACACAAGAGTACACATACATACAAACATACACATAACACACACATGTAGACACATACATACACGTGAAGACACACACTCATACAGACACACACATATAGACACACACATACACACACATATATACACACATACACGCACACTTACACACATACACACATAACACACATGCATATAGACACAAACACACACATACATACACATAAAGACACATACATACACATATACTCACACACACAATACACACAGACATATACACACATACACACAAACATACTTAACCAATTTTTAAATAACTAGGCATAATAACTAGGCGTGCCTTTAACTCCCCCCTCAGGAGGTAGAGGCAAGCAGATCTCTGTGAGTGAGTCAGCCTGCTCTACATAGTGAGTTTCAGGCTAGCCCAGAGTGTCTTTCCGATTCTTCCTAAAATTATTTTTATGTGTATGAAAGTTTTGCTTGCATGTGTGAATGTGTATTGTATGTGTTCCTGGTGCCTGCAAAGACTAGAGGTGTGTGTGAGATCCCCTGGAACCTGAGTTACAGATGGTCATGAGCTGCCAAGGGGGTACTGGGCCATGTTTTAAAATACATATATGGTGTGGTAACACTCCTTTTACATTTTTAAACTTAAGAAAATAACAAAGGGGCTGGAGAGATGGCTCAGCGGTTAAGAGCACTGGCTGCTCTTCCAGAGGACCCAGGTTCAATTCCCAGCAACCACAGTTCGGCTCACAACTATCTGTAATTGCCAGGTGTGGTGGTGCTGGCCTTTAATCCCAGCACTCGGGAGGCAGAGACATGAAGATTTCTGTGAGTTCAAGGCCAGCCTGGTCTACAGTGTGAGTTCCAGGACAGTCAAGGCTACACAGAGAAACCCTGTCTCAAAAAACAAAAAGAAAACAAACCCCCCCAAAACAAGAAAATAACAAAGACTTGGAAAGATACTCAGAGGTTGAGGGTAGTTATTGCTCTTGCAGAGGATCTGGGTTTGATTCCTAATACCTTCACCATGGCTCCCACTAACATGCAACTCCTGTCACTCATGTGCTACACATTCATACATGTAAATCTTAAAAAAAAAAATCTTTCTTTCTTCTTTTTTTTTTTTTTTTTTTGGTTTTTCGAGACAGGGTTTCTCTGTGTAACCCTGGCTCTCCTGGACTTGCTTTGTAGACCACGCTGGACTTGAACTCACAGAGATCCGCCTGCCTGTCTGTCTCAAGAGCTGGGATTAAAGGCATGTGCCACCACACCCGGTTAAAAAAAAAATCTTATTAAAAGAAAATATCTATTATACTTTTAAGGCCCTAAGTAGATTTCAAAACTTCTACCTGTTCCTTGTACTTTTTCCAGCATTCAACACAGTAAATTTGATATGCTGACATCAGTAATCCGATTCTCACCGGGATAGCACCGTAAAGAGGTTGCTGCTCTTCAAGCAGTCCGACAAGTTATCCACAGCGGCTTCCAGGGTCAGGAGTGCCTCCATCACGTATCCCTGCAGGGCACAAAGAGGCACCGTTCTGAGTTCTGAGGATGAACTGACCTAACATAAACTGCTTTCAACCAAGATGGGATTTCTAAAAGCTGGATGACGAAGCTGGTATTCGTTTACAAAGTCTAAGATCAAATTACAAGGCTCACTTGGGAAATCACACAACACAGGAGATAACAGCCGGTCATAAGGATTGATTTCCCCAAGTCTCACAGCCTCGAGGGGGTTAAAAATACAAAAGGGGTGGGGGTGGGGGTTGGGGATTAGGGTGAGTGGTGTCCTGCTGAGAGGAAGGGCAGGGCACTGAAATGTAGAGGTAACCATGTGTGAAAGCCTGAGATTTCGAGGTAAGGCAGGTATAGGGAGAACTGGGTCCCTGAGAAATTTACTGGAACTGCTGATGGATTTGATAGAAGAGTGACAGGGTGTGTAGAGGGTGGCCTTAGCCTCACATGTCACTCAGAGCCCTTGGCTCTGACCCTGCTCGGCTAGCAAGGCTCTGAGCTCCACCCTCTCAGTTCTGTCTCCAGAACAACTTAGAGCCCTGGAGGTCATCCATACAGGGAAGGGCAGACATTGGGTATGTACAGTGGGGATCCCTGCCCTGAGTGGGCAGATTGTGTAACTGAATCCACAGCAGAGGGCGGAAAGACCCGAGGAACACAAAGGAAGTCTGAACAATACAAACTAATCCATTGCCAACTGCCCCAGGAAACCACCACTACCACCAGATGGACAAACGCAAGGAGCCACAGAAAGATCTTCAGATGTTTGTGGCACAAAGATGTGATCGCATCTGTTGAATTTGTAGGACAAGTCCCCTGGAGTGATTTTTGGAAATAATAAAGGTTAAATCCCACCCCGCACCCCATAGCATTTCTCTGTAACAGCTCTGGCTGTCCGGGACTCACTCTGTAGACCAGGCTGGCCTCGAACTCACAGAGATCCGCCTGCCTCTGCCTCCAAAGAACTGGGATTAAAGGTGTGCGCCACCGTGCCTGACTAATAAGGTTAACTTCTAAAAATCTCCTTTTCTGTGGTTCTGGGAGTTAAAGCTATGCCAGGGAGGGGCAGCTCCGTGGTCTCTCCCTTCTATACCTGAATCTCATCACCGTGCTCGCCGATCACCTCCACCAGTCTCGAGAGGAGGTCGGACAACGCATGTGCTGACAGGGGTTGTTTGAGGGCCCGGAAGATCTGGAAGGATCGGCCTGCATAGTGCCTGGAGGAGCTCGCGAGGGCGGTCTGCAGTGCAACCTCACTCAAATGCTGTTCCAGATGGAAACCTATGGCAAAAAGAGCACAGGACACATGTCAGCCTCGGTCAGTGCTTTGCACGGGTGCACCCAAGTCACTGGAAGAACAAGCCAACAGTGCCCCCCACTCCCTGACCCACACCAGGCTTGCCTAGCATGTGCAAGGGCTTGGGCCCTGCGAAACTGAAATATAAGGGCCTGGAAAGATGGCTTATCGAGTTATTAGCACTCGCTGATCTTGCAGAGGACCTGGGTTCATGTCCCAGCACCACACAGCGGCTCACACTACTTGTAACTGCAGCTCCAGGGGATCCGGCGCCCTCTTTTGCCTTCCACAGGTACCAGGTACACGGTGCACAGTAAATACATGTAAGCAAAACGGCCAGACACACAGAATTTAAAAATAAAGGAAAACAAGCAGACAAGTGAAACAACAGGACCTCAAGCCATTTCAAAATAAAAAGAAATGTTGTATGAATCAGAGGGCTTGTGGCTCTGGGAAAGACAAGTTTTCTAAGAGCCCAGGTCACAACAGGCCACATCTCACAGAGATGTTACAAGAATTAAGCAACACAACGTGTGGCATACAACCCACATGAACAAATGCATTATTACTTAACATTCTTTTTCCTGATCAACCTATTGTTTTTCCTTTTTCATATTTGTGTGTACATGTTGATGTACACGTGTGTGTACAGGTCCCCCAGCACATACATGGAGGCCACATGTTGATGCCAGGTGTCTTCCTCAGTGGCTCCCTCTCCTTACTTTTGGAGACAGTGTCTCCCACTGAACCTGGATTTTGCCCATTTCAACTAGACCGGCTGGCCAGTGAGCTCTGGAGATCCACCTGCCCTGTTCCCCCAGTGCTGGGGTTACACGTGCACACCTGCTGGGCACCCAAACACTCAGGTCTTCATGTGTTTGTAGCAGGTGCTTTACTGGCTGAGTCGTTTCTTCAGGCCCTGGACACACACTCCCCCCTCTATGTATGTATGTGTTTCCTTCCCTCCCTCCATTCCCTTCTTCTTTCCTTTCTTCCTTCTTCTCCCTCCCTTTTGATCAGAGAGGGTTTCACACTGTAGTTCATGGTGGCCTGGAACTCACGATCTAGTAGGCTGTCCTTGAACTTGAGACAGTCCTCTTGCCTCAGACTGCCAGGATTATAGGATAAGCAACCATGCTTGGCTTACTTCTTTTTGTAAAGGTGTTTTGTTGGAAATGCATTTGAAATACATTTTTTTTCGAGACAGGGTTTCTCTGTGTAGTCTTGGCTATCATATTTCATAAGACCAGGCTGGCTTGAACTCATAGAGATCCACCTGCCTCTGCCTCCCAAGTGCTGGGATTAAAGGCGTGCACCACCACACCTGGCCAGTACCTAACTAATTCTAAAGACATCGAAGACCTGGTGGTAAAGTCTCTATCAATACACTAATCCTGAAATGCAGACACTTCACGGAAGGCAGTAAACATTATCTGACTGTCCTCCCCAAAGCAAGATCTCAGGTGTCAGAAAACCATCCAACCAGGTGGGAAAGAAAATGCAATGTTAAGTACAAGATTGCTTGGGAGGGTCACTAAACTGTATGATTGTTGTTCCTCTTTTCAGGGAGGCAGACAAGAACAGAGGACCCAGTGAAAAGAGTAAATATATATATATTCTCAATGGCCCCAGAGGACTTTTGACATGTCTGGCTGTCACATGAAGGTGGACAAAGAGGGACACATCTTATGGCTGTTAGTGGGAGTTTGGAAATGTGCTGTCATAATAGAGTGAGCTCCAGAGAGGAGAGTGCTGTGAGAGGGATTTGGGCAGACAGGATACGGCACCTGATTTGGAATCTTTAAATACTGATACAACGTGACGCAGGAAGTTGGAAAGCTGCTGTGCGCTCTTTGAGTTCTGGTTTTTTGGTGTGATGTCTTCGTGGCACCAAAGTGGCCCGAATGCCCTAAAACAAAAAACATAGTGATGTTAAAAACACAACTGTCATTTTGTGTTAAAAGATATATAAGAAGGTTCTAAATCCCAAAGATATGTTTTACCTATCTATCTATTATTTATTTATTTGGTTTTTTGAGACAGGGTTTCTCTGTGTAGCCCTGGCTGTCCTGGACGCACTTTGTAGACCAGGCTGGCCTCGAACACACAGAGATCCACCTGCCTCTACTTCCTGAGTGCTGGGATTAAAGGTGTGCACCACCACGCCTGTCATGTTGTATTTTTTTTTTTTAAGATTTTATGATTTTAATTATGTTTGGGTGTGTGTATGTGCATATGGGTATGTACCATAAGTGCAGTGTCCACAGAGGCCAGAAGAGGGTGTCAGATCCTCTGGAGATGTAGTTAGAGATGCTTGTGAGCCTCCTGACGTTGGTGATGGGAAGCTAACGTGAGTCTTTTACAAGAGCCACAAGTGCTTTTAACTGCTGAGTCATCTCTCCAGCATCATATATATATTTTATATGTATATACATATATATATTATACATATAATGTATTATTATGTATATAATGTATTACACATATACATTATATGTATAATATATAAAAGCATAATATATATTTTGAAGAATATATATTATGTGATATATATTTTAAACTTTACTAATTGACTAGAGGAAGCCTATCAAAACTTCTGCACTTACTCAAAAATAACTCAGGTTTGCGGGGATTTGCTTTTGCTTTTTAAAAAATTACTTGTAGTATATCTGACCAGGCCCTTCTAGCTTTTAAAGTTTCTGAGGAGAAGTCAGGTGTAATTCTGATGGGTCTGTAATTCTGTTAGGGTTAGGGGTTAGGGGTTATGGGTTATGGGTTAGGGGTTAGGGGTTAGGGTTAGGGTTAGGGTTAGGATAGTTAAGTAAAACAAACTCCTAGTCATGCAAACATGTCACTTTGTTAGCTACTATGACAGTCTATCACAGATATTCTCTAAACTACCCAGTAATCAAGTTGCTAAGAGACAAGCAACATTTGCTTATCTAAATACAAGAGATGGATAGGGCATCTTCAAAAACCCCAAAAGATTCAAGGCCAGCCTGGTCTACAAAGTGAGTCCAGGACAGCCAGGGCTACACAGAAAAACCTTGTCTCGAAAAACCAAAAAAAAAAAAAAAAAAACCCCAAAAGATCTGCAGAATATGACATTCAAAGATATTATCTTAAATTAAGATTTTCTTTTTTTTTGATATCAAGACATATCAGCGCCTGACAGCACCCCCTATTCTACTCCAAGTAGAAGATAAGCATCGAAGAACCTCCACTGTAAGATGGTTGAATTAGTGGCAAGCCTATCTCTTGGCATGAAAAAACCCCTTGCACCAACTGCAAACAGACTGCTGTCCAAAAAGGACAAAACTTGGTAGCAGGGAAGTCGACAGCCTAACTCTGCCAAGACAGGGTAGGTAAGTCCTTCATAATCCCTGCTCTACAACAAATGTCTGTCATAGAAACAGGACCCAAAGGCTGAAGACTGATGCAGGAATGTACGGAGAGAAAATGGGAACTGTCCAGGCAGTCATTGGTATGTCCTTTCTTAGTTTTGGAAGCTGCAGGCCCTGCACTTCCTATATAAGCAGATATATTTATCTCTCTCAGGTCTCTGAGGTGGTTGAAGAATAGACAGCTAGAGTCTCATAGTTAAATTTTGAGTTGTTTAGGAATCAAGAGGGTGTTATAGATCTAAGAAGATACTCTTAAAAGTGTGTTGCAAGTTAGTATGAATGTTGAGTCAGATATAGACCTTTAAACTCATGGAGATGGTTAGATAGTAGAATGTTAAAGTCAGGGGCCAAATATGTATAAACTGGACATTGGGAAGGTATACTGGGCCATTTAACTCTCATAAATGTGGCATATTTATATCTGTTGTTTTGTATAATTCTTACTGTTATAAGAGAAGGAACCATCTGTTGGACTGAAAGGGGAAACTTCTGGGGGGAAGAGGGTGGAAGGGCGGGATAGGAAGGGGGAATAGGGAGGGGTTTGTGACTGAGATGTAACTTGAAGAAAAAAAAATAAAGTATTTAAAAAAATTACTTAAAATGAATTCCTTATCGTGCATGGGTATGATGTCAGTGTGTGAGTGTACATGCTACACAGCGTGTGTGGAGGTCAGTGGACAATTTTGTGGAGTCTGTTCTTTCTTTCCACTTTATGGGGGTCCCAGAGATTGAACTCCTCTTGCCAGACTTTCTAGGTCACTGCCTTTACCGGCTGAGCCATCTCACCAGACCTACTGTCATTATTTTAAATTTATCCATTACAACTAAAATGTCATGTTCCAGGCCAGCAAGATGGTTTGACCGGTGAAGCATGCTCAGCCAAGCCTGTGGATCCGAATTTGATCCATGGGACCAATAGGGTGGGAAGAGAGTAACTGCTTCTGAGTAGTTGACCTCTGACTTCCACCTGCACACTGTGACAGGCACCCTCCCCACCAAGAAATAAGTAAATAAAATAAATGTAAAATCTTCTACTTAAAAAAGAAAAGTGCTTGGCATACTGTAGGCACTTACATTTTGCTTGGGAAATGGCATAAAATGTTAGACTTGGAACCAACTGAAAATGGCTTCTATTATCTAAACTTGTGTTTTAACAGTAAGGTTGGGACAGAGGGGCTGGAGAGATGGCTCAGTGGTTAAGAGCACTGGCTGCTCTTCCAGAGGACCTGGGTTCAGTTCCCAGCACCCACTTGGTGGCTCACAACCATCTGTGACTCCAGTTCCAGGGGATCTGATGCCCTCTTCTGGTGTTCACAGGCAATGCACTTACACTGTAAGTATGAGGTAAAACACTCATACACACACAATTTTTACAAAATTTAAATAATGGGGTAGAGTTACATGAGGTGACTGCCAACATTTGGTACTGCCAGACTCAGTGAGTGTTGACAGATGTGATACAAATGTGTAAGACTCAAGCAAGCCCCCCAGAAAGGACAGCATGACTCCAGATTGCTAGAAAGCAGGCTTCTGCACAATACTAGGCCCCCAGGGGCATCTGTGGTTCTGAAGACTTTACTGATTGATGTACAGACTCAAAAGACCTGAAAAAAATAGGAACATCTGTAGTATTCCTTGGTTCAGATGTCTGACTGAATTGGATTCTTTCCCATGATGCTTCCCGCTGTTCCTGGCTTCTGACTTGGGAGCAGACGAGCAACAGTCTCTGAGCAGGTGCCCTGAGCTGACTGTGGCTAGTATTCCTGGTCTTTAGAGTAGAGTTCTTGGCTAACTCTCAGAACTTTCAGAACCTGGCAGCAGGACACTACCACCTCACCAGGGCTCCCTGCTGATCCGTCATCTTGTCAACAGGATATGGGACGCCCTCTCGGGTGGCATCTTCCCCTGACTCTGGCCGATATAAATCAGGAGGGAACAGAACTCCTTCTGGACACGGAGATCAGTTTCCCAGCTGTGTGTTTTAAAGGGCTGGTGATTTTTCAACGTGTCAACCCAGACCAGCGGCCTGACTCCCAGCTCCCCATTACCTGGTTGTCAGAAACTCAATGAGCTTGTTGGCCTTCTCATCCGTTTCAGCGGCTGTAGCGTCCGGGTCTTCTGCATCCTGGGTCATCTGTGGGAGGTTGCCGCTGCTGCCACCCAGACTGATACTGGAGGAGGTGGAACTGGAGCTCAGGCCAGAGTCTGGCACTGGGGATGACTGGTCCTCTCTCAGGAAGTCAAAGCCACCTGGTGGGAGGAGACAGCAAAGGGAGAATGGGATAGGGTGCTAGCAAGCTTGATGAGGCTCGGGCGTAAACATGTTTAGGTGTGGCATTAAAGAACACTTGATTTGGAGCCGGGCGGTGGTGGTGCACGCCTTTAATCCCAGCACTTGGGAGGCAGAGGCAGGTGGATCTTTGTGAGTTCGAGGCCAGCCTGGTCTACAAAGCGAGTCCAGGACGAGATATTCAGAGAAACCCTGTCTCGAAAAACCAAAAAAAAAAAAAAATAAATAAATAAAATTAAAAAAAAAAAAAAGAACACTTGATTTGGACTGTGGTTTTTCTTCTTTTGTTTTTTCAAGACAAGGTTTCTCTGTGTGGCCCCGACTGTCCTGGACTCACTCTGTAGACCAGGCTGGCCTCAAACTGACCAAGATCTGCCTTCCTCAACTTCCCTAGTGCTGGGATTAAAGGCATGCGCTACCACGCCAGGCTCAATGTAAACATTTAAAATGACTCCTTTAAGAAACACTAGTTATTGCCGGGCGGTGGTGGCGCACGCCTTTAATCCCAGCACTTGGGAGGCAGAGGCAGGCGGATCTCTGTGAGTTCGAGGCCAGCCTGGTCTACAAAGCGAGTCCAGGACAGCCAGAGATATTCAGAGAAACCCTGTCTCGAAAAACCAAAAAAAAAAAAGAAACACCAGTTATTGGGCCCGGCGGTGGTGGCGCATGCCTTTAATCCCAGCACTTGGGAGGCAGAGGCAGGTGGATCTTTGTGAGTTCGAGGCCAGCCTGGTCTACAAAGCGAGTCCAGGACAGCCAGGGGTACACAGAGAAACCCTGTCTCGAAAAACCAAAAAGAAAAAAAAAAGAAACACCAGTTACTCAATGACTGCTGGCAAGTTATACGTAATGTTTTTGAGTAAATGTGGGTATGAACTTGATTAATTTAAATGTGTATCTGTGTGGGCGCACATATATACACACGCATATGTATTTGGTGATTAGGATTAGACCCAGGGCCTCATGCATGCCGAGTATATGTTTTGTCATTGATCTACACTCTTACCCTTTATCAGTATAATTGAATGAGCTGTGTGGCATGATATTGAAAGAACTATAGTATAAGAAAATACTGTTCTTTTCAGCATATATCTGTTTAAGACTGTACATCTCTAGCTATACTGTAATTTGAAAATGTACATATGCAACCATCTCCCTTTTCTCTATTTTTTAAAAAAATTGTGTTCTGTCAGATTCCAGTAAACACAGACAGTTACTCAATAAAGTGAAGACTCCTTCAGGGGAACAAGAAGGCACAAGAGAGACACCTGGCACACCTATCATGTCCTGCTCAGGAAGGGGGCATATTCATCTTGTTCCACAATTCCAGCCTTCAGTGTTCTAGGACAGTGCCTCTCGACCAATGAACATTTAAAAAAGTAATCTATTTATTTTATGTGCACTGGTGTTTTGCCTGCATGTATGTCTGTGTGAGGGTGTCAGATCTTGGAGTTACACACAGTTGTGAGCTGCCATGTGGGTGCTGGGAATTGAACCTGGGACCTCTGGAAGAGCCTTCAGTGCTCTTAACCACTGAGCCATCTCTCCAGTGAGCATTTTAATGTCAATACATCAATAGGAATGCGGTCATTGGGGCAGTATTTAAGGTAATTATGAAAAACAGCCATGAGAAGGATTTTTTTTGGAGGCATGTTTACATGAAACAGGGTGTTATTTTTTCATGCAGAAAGTTGAACATAACATCACAAGGGAAGGGAGTGTGGACTCCACGGCCTCCTCCGGTCATCACCCCACTGGTGACCTTGTCAGCCCCCTTCTTACCCGTGTAGAGATATTCTGGCTGGTATGCTGGCTGCATGGTTAGCGTCTTAGCGTCGGCCATCTCT
Source organism: Lophiomys imhausi (assembly GCA_907164525.1). Lineage (NCBI taxonomy): Eukaryota > Metazoa > Chordata > Mammalia > Rodentia > Muridae > Lophiomys > Lophiomys imhausi. Next base: position 4,337,552 of record CAJQZJ010032578.1, on the reverse strand, counting down.
CGGGTCTGCAGGAGTACAGAGGCAATGGCGTGAAAGTTGCTGTTGCAGGAGAGGGCAATGAGGAGGTGGAGGAGCAGCTTTTTGCTATGCTCGAAGACTTCGGGCCGATAATGGTCCAGACCTGGAAGAGACGGCACAACCTCTTAATGTAAACAAACGCTAGCTAAAGCGATTTGAGATTCCAGGGCAAGCGAAGACTCCAGGGTGGCCGTAGGAAAGTGTGTTGGAAGAATGCTTAGTTGTCTTTGTGTTACCAACATAAAGAAGTTGGGCTTAGGGAGAAAATAAGATACATTGTGACTTAAATGAAGTGTTTGCCTAAAATGTTCACAGGTGGCCTTTTCTTAACATCTCTGTAGCATTCAATCTGGTTCACACTCTTTCTTCCCGAAACGTTCTCTTCCCTGGACCTGATATTGAAGTGGTTTTTTGTTTGTTTAATAGAAAACGTCTTTGTGAGCTGTATCTTGCTTGGAAGTGTAGGTTGACTTTGAGATCCTCATCAGCCACTGAGTACTGGGGTCACGGATTTGTGCCACCATATAAGGCTTAAAGGATCTACATTTTATTCTCTCTGTCTAACTTAACTGATGCTCTAGATGGTGCCTCTTCCACTTTTTGCCTGTTATTGCTCTCTTTGCTTTGATCAAGTTTCATGGCTTTCCATTTTTTTCTTCAACCAAAGACCCCCAAATAAGCCCATAATATTTTGGGTATCTTTAAAGATGCATCATTAATATTTAGATTACAGAAATGTCAGTTGACTGTTCACTGGGAGCATTACACATTATAGAAATCAATATGGAAATATTCATACAGAAAGAGAAAAGGACTCATTTCAGAAATGAGCCTAACACCTATGTGAAATGAAACACATCTACATGCCTTTTTTTTTTTTTGGTTTTTCTGTGTATCCGTGACTATCCTGGAACTTGCTCCATAGAACCAGGCTGGATTCGAACTCACAGAGATCTGCCTCTGCCTCCCGAGTGCTGGGATGAAAGGCGTGGGCCACCCACCACTGTCCAGGCCTCTACATGTTTATCACCCTGTTGGCTAGAGTCCCGCTTAGAACCAGCCTTACCTAAGAAGACAGCATGAAGTAACAATGGAAGATGAAGAGCCCAGTCTTCTCTCACACTGTGATCCACCACCATCTCAGTCATAAAAATCACAGCAATGTTACACCTGACCAACAAAATCGAGAAATGAATGCACACTTCTACAGAGGATAAAAATGCATCAACAGGTCAAGTCAAAATCAAATGCAACTAAGGCTCATGGAAAAATTACATAAGGGTATTTAATCAAGAGAGGTAGAATTTTAAAAAGATTTCTTTATTTTTACTCTGTTTATTTGAATGCCTAAACATGTACCATGTACCAATTGCATGCAGTACCCATGCCGGCCAGAAGAGGGCGATGGGCCCCCTGGAACTGGAGATACAGACAGTTGTGAGCTCCCTTGTGGCTGCTGAGAACAAACCTGGGTCCTCTGCAAGAGCGGCCAGTGCTCTTAACCACTGAGCCATCTCTCCAGCCCCTCCCCTCAAATAACACAGAGCCCCACTACAAGAAACATCCTTTGAGCTTATCACAGGATGGTTGAGTCTTCTAGCAGCAAGCGCTGCAGAAAAAGGAGAAGCTGAGGATGAGTCTATCCTGTCAAGCTGTGTGCCATTTAACAAGTATCACTGAGTTAGTTTCACAAGTAGATAGAGGAAAAACTCAGAGGGTCACAGGCTGATGGTTGACCGAACTCTGCTAGTATTCCAGGAGCTGGTCATAAAGCCTCCACGGTGCCGCTGATTTAAAAAGGGACCTCAAAAGTCCCTCATCTTGCTGCTAGTCAAAGCAAAGTGCTCATTTCTCTCTGCTTATGCATGCTGCTCACCTGTGCAGCGGCCCCCTCGGAGTGATGGTTTCTGGGAGGTAGTCGACTAGGGGGGCCCAGCACCCTCTAGTGCATGGCATGGGCAAGGGCTGTGGCTGCTTGGCCTCCGTAATAGTTAACAGCCAGCCCGTGTAGGGGGAGATTGGATCATCTGCAGGGTGAGAAAGACATGGTCGCTTTATTTTCTGGGGGAAAGAAAGACTCATATTTACCATAGCTGGTGTTTTTAGAAAGAATCTTGTGAACGTATATTCGCCAAACAACAGCCCACACTAGGCATGGGTCACATCACCAAAAGAGTTAGGATTAGCTGACTATGGAATTGCTCAATTAATTACCACTTGGTGACTTACAGCTATTCATTATAGAGCAAAGAAAAATACAGACTGAAAGATGTTCAATCATGATCCCCATTGCCGAGAAATGAAACTCTGTGTTTATAGTTAGCTCAGAGTTAAGAGGAGCCTGAGAGTCAGCCGGCATGTTCTCTCACCCACCCCCAACTCCCGGTCACGATGACGGCAGTAGTAACGGAACAAGGAACTGAGACAGACAGGTACCATGCCGGGCACTGTCCTATGCACTTTGCACCTGAAGGGTCTTATCACGGCTACTTATCATCATCATCATCTCTATTTTATATTGAGAAAATAGACATTTCAAGGCATTCGGAGAGATTTGCCTTCCAAACACACGCCTGACCACTTGTCCCTGGCTCTGTCCCTGTTCTCTGTTGAACCCACCCTCCTCTGCCACCATGGCTCCTTACTGTCATGTTGCTTCTACTCTGCACACCCCCTGTGTTCTACAGAGAATCCAAAGCCATTCTTTGGAAACTCTGGCCTTGTTCGTTCTCCAGAGGTTCCCTTTCAGGGAAGCCCGCACCCCACACAATGACGTTAGATGTCTCTACAAGGCTACCATGTTCTTCTTATAGCTATATCTGCCTCCCACAACCCCACTGTTCACTCCACCCTTGTCATCATGACTTTCTTGATGTTCCACACATGATTAGTCAAGACTTGGTCTAGCCTCAGGAACTTCATCTCTGTTCTTTTGTCTGGAATGTTCTTCTAGGCTCTCTCTCTTTTTCGTTTTTTTTTCCCCCAGACAGGGTTTCTCTGTGTAGCCCTGGCTGTCCTGGACTCACTTTGTACACCAGGCTGGCCTTGAACTCACAGAGACCCTCCTGCCTCTGACTGCCAAGTGCTGGGATTAAAGGCGTGCGCCATCACGCCTGGCAATTACAGTCAGCTGTGAACTACCATGTGGGGTGCTGGATTTGAACTCAGGTCCTTTGGAAGAGCAGCCAGTGCTCTTAACAGTTGAGCCATCTCTCCAGCCCAATGAAGACCTTTTCAGATTCTAGATCTGCCTCTGGAACCCCACTTCCTCTGGTACTTACTTTTGTCCTCATCATATGACCCTCCAGAGCTGTTGCTGTATCTTGACTCCAGGCGAGTATGGGCTCGGATCACATTGCTAAACCTTCAGAAGCAAAACACAGCCATGAAAGGATGATGCGGGTGAATGTGCTGTTGCCAAAAGGAGACTGTACAAGTCAGTGGTTAACTTTTTCCTTCTTTGGGGGGTGAGGTGGAGAGGCCACCTAGTTCTAATGATGTCTTTTACTTTCCTCTTCTTCTCCCACTCCCTCCTCTTTCTTTACATGGGATACCACTATGTAGCTCTGGCTGGCCTGGAACTCCCCATGGAGATCAGGTTGGCCTTGAACTCACACAGATCCACTTGTGTCTGCCTCCTGAGTGCTGAGATTACAGGTCGAGGCCACCCGACATGGTGCATTTCTCTTAAAGGACTATTGCAGCCATTATACCCGAAATATTTCTCTTTGCAGTCGGGCCAGAGGTCCCGGCCTGTTCATAAATAAAAGTGCAAACCTTGAGAGAATAATGACCCTTTATACCAGTGTGCTCCAACTGCAAAATCTAACATCTGCTTGGGAATGAAGGTGTGCACACAATTTAACAGCCTGGCTCTGTTATTCACAGAACACAAGACAGGCTCGGCAGTCAGCCAGACTTGCCCCATCTCATTTAACTTGCCTCTCATTTTCGACATAAGTGTTGTTTACTTTACAAATAGGGAAACTGAGGCTGAATGAAGTTGACCAACTTGTTAGGTGTCAACCCTAGGGAGGGGATGGTACACAAACACTGACCATGCCATGATACCTCTGAGGGGGTGAAAACACAACATAAGTCTGAGCGGGTGTCTGAGGTGACAGAGGCACCCAGGGCTGTGACATGACTGTTTTAGGATGCCTGGTAAATACGTACAATTAAATGTGTCACCATAGCCAAGATGTTTATCCTGAGAACTCCAAAAGTAACTAAAGAAAATAGCAGAAAATATTTTAAGCGTTGAAAAAGTATATTTCTAGTTTTTAATGGCATGTGTGTTTTGTCTGCGTGCATGTTATATGCACCACGTATGCATGAAGTACATACAAAGGCTACAAGAGGGCATCATATACCCCTGGAACCGGAGGTACAGATGGTTGTGAGCTGCAATGTGGGTGCTAGGAATTGAAACCAGGTCCTCCACAATAGCACCGTGTGCCCTTAACCACCGAGCCATCTTTTCAGCCTAGTTTTATGCACATATTATCACTGTGCTTAGATTGAGATCTGTAGGATCCCTTCCTCCTGGATGACCAAAACACTAAAATTAATCCATGCTCAGTATTCTAACACAGGGGTGTGGCCCAGGGGAAATATGGCAAGGTGTTGTACTTATATTAAATACAAGAAGCTGACCACTGAGGTACATCTCAGCCCCAAACTGATACATATATATAATATATTATATATATATATGTAATAAAAGATACGCAGAAGATTCAATTCATTTGTTTATATGTAGCCAAAGCAAAGAGCCAAGGTTATGCACAGACATCAGAAAATTCTCAAGCCAACACAGATGTGTTTCCCTAAGCTCCTGACTGGGCATGGGTGACAACAGACCCAGCTTTTGTGTCCTGCTAGAACAATGGGTGTTGTAGGATGTACATGCCTTCATATGGATGTGGAGTGGTTTAGTTAAGTTTCTATTGCTGTGATAAAGACTGCAACCAAAAGCAACTTGAGAAGGAAAGCATTTATTTGGCTTAGATATCTTGCCCATGATTTATGGAAGCCAGGGAAGGAACTCAAGGCAGGTACCTAGAGGCAGGAACTGAAGCAGAGGTCACGGTGGGGTGCTGCTTACTGGCTTGCTCTCCAACACTTGCTCAACTTGCTTTCGTATGTAACATAACTGCCTAAGAGTGGTACCCTCCATAGTGGGCTGGGCTTTCCCCCATAAATAATTAATCAAGAAAGCATGGCCTTAACTGAGATACTCTCTTCCCAAATGGCTCTAGTTTGTGTCAAGTTGACAAAAACCAGACCACATATGGAGGAATGGTAAGGTTTTAGGAAAAGGAAATGGATGCTTGCCAAGGAAGGGGAACTCTGTCAAGGTCCCCCATCACACAGCTGCATCAGGGACTGGTGTTTGCTGAGCTGTTGCAATGCAGCACACAACAGTGCCTGGTTTCATTCATTTCTTAGGTTATCTGCAAAAGTTGATTTTTTTCCTCAGCCTGTTGCTCATTTATAGTCCTCGGTAACTTCAAACATTCTCCATTGTCCTATCTTTTGTCTCAGTGTTTTTCGACTCTACAGAACAGGACACACCAGCTTATACAGGTCAGGCCACAGAGCAGTCTAAGCCACAAGAATGATAATTCCGCGGTCTTCCCCAGAGGCTCCTTAATCATGTTTGTACTGATAAATGCAATGTCCTAATCAGCATATGCTGGGCCCAAACATCATTTGTCAAAGGAGAAAAGCATGCTGATGAGAGAATACCACACGGGGAGATTCCCACATTTGGGGGGGGGTGCGGGGGTGCTGCACAGCACCTGAGGCTACTGGTGGACTGTGGTAGACAGTACGTGAGGTTTGAAGACTGCTCAGGAGGACAAAGGGATAGGTACCACACACTAGATGGTGTTCTCACTTTTTTTTTTTGAGACAGATCCAAAGGGTCTTATATAATGTTTATGAAGCCTAGATCAAGTAGAAACAAGCCCCTTTGAGCCGGGGGTGGGGGTGGGAGTGGGGGTATTGTCATAATGAAGCCTTAAGCTCATAGAAGTCCCCTGCCTCAGGTTCCTGAGGACTGGTAACAAGGTACTCCAAGGACAATGTCTCTAAAAGTGTTCATCTTACACCACCAACTGGCTTCTCAAAGTTAAAGGCCATCACAACATTCCCCGTGCAGGACACCCGGAACTCTAAGAGTAGAAAAATAACTCTGTGATGAGATATTAATATGCAAAAACAGAGTAGCTTTCTATCCCAAAGAAAAGGAAGATGGGAAACTCAGTCTACAAAATAAGTGATTCAGGATTTACAGAGTAGGGCTGGAGAGATGGCTCGGTGGTTAGCAGCACTGGCTGCTCTCTTCCAGAGGAGCTGTTTGATCCTTGGCACCCACATGGTAGCTCACAATCATCTATAACTCCAGTTCCAGCGGGATCTGATATTCTCTCTGGTCTCTGCAGGCACTAGGCACACGTGGTACACAGACATATACGCTGAGAAAACACCATACATATGAAATAAAATGAAGCAAAGCAAAACAAAACAAAAAAACCCTGTGCCTATTTATTCCCCTTATTCTTCCCAATCATTTGCAGCATAGAGAGACCCAGATTTTATCTAATTATTCACTGGCAATGAGAAGACAGGAATGTGGGTGAGTGAGAAGCCCTGCAGAGCTCATATGAAAGAATGTGTTCTTTGTGCCGCAGGGAAAGAGGGTTCTTGGTTAATTAAGATGTGATGTTGGGCATGGTGGTGGTGCACACCTTTAAACCCAGCACTCGGGAGGCAGAGGCAGGCGGATCTCTGTGAGTTCGAGGCCAGCCTGGTCTACAAAGTGAGTCCAGGACAGCCAGGGCTACACAGAGAAACCCTGTCTTGAAAAACAAAAACAAGCCGGGCGGTGGTGGCGCACGCCTTTAATCCCAGCACTTGGGAGGAAGAGGCAGGCGGATCTCTGTGAGTTCGAGGCCAGCCTGGTCTACAAAGTGAGTCCAGGACAGCCAAGGATACACAGAGAAACCCTGTCTCGAAAAACCAAAAAAAAAAAAAAAAAAAAAAGAAAAACAAAAACAAAACAAAGATGTGAGAAAGGACAAGGCCAATAAGAATGGAGTCTGCTATGGGTTGATTATGGCTGTCTCCCTGAACTCTGGTAGGTGCTTCAAGTCTTGTGTCAATAGTGCTAAGAGGGTGGAAACATCATCTTACTGTGGTGTTTACAAGGAAGAGGCTTAGGGAAGAACGGATCTAGCAGGACATTCTTGTGCATTTTTCATACAAAGACATTATATGTAAAATGATCATCTATGTGGCACTTAATGTATACAAGTGTTCTCTCTACTCTGAGGTAATAAAGTATATATATAAAATGATGTAAGGCCCCTAGGATGGAGCCCCTATAACTCTGGTGGCTTTATATGAAGAGTGAGAGCAAGCAAACAAGAGAGAGCAAGCAAGTGAGAGAGAGAGAGAGAGAGAGAGAGAGAGAGAGAGAGAGCGCACATGCTCCTGTTATGATCTGATGCAGCCAGTGCAGGCCCATGCTGAAGCCCACCCTGTACTGCTTGGAAGAGCAGCCCTCAACAACTGTGAGCTAAGGAAAATTCCTCCCTTATGAGTTAGCCTGCCTCAGGTATTTGCTACAGTAACAAAAGCTGATTAGCACAATGCTGCTGCAGAGAACTTACCTCAAGACTTTTAAGAAATCATGCAATATAATTAGATAAAAGCCTCACATGCCAAATCTCCTCTAATTCCAAATAGTTTGTGCCCACTAGCAGAATAATGTTTTTTTTTTTAATTTCCCCAAAGATTTATTTATTTTTATTTTGTGCAGATGAGTGTTTGCCTGCATGTATGGTACCATGTACATGCAGTACCCACGGAGGCCAGAAGAGGGCACTGGATCCCCTGGCACTGGAGTTACAGATGGCTGTGATCTGCCATGTGGGTGCTGGTGACAGAGCCTGGGTCCTGTGAAGAGCAGCCAGTGCTCTTAACCACTGAGCCATCACTCCAGCCTCCAACCTGTGGTTTTTACGAAGCTCGAGGTTAAGTGGGATTCAGGCACCAGAATGTCTTACTCTCTGATTTTGTGCAGAGTGTATCTTTAGGGATAAGCCGGGCAGGGCTGGGAAGTCAGCTGGTTAACTTGTATGGATGGATGCCTTTGCAGAGACACCTGCTGAAGGTTGGAGCGGACATCAAGCCAAATGCACACACTGACCTGTCATCACATTCTTTCAGTATCTTGCTCTCCTCGGGGTCTGGGAAACTGTCCTGGCCGGCGACTACAGTGTTACTGCTGGAAGTGGTCCCTGCAGAAGGGATTAGGAGACATCAGAGAAGGAGCATGCAGAAGGGGCGGGCTCAAGTCGTAAGTAATTCAGGAAAGGATTTCCTGTAAAATCCCACGTTGGACAGTTTTCACATCTCCAGTACAACCTCAGACATTCTAAACCACTGTTTCAAAGTTCACAGCATGGAATTCTAGATATCTGTGTTGGTCATAACAAATTCTCCCTTCTTCCTCATAAAATGAGGCTATAACATTCTTAGATGCTCCTAGCTTCAGGTCACGACCTTATTTAGAGGTGGGTCTGCTGCAGCTCTGCTGGAATTTCATTTAATGCTGTGACTTGAGACAGGGTCTTGCTATGTAGCCTGGATTGGCCTTCAGTCTGTGACCCTCCTTCCCCTGCTTCCCCAACACCGGGATATGGGCAAATGCCACCATATCTTGCACCTATACTGCTTAGGGGACAAGGAATTATTTAACTAATGATATGGAAGGAAGGTGAAGTAGGATTCTGATTCCTAGACTAGCGTTTCTCTGAAAAACGAAACGAAACGAAACAAAAATAAAACTTCACTAAGAAGTAGGATAAAGAAAAAGTACAAGAGAGCAGGGGAAGACAGAATTGAAGATGGGTTCAATATTAAGTAAATTGAAGGGAAGCTTCAAGCAATTTGAAGGAAATACTATGTATCTCATGAAATGAACAGATAGAAACTGATTGAAAGCAATAAAACTTGGTGAGCATCTGTTATTCAGAATTCGCGGGGTCAGGATGTTTCAGATTTGAGATATTTTGGATAAGACTCAAGATAAAGCATGAAATTAATTTCTGTTTTATGTGTCCCTTATACACCGTGCCTAAAGGTAATTTTTGGTTGTGAGCCTAGCCTTTAACGGCTGAGCCATCTCTCCAGCCCAACCTAAAGGTAATTTTATAGAATGTTTGTAACAATGAGCAAAGTCAGGGCAGGAGAAATGTCTCAGCAGTGAAGACTACTTTCTGCTCTTGCAGAGGACCCGGGTTTGGTTCTCTGCACCCACAAGGCAGTTCACAGCCACCTGGAACTCCAGTGCCAGGATCAGGCCCTCTCCTGGCCTCTGAGGGTACTGCACACATATGGTGCATATGCACATATGTAGGCAATATGCACAAAATAAAAATAAATAAATCTTTAAAAACACAATGAGCAGAGCTTGTACACATTGTGGCCTTTCACATCATGTTATTATGCTAGTTCTCAAGAAGTTTCAGATTTTTGAGCACTTTGGATTTCGTGGAATATTCTAGTCAATCCTAGGAGCATGTTACCCAGGAGATTCCATTATGGTGTACTGAAGGTTCAGAGCTGAGACTCCTAAGAGACTGCAGTGTCCTGATTGGGATCCGTCTTAAGTAAAATAAGTCCTGTGGTAGTGAAGTCACTAATTCACGATTATTCTTACAAAGTCATTTGTATCCTTAGGAAAATGAATAATAAGACCCACTCAAAACTATTCACTGTGCGGCATAACAGGGTGCGTACCCAGGCGGCCTGTTCCCTACCTGAAGCAGCTGCAGAGGCCTTGCTGCTGGCTGTGAATCGATAGAAGGGAGGGTTGTCACAGTGCTGGACGATGGGGTTCACCGGCTCTGTCTGCTGCAGCTCAAAGAGAAGTTCTTCCATGGTTTGGATAGTGTTATTCCGGCACAAGTAGACTGCCACCTTTTTAATCTTGGAAGAAGAAAATAACAGGAGGATGGTTGGGCTGGAAACTCACTCGTCTTGGAACACATTGTCATCTGGCACTGTTCATCAAACAATTGGCCTTCACTATCCTTGGATGATGTAAGAGTTAACACCACACTGCACAGGTATCTTCTTCAGTGGCTTCATTTAAAAAAATTACTCTCAGGGCAAACTAAAGTTAATTTAAGCCAAATCTCTGCAAGATTTTACTGGCATCCAGCAGCACAAGGTACTTATGTGACAAAAAATGATTTTATTGTATCCCCTCTGGGAAAATAACTGCTATTTTTATTAAAAAGAGACTACAGTAACCCCCCTCCCATGGTGGTTTGAATGAGACAGCCCCCATAGGCTCATATGTTTGAAACCTTGGTCCCCAGTTGGTAGAACTGTTTGAGAAGGATCGGGGGGGTGTGGCTTTGTTGGAGGAAGCGCGCCACTAGGGCCCACTCTCTTTCCCTTTCTTCCTTCTGCCTGTGCAACAGGATGTAAAGCTCTCAGCTACTGCCCCAGAACCGTGCCTGTCCATTTCCTGCCATGAGGTTGGTTCATGGTCTAGACCTCTGAAACAGTAAGCAAGCCCCCAACTAAATGCTTTCTTTTATAAGAGTTGCCTTGGTCATGGTGTCTCTTCCCAGCAACAGAATAGTAACCAAGACACCTCCTGTCCAGTTTGTCACTAGAAACAAGTACGTTTTAGCTGTCTGTAAAGTCTTAGGTTTTAAAAACAGCAATATTAATGTGTCACATAATGGCAGGCCTCTCACCCTATAATCGTGTTCTGTCGCATGAATCGTGTTCTCTGTAGCTCCAGAGAACACGAGGTCACAAACCAACTCACAGAGCACATGGAGAAGCCAAGTGAGTCTGCCATAAGCTGCTGTCCTTCTGTCTGTCCGCCATCCTCAGGTTAAAAACAGACTATACCATACAGGTATCTCTGCTTTGCTTTCTCTCCTGTCACATAAGTTTGAAAAGAAAAATCTAGTGGAGGCTGGAGAGATGGCTCACTGTTTAAGAGCACTGGCTGCTCTTGCTAAAGATCAGAGTTCAATTCCAGGGTCCTCTGCATGGCAGCACACAGCCATCTGTAACTTCAGTTCTAAGGGATCTGTCGCCCTCTTCTGGCCTCCGTGACAACGCATGCACATGGTACACATAACATGCAGGCAAACACATCCATCACTTGAATTATGTTATATGCAAACCAGAGGCATCTTTTTTTGTTAGTAATTGATACTATCTTTTGCATTTGGCCTCTTTCATTCTGTTGCTGCTTATTAAGGGAGCTTCGGTAAACATCAGAGAAACAATCTTCAATTCACACGTGTCTGTGCCCTGTAGCTTCATGCAAGGGGCTGACAGGCACCCCTGACAATAACACATGGAGCTGGTTGTTGGGTGGGGGCAAAAGGAGCTTTTGTGCATCATCTAGGTTTGCAGGATTTGAAAACCAGACCTCTGATGTATGGGGAACCAAGAGTATAAGTTGCATATAGAAGGGGGAGCCTCACCAGGAATGGGCGCTCCTGGAAGGCTGGGCGTGGGCACTTACATAGGGCAGGAGGATGGTGTCGCTGCTGACCCCACACAGACTGATGAGGAACTGAAGTGTGATCCTCAGGTTGTTACTCCACTTCTCGTTGTTGGCCAGGGCGTTCCAGGCATTTTCCATTTCTGGTCCGGGGACTTCATCACCATACTAACTCAAACAAGATGAAAAGCAGCCTACGTGAGTGTGTGCAGAACAGAAGTTGCTTTGAAGGTAATGATTGTTCAAAATCATTAGAAGGGGGAAATATGACCATTTGATAGAAAAATACCATTTTTTGGAGGGGTGGATGGTAATTTATAATACATAGATCAGTTACATGAAGTACCTATATAAGCATATTAGAAAATGTAGTGATGGGGTGGTGTTAAGCATTCTAAATGTTAATTGGTCCTGTTTGCTGTCTGTTACTTAATTGACTCTGATTGGTTAAATAAATGCTGAGGCCTGGAGATTGGGCAAAGACAGAGGTAGGCAGGACTAAGGTTCGCAGGCTTTTTAGAGAGATACAGAGCATCTTGGGAAGGTTGCTGGAGAGAAGAAGCTAGGAGCAAACAAGGAAGACACCCAATGGGGTAGATTAAAGAAGATCCTTCCATGTGGCCTGGAACATCGGCTTAGTGTGGAGAATGATAGTCTAAAGGGACGTATGTATATATGGAGTTATATTTGGTAATAGAATTATGAGCTAGCTTAGATGGGCTAGGATTGCACAACCCAGGCCTAGGCTTGTTAAAATCCACTCGGTGTCTGTGTGTATTCATTTATAATGGCAGGTTAAGGATTTACACCGCTGATCAATTAAATATAATATAAATACTGGGTAAACAATTTAATTAGTTATTTTTTTTTACAATGTAGGGCATGGTTTTCTCCAAAAATACGTATCTATCTTTCTATCTATCTATATCATCTACCTATCCCTCCCTCCATCCATCTATCCATCCATCCATCCATGTATGTATGTATGTATGTATGTATGTATGTATGTATGTATCTATCTTCTATCCATCCATCCATCTATCTATCCATCCATCCATCCATCCATCTGCCTACCTACCTACCTATCTACCTAAAATGTGCATCATAATGCCCCATTTTTTAATGCAGTGCTGGGCATCTGAACCTTGGGCTTTGTGCATACAACTCAAGAGTTCTACCCTGAGATATATCCCAGTTCTCACCATAACCGTCTTTTAAATGCACCACACACATTACTTCTATTTTCTTAATTTTTTTTTATAGCAAATAATGAAGACCAGGTTTACCAGCTCATTTCAACCCAAGCTTACCTATTTATACAACTATTATAACTCACAAAATTATTAGGTCATATTCAAAACTAGAAACAGGAATAGAATTCAGGTCCTCTGCAAGAACAACTAAACCACCAATGTGTTACCATTGATATAGTATTATCTTTCTTTACTAAAGACTGAAGGGAAAAAAGTTACCCTGGCAACATCATGTGCATCTTTTTTCTTTTTGAAACAGGATTTAAGGTAGCCCAGGCTGGATCCAAATTCACTATGTAACTGAAGATGGTCTTGAAATCTAGACTCTTCATTCCTGGCATTGTGCATATTTTTTGTTTTTGTTTTTGTTTTTTCGAGACAGGGTTTCTCTGAATATCTCTGGCTGTCCTGGACTCGCTTTGTAGACCAGGCTGGCCTCGAACTCACAAAGATCCGCCTGCCTCTGCCTCCCAAGTGCTGGGATTAAAGGCGTGCGCCACCACCGCCCGGCTGTGCATATTTTTAAGTACAGAGTTCAGTGGCATTACGTGTGCTGGCGTCTACTACTCATCATAACTGCTCATCACTCTCTGTGTCATTTTTATGACACACATTATTTTCTTGGGTTTGTGGCAAAGTTTTTGTGAACCCAGGGCCCTCCTGCTGATGGAGCCATGGTAGATGAGTTACCTTGGCTGTCATGTACATGAGGTTATTTAGGACCAGAGAAGTGGCTTCCGGAGAGCCCCAGCCATTCCCTCTTAACCCTTGAGAGGCGGTCACTTCTCCTTCCCTGTCCTTCACCTCATCTTCAGGGCTGCTGGGACTTGACCCTGGGAGGAGGAGTCTGCTGTCCACCAGTTCAATGTTGTGTAACCATGGTAACAGGTAGGTGAGCATGATCTGCCGTCCATTTGGGTGCGTTGTGGGGAATCTCTGGCTCACCTCTGAAGAGACAGGACAAAGGAGAGTAAGGAGAGTTACAGGTTATTCTCCCAAACAAACTAACCAGGAACGCAAGTTTACTGATCTGACAGTAGTTTTCATTTACTAAAAGGATTACCATATATAGTAGCTACTCAGGACCATAAAAATGCAAAAATCACCTCAATCCCCCGTGTGCAAGAAGGCACCTTAGGGGCAGGCAGGTTGAAAACACGGACTGAAGCCGGGCGGTGGTGGCGCACGCCTTTAATCCCAGCACTTGGGAGGCAGAGGAAGGCGGATCTTTGTGAGTTCAAGGCCAGCCTGGTCTACAAAGCGAGTCCAGGACAGCCAGAGATATTCAGAGAAACCCTGTCTCGAAAAACCAAAAAAAAAAAAAAAAAAAAGAAAACACGGACTGAGCCAAAAGACTCATGAGTTCAAACCCACTGTGGACAAGGAGTAACAGAATGCTCAAAATGAAAGACCAGGGGTCAGCAGGATGTGGGTTGAATCGCAGACGCACGGCCGTGTGGCTCAGCCACTTAAGTAACCTCTCTGCTCTTCCATTTGCTGCTCGGGAAAACACGAACACTCTTATGTGTGGGCCTCACACTGCACAACTGCAAAGGGTGGAGACACACCAGCACCCTCAGCACAGTGCCTGTCTCCTAGCAGGCTCCTGACCAGTGATGGGCAAGGTCACTCTTCCCAGCCTCGTGACTTACAAAGTGTCTCCCATGTGAATGTGAGGTACAAAGCCCCACAAACAATGAACCGACTTGTGGTGTCTCTTAGGCCAAGCATGTGGGAGGGCTACTGAGTGCTGGCTTTGACTCCGTGAGCTAGGACTCTGAAGGCCAAAGCTCTGCCCAGCTTGGTCCCTTCACGGGTTGCTGTCTCGATGGTGTTTCTGCACTGTTGCCCTGGCAGCCAATTGGCCGTTTGGGCTCCAAATAAATGCTCCCCAGACAGAGAAGCTCAGCTTCACGGATGAACAGTAGGTGTCAGAGAGACACCTGGCTTTTAGCTCCATAAGACAGTTGCTTGCCTCCAAAGAGAGATCAGGAAGCACGGCCCTGTATCCACACTGCTAGCCAACATGGATCGCAACCTCACTCAGAATGCTGCTGGCTGCAAAGTGACAGAACAAAGCAGGTGCCAGAAATTGTTCGGCGGCGGTAACACCTTGGATGCCTCCAATGGAAACTTTAATTGATTTAGCCCTTTCTCTAAAATCAAAGTTACAACCAGATGGCACTAACCTACTGGGCTATTACATAGGTCAAAAATGCAAGATTGCTTAATTTGTTCTTTTTGAAGCACTGATATTTCTTTTTATTACATTTATTTTATGACTATGAACATTTAGCTTTTATGTATGTAAGTATGTATGTATGTACGTACGTACGTACGTATGTATGTATGTATGTACGTACGTATGTATGTATGTGTATCACATGCATGCTTGGTGCCCACAGAGGCTACCATAGACGTTAGAAGGGATTCGATTTGATCCTAGATCCTCTGAAAAAGCAGCCAGTGCTTCTAACCATTGAACCATCTCTCCATCCCCTACAATTTTTTTACTCATTGTGTCTTTGTTTGTGTGGGTGTCCATGCCATGGCACACATGTGGTGGTTAGAGGGTAACTTGCAGAATTTGATTCTCTCCCTGTACCACATGGGGTTCATGTGACTTGTGGCATGCACCCTGACCCGCTGAGCCACCTGGCTAGTCCTCAGAGTCCTTAACTTAGAATTGACACATTATGATACAACACACATGCCCTGGCTATGGTGACAGACACTTGCATCTTACTGTGCCAGAACATCCATTAATCCCACTGGCTGAGAATTCATTAGTGCAAGCTGTTGTGCCTGACAGGACTTCTGAGGAGTGTGGTCGACCCAAAATACATGTGTATATGAGCAACATTAAGGGACCAGTGGGGTGTGTGTCTGTGTATGTGGTCAATATTACATGTATGTAAAAATGCATGGATGCATGCATGTATGTATTTATGTATTAATATATATGTAATAAGAAGAGGTCATGACTTTGAGTGGGGGTTGAATGAAAATGATATAAATACATTACTAATGTATGAAATTCTCAAGATAATTTTTTTGGAATAATAATAAAGAGAGTAAAGTTCCTGAGCCTGGGTGACAAATTATAGTGACAAATAACTCAGGGGCAAGGGATAAAGTGACAGGTAATAGATGGCACCAAGCCAAGGATCTGGTGGAAGAAAATGACTTCTGGTGACAGAAATACAATGTTATTACAGAAGAGCTGTTTATGCTCCATAGGAAAGACTTGTACTTTAGAGATAGAGAGAGCCGGGCCTGGTGAGACATGCCTCTAATCCCAGCACTCAGGAGGCAGAGGCAGGCGGATTTCTGCGAGTTCGAGGCCAGCCTGGCCTACAAAGCAAGTTCAGAACAGCCAGTGCTGTTACCCAGAGAAACCCTGTCTCGACAAACAAACAAAAAGAGCTGGGCATGGTGGGGCACGCCTTTAATTCCAGCACTCGAGAGGCAAAGGCAGGTGGATCTCTGAGAGTTCAAGGCCAGCATGGTCTACAAAGTGAGTCCAGAACAGTCAAGGATACACAGAGAAACCCTGTCTCGAAAAACAAAACAAACAAAAAAAAAAAGGAAAAAGAAAAGAAAAAGAGGAAAAAAATCCAATTAGAGAGAAAGGAACATTAAAAACATCCATTTTAAACAATGGCATGAAAATATACAGACTTTGTAGCAGTAGCCCACTTCTAACAAACTTATTTATTGTCCTTCATCTCATTCTGTGTGCTGGACACAAGGACCATGAAAATGGGGGGTCAGCCAGACTTGTTGGAGAAGAGCCGATAAACACCTTGGGTTGCGGAGTTGTTTTTGAAGAGAAAAGAAGGGTACAGATATTGAGTCAACCCTCTGTAAGAAGTTAAGTAAAATGGGAGGATTCCCAGCTCCTTTGGGCGGGACCTCAACAACTTGTCTGGCTGCTTGTAAGTAAGGAGGTCACCTGAAGGTACAGGCAATAAAGTCGCAACAATAAAGTCAAAGAACAGCACGGGCAGTTGAGGAATTCACTAGGTCCTTCATGTTTTCAACTTCTTTCCAAAGCTTCTTCATAAATCAAGAGCGTGCACAGGGGTGGGGTGGCATGTGGGAGGTTCTTAACAGAATGTCTACACGGTTGCACTTCTTTCTCAGGGCTTTGCAGCCCGTCAGCCTGGATTTATCTCCCCTCTCCCCAGCTGCCAGATGCCCCCATTTTACCAGCTCCCCATCTCATGTAATAAACTGGCTTCAATTCAGTCTTACTCCTCCATAAAATCTCTTGGCATTGTAGGCACCCTGGCCCCCACTCTGCCTCCCTTCCTTGCAGGCCACCATCCCCCAGAGAGAACCTGCAGAGCTGACACTCCGGGATTGCTCTCCTTGGAGGATGAGGAGTACCCCTTCCTTCAGAATCCTTTTATTTCTCTCGGTTTCCACAAAGAAAAGTAACCCTTACCCTCTCCAGATAACTGACCCTCACGCCCCTCCCCTTTCCCCAGAACACCTTCCATTCCTTCTGTCTATTCAAAAGGTGTGTGTTGAGGGCTTTTCTTTTCCTCCACACTTCTGACCTCCTGACTGACCTCCTGCACTCTGCCTCTTGCATTCTGTTATTCTGCCACTTGCTACTGGTGGCCTTCCGAGTTTAGGAGTGACTATTCCGCAGTGGCCTGCCCCAGCATCCCTGGCTAGCTTTCCCTGTCTGCCTTGTCCCACACCTCTTCTCTCCCTGCACTGGGCTGTCCGGGTGCTCATCAGTCTCCCGGGGAAGCAGCACACTTGTCTGTGAACATCCCCAGCAGCTCTGGCTCCAGCCTCCACTTTCCACCCTCCCTGGGCTATGGGTCAGACCCTTATCACATACCAATTTCCTCCCTGAGTTCCAGCTGCTTTTCCCAACCAGTCCTGTCACTAGACTGGATGTGCTAAAATGCATCTTCTACTCTTTCCCAAATGCATGGTGATCTGTCATTTCTTCCTCTTCTTTTAAACTCGGCAGTCTTCCTTCCTTCCTACCTTTCTTTCTTTTTCTTTTTGTATTTCATGTTTTTTACTTAATAGTACCATGTGACAGAAACTTGACCTTTCTGAGGCTTATTTTCTAGTACTCAAACTTAAGAGGATCCCCTGGTCTTTAAAACAGTTTCAGTTTTATGTCAGTCAACTGACACAACCTCCGGTCTGTTGCTCTTAGTTTTTCTTTTTCCTTTTATTATTATTATTATTATTATTTTTTTTTTTTGGTTTTTCGAGACAGGGTTTCTCTGAATATCTCTGGCTGTCCTGGACTCGCTTTGTAGACCAGGCTGGCCTCGAACTCACAAAGATCCGCCTGCCTCTGCCTCCCAAGTGCTGGGATTAAAGGTGTGCGCCACCACCGCCCGGCTTCCTTTTATTATTTAAAACAATTTTTAATTTAAAAATGTTGATCATATCCTTCTCCTCCCCCAAGTCCTTCCAGATATTCTCCCACTGCCTACCCACCCAACTTTAAGGTCTTTCTCAAAAACCCAAAAAACTCAATACAACAACAATCACCCCAAAACCAAGAAAACAAAATACAACTACACACCCCACAAAAACCAAACCAAACCAAAACATTAAACTGTAACTAAATAAAGACACACAGAAAACCCTGTGGAGTCTATTCTATGTTGATCATGAGGCCTGTCTGGGGTTGTTGATAGACCTGTTTTTTCCCTTTCCCAGAAGGATAAATGACAGTTCGGTTGTTAACCCTTAACCTAGTGGCTAGGTTTTCATTCATTCATTCATCCATTCATTAAAAAATAACAAAATAAAATATAATAACAAAAAACAAAATCCATTACATTGAATTTGGATAAGACAAACCAACAGAAGGAAAAGAGCCCCAAAGAAGGCACAAGAATCAGAGACCCACTTGTTTGAACACTCAGAAGTCCCATATAAATATGGAAATCTAATACAGTAGAAACATCCTAAAATATATACATAAAGACACTCTAAATAAAATAGTCTGAGCCGGGCGGTGGTGGCGCATGCCTTTAATCCCAGCACTTGGGAGGCAGAGGCAGGCGGATCTTTGTGAGTTCGAGGCCAGCCTGGTCTACAAAGCGAGTCCAGGACAGCCAGAGATATTCAGAGAAACTCTGTCTCGAAAAACCAAAAAAAAAAAAAAAAGTCTGGAACGGGCTGGAGAGATGGCTCAGCGGTTAAGAGCACAGGCTGCTCTTCAGGAGGTCATGAGTTCGATTCCCAGCAACCACATGGTGGCTCACAACCATCCATAATGAAACCCGGTGTCCTCTTCTGGTCTGCAGATATACCTGCAGACAGAACACTGTATACATAATAAATAAATAAATCTTTAAAAAAAAATAGCATCAAGAACAGTGCTATTAAAAAAAATTTAAAAAAATAGTCTGGAACTAGAGAAGCTCATCCTGAGTGAGCTAACCCAGACTCAGAAGGGTGCACATGGCATCTATTCACTTATAGTTGGATTTTAGCTATATAGTATAGGGTATCTATACTACAACCAACGCACCAAAGGGAACATGGAAATAGACTTTTTCTTTTTCTCCCTGCCAATGATACACTTTTCCCTAGTGGTGCTGCTTTGTAGGCCCCCAGTGTATGAAGAGGCTCTTGGCCCTCATATGACTGCTGAACTGGGGTGGGGGACTGTTACGTAGGGACACTCTACTCCAGAGGAGTGGGGTGGAAGGGATGGGGGTGGGGGAGAGGGCAGGACTGGGAGGAGTGGGAAGAATGCACTGTGATGGAGATGTAACCTGAAGCAATAAATAAATAAATTTAAAAATAATAAATAAAAATAAAATAATCAAATAATGGGGAGACAGAGTCCCAACTGATCATCTCTTGTCACCAAATGAAGCCTTCAGTTACTGGGATTGGGTTGCATCTAGCTGAGTTGTTGGCCAAAGGGATCCCACAGGAATCCCCAAACAACACAGGCTGTTGCCAAGACTATAGATAGGTTGCTCACCACTACAAACTGACAGCTGCAGGGAACCATGGAGTTGGCCTGGTCTAGCTGCCTTGAGAGGCACATGTCATAGGTTGTTAAGGTTAGAGTCCATGGTTCCTGGGGCTCAATGTGCCTTCCCGTTCCTGAGAGACCGACACACTGTCTCAGGCATCGAAACATGCAGGCCGCCTTGTGTTTCTTTGTATGGTTCCTTGGAAGTCAAGGAAGCATGAAAACTTGATAGGACAATCAGTCTTAGACGTTAATCCTGTATATACCCGCATAGCTTGAAAACGTCGTTGTATCCTGAGAACTACAACTGTATTGGTCCTGGCAATCGCCATTATAGTTTGTTTCTGATAAAGGTATAAAAAAGTTGGATTGCTCTCAATAAAATGGTCACAACCACGGTCTTGCTATGGATCCTCCAGTTGGCCTGGTTTAATTCCTCCACTGGCAATATCAGGTGACCTTGGCCTGGTAAGTAAACGAGGGTGCTTACGGACAGTAAGCCCCCATTGCTGAGGACAACATGTACATAATTCATGGAAGACAGAGATGACCAACTAGTTCCCACATAGAGACTTCACTGCTATATTCCAGCATCTTTGGTACACGAACATACTCTGTGTGTTATTCAAAGAAAAACATAAACACCAAGGCAGCCACAAACCCTTTATCTACGATGGTTAACCGCCTGCAGGATAGGCCAGAGCAATGGTGGCACAAAGCTGGTAGGAGTAACCAACCAATAACTAATTTGTCTTAAGGCCCAGTCCACAAGATGGAACCCATACCTAACACTGCTTGGGAGATCAAGAACCTGAGAAGGGACAGCCCAGAGACCTAGGGAAAAACCAAATAATACTGATCTAAAAAAAAAAAAAAAAAAGAAAGAAAGAAAAGAAAAATGTAATGACACAATGACCCCCCCCCAAAAAAAAAACAATGACTCCCAATGACATCCCACTATCCTCATGGATCACCGCCTTGCTCAGCCTTCATCAGAGAAGCTTCCTCCTGCAGCAGATGGGGACAACTCACAGCCAGACATGCAGAGTGAGAGACCTTGGGACACTCATCCCTAAATGGGATGTCTCCATCAAATCCCTCCCCTCAGACCTCAGGGAACCCTTGGAAGGAGGCGGAGAGAGTGTAAGAGCCAGAGTGGACGGAGGATACCAGGAGAAGAAGGTGCTCTAAATGAACATGATTGAGGCTCATATGGACTCACAGAGACTGAGGCAGCACGCACAGGGCCTGCACGGGTCAGTAGCAGGTCCTATGATTATATATTATGACTTCCAGTTTAGTGTTTTTATGAGATTTGTAGTTTTTTCTTTCTTCTTCTTTCTTTCTTTTTATTGAGACAGGGTTTCTCTGTGTAGCCCTGCCTATCCTGGAACTCGCTCTGTACACCAGGCTGGCCTTGAACTCACAGAGATCCCCTTGCTTCTGCCTCCCCAGTGCTGGGATTAGAGGCATGTGTGCCACCACACCCAGCCATTACAGGCAGTTTCAATCTGTCATGTGGGTTCTGGGATTTGAACCTGGGTCCTTTGGAAGAGCAACCAGTGCTCTTAATCACCGAGGCATCTCTGTAGCCCCCTTGTCTCTGGCTTCCATTACCCTAGAAGCATTCTGAGGTGCCTCTCTCCTCACAGGGTGCTGAGACTGGTTAAGGAGCACATATAGGAGACTGCTGGCCTTTCTGCACACCCGGGGCCATCTCTGATGTGAGTCACAATGTCTGCGTTGTGCTGCTCTAGTCCTTTAAAAGGCGAAAGATTTATACGATCTGAAGAGAAACCAGAGTATATGCTCTAGTCCTTTAAACTGGCAGTTCTCCACCCCTTTGGGAGTCACAAATCAGATATCCTGCATATCAGATATTTATCACAATTCAAAACAGTAGCAAAATTAGTTATATAGTAGTAACGGAATAATTTTATGGTTGTGGGTCACCATGATACGAGGAACTATAACAAAGGGTCACAGCATTAGGAAGGTTGAGAATCACTGCTCTAAACCAAGCCATGTGCTGCCCTCTTGGTCTCTTGTCTCCATCACCTGCCTGTCTGCCTGGTAAGTTTCTTCCTTCCAGCTGCAGCTCAGACACCAGCCTGTCTGGGAAGTTTTTGTCGATTCTTAATAATCACACTATAAGCAAAGCAATGCACATGAGGGGTCTAGCAGAGAGCCTAGCACACTTTAGGTACCCAACACTTGCAAGCCATGATTACACGTGAGTGAGCAGCACAGCACAGATGTGGTTTTGTGCAGTTTAAGAACAGCAGCACAGAGGACAAGGGCAGAGGCAGGGACAGCCGGGGAGAGCAGGGCTGAGGCACTGGGGGTACAGGCGGAGAATGAGGCACCTCCTGGACCACAGCCTGACTCTTGGCACTTGCCAATGAACTTGGGCAGGAAAAGCACCTTTTGAGAGGTAATTCTCAGAAGTTATTCGTGAAGATTACAGAAGCAAGTTATATATGTAACATCGCTCTAGTAATATAAACTGTAATAAGACTGGATATCTAACATCATTACCAAATATATAAGTAATTAAGAGGTATTTTAAATATATTGTCCTTATTGTAGAAGTTCTTTGGGATATGCATATATATGTACATATTACACACACACATATGTTTACTGACCTAAGAACCTTTTGTCAGGCATATATATATTTATTTATTTATGTTGCTTTAACTAACCACATTTTTTTTTCTTTTTAACATTTGAAAATATTCTTCAGGGGTTGGAGAGATGGCTCAGTGATCTGGGTTCAATTCCCAGCACCCACATGGCAGCTCACAACTGTCTGTATCTCCAGTCCCAGGGCATCTGATGCCCTCTTCTGGCCTCTGTCATCATTGCATTCACAGGGTGCCTAGCTACACAATCAGGCAAAACACCCACATGATTAAAATTAAAAAATTTTAACATTCTCAAATTTGCTTTCATATGCAACTAACTTTCATCACTAGCAATTTGGACGCACAGATTTAGCACCAATTTCTGACACTAAAACTGCAGCAGTCTTAAAAAAGGACAACTTCTCAGAACAAGAGACGATGGCCACTGGGCAGTACCTGAGAAGAGGGGAAGGGTGAGCTCGGGGTACATCCGAGCCAGTTCACAGGACAGGAGGGCTAGCGACACACTGTAGAGAGGTGGCAACGGTCCGTGTGTTCCATACAGAATACTGCCAGGTCTTTGTTCAGCAACTTTCTTGGAGTGCACAAAAAGCTTCGCTTCAAGGATCTAAGAAGAGTTAAGAGACAAGCTAAAAAAAAAAAGTGTTACCTGGATACCTCAGGAATGTTTGTGTTTAACCAAAATTAGCAATAACAGGACACAATTTTTCACATGGAATCAGTTGACCGTGTCTGGAGCACACTGTACCTGTGTTTCCTCACTGGTCACACAGATGGACATTTCCCACACTGGTGAATGACACATACCTGCATGAGCTGCATGGAGACTTCGTAAATTTCTCTGTTGGTGTCAGAGGCCTTGAATAGGACAAGGTTCAGTAGTGTCACTATGTCGAAGGGATAGTTCCTGGGGGGAAATAGCACAGTCATGCGACAGCCTCCCTAGAACGCTGGACGGGGCGCTGCCTCCCCAGAGTCGGGGGCGTTGGCTTGGGTCCTTTGGAAGGACAATGCCTTCACTTATTTTGGACCCATTTATTTACGTACTTTCACTTGTATCTGAGTGTACGTGTGTGCATCATATTCATTCAGGTGCTTGGAGAGCCCGGACACACTGGATTGCCTGTAACTGCAGTTCCAGGAGGCTGTGAAACCCGTGCTGTGGGTGCTGTGAGCTGAACTCGGGTAGCCTGCAACATTACCTAATCCATATGTTCTTTCTTAGGAGCAGTTTATGTAACGTGGGGAATTTAATCTAGCCAGGACATTATTACACTCACTAAGATCCAGTGCCAAGCAGCTCCATGAGCATCCTTGTTACAGAATGGCGGCGGTTTTAGAAGCACGATCTTTGGGCTGAGGTGTGGCTCAGGGGTGGAGGGCATTTTTAGCATGCATAAGACCCTTGGCTCAAATAAAATCATTTCCGAATAAGTGCACCATACAGATTCTAAAGCACATCTCCTTCCCCTTCTTTTTGACGACGTTTGGAGCAGAAGAGGATTTAAACAGTCCTGTGTTTCCTGGGTTTGATTTGGCAGGCAGCTGGCTAATGGGCTCCCAGTTAACATGTGACAGGACACTTGTCCACATGTGTTTAATTCCTTCAGTGTATTGTCTTTATTGCTTTCAGATTCTGCTCCCATACTTCACCGTGACTGTCTGGGAACTTCAAGGAAAAGACACTATGAGAACTATCTCCTGATCAAGCGGAATTAGCAATATCATGGAAGTCTGCGAGGGACACAGAAGCCATTCTGGGCTCTCCCAGGATGCAGTCTATAGAAAACTGCCAGACGGCCAGCTAGCTGTTCAGCACTGACATCATGGAGAGCGAGCGCCATCACCTTTGTCACCAACCACTAGTTACGAAAACCCGTACCTGTTTCCGCACACAGTCGCTATGGCTTTGAAGCATCCAGATGCTAGCTGGTAGGAACCCGTGTAACACCGGTCGATGGCCCAATTAAAAAGGTTTATTTGGTCAGGATTAAGTTCCAGTAACAACATGACAACCTCACAGCCGAGCTGATGAACCTGAGGACATGGAACAAATCTGTTATTCCTGTTTCCTGAGGAAATATTCTGGAGAAACACAAAACACGGACGATCAAATGTGGATAATATCAGCTGGGTGAGCAGACAGTGGGGTCAGAACACTCGAGTTTGGGTTGATCGTTATGCCACACACTCTTCCTTAAGAGAGTGTAATGCAGAGATGCCTGCCAGGATGCAGACTCCATTGTACTCTGAGGAGGCAACATTCAATGGCAAGATGGAGAGTCCTTTGTTTCAGAAGGTGATATAAGTCATTCACTCTTTTTGGCACTTGCCATCAGCTTAGAAAGGAAGGACCGGGCTTATGTTATTTGTTATATTAGTGATTTGAGTTAGAAACGCCCCTACAGGCTCATGTTTTGAATGCTTGGTTCCCAGCTTGGTGGGAGCTTTTAGGAGGCGGGGTCTGGCTGTATGTCTCTAGGGGCAGGTTTAGGAGGCGGGGCCTGGCTGTATGTGAGTC
>CAJQZJ010032578.1:4288006-4312572 GCA_907164525.1 Lophiomys imhausi | reverse complement strand
GCAGATTTAGGAGGCGGGGCCTGGCTGTATGTCTCTAGGGGCAGGTCTTTGAAGGTTACCCCTTAACTCTGGTTCCAGGTACACATTACAGGGACTAACACTCCTACCAGCCTCACTCTTATGGCCGTGCCTTCCGCACCATAATTTTTTTCTCCCTTAAATTGTTTCTGTTAGGTATTTCATCAAAGGAACGGACAAGTTACGAATACAATGTTCATTATTATTAAAAATTCCCCCTAGGGGGCTGGAGAGATGGCTCAGTGGTTAAGAGCACTGTCTGCTCTTGTAGAGGTCCCGAGTTAGATTCCCAGCAACCACATGGTGGCTTACAACCATCTATACTGAGATGCCAGGTGTATGAAGATAAAAGCACTCACATATGTATAATGAATAAATATATCTCTAAAAAATAATTCCCCCTAGTTAATTTCTGCCCTATTTTTTTCTCACTTGGTTAGGCTGTTTCGTTTGTTAACTTCTGATGAACAGGCCACAGATTACCAAACTTTTCTCCTCCAACATACATTTATATATAAATAAAATATATATGTAATAATATATATAATTATACATATGAGTAATATATAACTATATATATAAAATATATAATTTTGATATATTTATATATAACTATATAAATATCTATAATATATAAGTTATATATAATATATTTAATATATTTTCGTTTAAGCATAGCTTTATTCACAAACCACAAATTCAATATTTTCATTTAAGATACTTTTCAGTTACCATTGTTATTTACTTTCATTTACTGGCTATCCAGAAGCATGTATTTTTTAAAAAGATATATTTAATGTTTAATTATGTGCGTGTGTCTCTGTCTTTGTGTGTGTTTGTGTGCATGTATGTGGGTGATTGAGGAGGCCAGAAGAGGACACTGGATTCCCTGGAGCTGGAGTTACAGGTGGTTGTGAGCTGCCCAATGTGGGTACTGGGAACTGAACTCAGGTCTTTTGCAAGTAGCAAGCATTCTTCGGTGCTCAGCCTCCAGGTCCCAGGAAGTACATTTTAATTCTATTTTAATTACTCATCACTAGTCTAATGATACCGAGAACAAAAGACGTAGCCTGTTTTCAAGTTATGTGAACTGTTTCGAGTCTTACTTTACCACCCAGTTTGTGGTCAATTTGGTTAAGCGATCTGGCACTTTTGGGCGTGGTACACCACAGCACAAAGTACCTGAGCCTGTATCTGAACTCGTGAAACTGTGGGGTGTGAAAGGTGGTGTGTGCATCATGTTTACATTTCCGAAACCCGACCCACGAAGAACCTCAAAAATGTTGAAAAGCAATGCATTTCTGACTCATACTCACTCGTAAGTCTTGACAAGCTAGAATATTGTCAAGCCACTTGTACAGGTAGCCGTCGGGAGAGAGGCCGACATTGTCAAACACAGGGCCACAGCACAATGCTGCTGACATTGCCTGGAATTAGAAACAGTGAAACCCGGAGATGGGACCCGGAGCAATGGGGTCACCTGCCTTTTCGGCTTCCTGTATGTGCAGTAAGGCTGGCCAGCTCCCTGCTCCTGTCCCCATGCTTTGCTTCCCCACACTGCAGACTCCACAGAAATAAACTCATAAGCAGAAGAAACCCATTCTATATGCTGCTTTCGGTCACGGTATTTCATCCCAGTCATGGAAAAGTAGCCAGAGGCCACACTGCTTCAGACTGGATGTTTTTCGGGGTATGGATCTCTGGGACAGGATCAGATGAAAACCGGATGTGGCTGTTGGTTAATCTTTTTTTTTTTTTTTCTCCATCTAAGGTTAGAAGCTAATTAGCAATGTAGTAACTTCAGGGGGAAAAGGGCAAAGCTGTTCTCACACAGAAGAAACACTGGATACAACAAGCAGGAACTTGACAAAATTTTACACTTTGTAATTGTGTGCCCAGCTGGAATGCTTACATATTTACATACATCTTCAATTATGCATTTGGAATTACTGAATTTATATTAACATATGTGTGCATATATCCATTTGAATTTGTGTATCTGCACTTATATTTTATTGTATTATATTACTTATTTTAATCCCCGAGTGCTGCCACCACGCCAGGGCAATCTAATTTTTAGGGCACGGTTGTTAGTTTACAGGAGGAGACCACTGATGTTGCAAACCAACCTTTAATGCACAGTACTGATATCTTGTTATCTGGTGGTTTCTGTCACTGTACCGATCCAGAGGTGTAAACATAATGCTGAAGGGGCCTGCCCACTGGCTGAACAGGATGAAGAGATGATGCCTTAGGCTTTGCTGGGGGAAAAGAAATCTTCTATGATGAACTAGAGAGAACAACACAGAACTATTAGACCGAATATAATCATAGCACAACTGAATATTGTTTCCAAGTTGTGGGAAAAGGAAGAATTTTCCATTTTTCCTAAAGTTTCTTTTTTAATTTGTTTGTTTTTGAGACAGTGTTTCTCTGTGTAATAGCCCTGGCTGTCCTGGACTCACTTTGTAGACCAGGCTAGCCTTGAACTCATAGAGATCCACCTGACTCTGCCTCCTGAGTGCTGGGATTAAAGGCGTTCGCCACCATGGCCAGCAATTACAGACAGCTGTGAGTGCTGGGATTTGAACCGGGGTCCTTTGGAAGAGCAGTCAGTGCTCTTAACTGCTGAGCCATCTCTCCAGTCCTCTTTTTAAATTTTTAATGTGTATATGTGTTGTTCTGTGGGTGGGTAGGTGCACGTGAGTGCAGGTGCCCACAGAGGCCAGAAGAGGGCACTGGGTCACTTGAAACTGGAGTTATAGGTGAATGTGAGTCATGTGGGTGACATGGGTGCTGGGATGCAGACTCAGGTCCTATGCAAGGGCAGTAACTGATCCAATATCTCCATGCCCAAGGACTGACTTTATTCCTGTAAACTCAATTCCTTTGCTTGGGGCTGGGAACAGAACCTGGGGTTTTGTGTGTGTTCAGCACACACTCTCTCAGAGAGCTACACCACTAGCCCCTAACTCCCACTTTCTTTAGTTACAGAAACTTGACCTTTGAAATATATCCCAACACAAATTTTCTTTTTGTGTGTATAGTTTTCATTTTACTCAAAGTCAGATAGACCCCGTGACCCACAGACACTAACTCAGTGGTCCTCAGCCTTCCTAAAGCTGCGACCCTTTAATACAGTTCCTCATGTTGTGGTGACCTCCAACCATAAAATTATTCTGTTGCTACTTCATAACTGTAATTTTACGACTGTTATGAATCATAATGTAAATATTCAGGATATCTGATATTCGACCCCTGTGAAAGGGTCATTTGACCCTCAAGGGGCAGTGGCAACCCTCAGGTTGAGAACTACTGTTCTAACTGATCATTCTCTGAACTTTTGTGTATATAGAATTCATTTTTGTGACCACTGCTCCCTGTTGTTAGGGAGAGTACATTGTGGAATATAACATATGCTAGTTCACAAACATGCACTTCACACTACTGAAGAAGTCAAGCTTAAATTGTAGTTTAAGGCCCTCACAGATGAGGTGGACTAGTACGGTTAATAAAATCAAAATAAAAAAAGGACACATTAGCTGAGTTGTTTTTATAACTTGAGTAACTTTTATGCCAAGTCAACCGTCTAGCTTGCTTCATTTGCCTCCATCAGAACGAAAATGTCTGATACTCATGCACCCTGTGAGGCGGCTCTGAAAGATGTAAGAGTTAAACCAGGTGCAAGAGGTGTGCCACCGCACACAATTCTAGTTAGTATAGTGCTCGAAGGACTGTGGCTGGCACCGGGTTACAACAGAGGAGAAAATGGAGCGTGTGGGAAGGTTTCCTCTGAGTCCCTTCCTTCAAAATGATGCCAGTTCATTTTCAGATCGGGACCAAAGCCAAGTTGGAAGTGACAAGCACACCACCGAATGTGATTCTGAAGGCTCCCTTGGTGACTCTGGAAAAGTTGAGGTGGCCAGCTCTACAAGTATTTCCAGTATCTCAGAATAAGCAAAGAAGTTGCCCTTGACCCATGTACAGGCCACGAGGAACCAGGAAAGAGCAGTCATGAGGAATGGGGACACTTTTCCCAGGCCAAAGGTGACTCGAAATGACAGATTACCTGGAACACACTGAATCAAGTTGGCAACCATGGCGCTAAAATGTGCTCGGATGTCTTTAAGAATTTCAACTTCTTTGTCATTTTCGGCTTCTAAGAGCATGCGAGTCAAGTCCACATATTCCAAGAACAAAGCTCCAAGGGCTAAGGTATCTCTTTCTAAAGCTCCGTTTGTGCTGGATGGAAGGAAAAGGCTGCTTTTAGACAAGTTAGAACACAGGAGATGGTGCCTCGTGAAGACAGTATTGATGGCTGGAATTTTCACATAGCAAATTTGGTCTTTATGTACAATGTAAGTGGAGTATGAAAAGAGTTAAGCGCAGCTTATCGAAACCTCCGTTGAAGTAATATATTTCAAAGAACAAGGAGAAGAAGAAAAGGAGGGTTTGGCAAGGGGTGTGTGTGTGTGTGTGTGTGTGTGTGTGTGTGTGTTCGTGTTCAGTCTTTGATCCCACCTGTCACTTATCACTCCAGCATCTGCCAGAAGTTCGAATATCCGAAGCAGCTGAAGCCTCAGCAAGTCTCTCCGTTCTCGACGCTTCTTGTTCTGCATGGAGATAGAGATAGATAGATAGATAGATAGATAGATAGATAGATAGATAGATAGACAGACAGACAGACAGACAGATAGATAGATAGAGAGAGAGAGAAAGAGAGAGAGGTGATGTCACTTATGGTCAGGGATTATACAATGCAACCTTTAGGGCGTAATTTACCATTTTCAGGTTTTCTAAGTGTAAAAGAGGTGCATTGTCCCCTTTTCCTAGTCAGTAGAGACAACACCAGCTATTATAGGCTGTGAGGAAAACACTGCAAGCGAGTCAGTAAGAATATACGAAGCGGAAATGTTGAGAGGTGCGCCTCGTGCGCAGAGGCGCCACTGTCTGCCGAAAGGTTGAGCATGCGCAGTGACCAGAGAGCACAGAGGATGCTGACAACCCCCACAGAGTCTGCTCAGGAGGTTTGTTTTCTATTTGTTTTCCAAAATGCTAAATTTTTTGCTACTCCGTTTTAAATATATATATATTTTTTTATGCATATGAGTTCTTTGCATGTATTCATGTGTGCCCTGTGTGTGCAGTGCTCATGCAAGCCAGAGAGGGTGTCAGATTCCCTCGGTCTGAAGTTAGAGATGCTTGTGAGCCACTGGGGCCCTCTGGAAGAGCAGCCCGTGTTCTCAAGGGCCGAGGTGTCTCTCCAGGCTCAGATTTCTGCTGTTTCTTATATCATATCTACCGAAGCTTCTTTTTCAATCTTATTATTTTTTCAATCTTGGTGCATTGAAAGTAAATTCTGGAATGGATTCATTTCAGGGAAAATAATATTGAGGTATATATTATGCTTGATGAGATATGGTTTATTAATGATTCCTGGTTTGTTAATGATGACAACAAAACCAAGCAAACTAAAAGCAAAAAAAATAAATTTTGACTTATGTCTTTTGCAAAAGAATATAAACAAGTCTACATGACTACCTTATTTTGCATTTGTGCATTTAGAAAAGAAAATTCATTAAAATACAAATTATATAACTACTGAAAATGACAAAATCTAATGCACTATGGTTCATTGTTAGAAGCAGGTTGAAGCATTTGTATGCTTTAGGTGACAACAAAGGAGACTTAAGATTCCCACCACTGTCCAAACTAGTCAGGTCTTCATGAGAAAGATTCCAAACCTTACCTCTGGTCTTCTCTCTAGAGCCTCCTTCATTAATGGATGGAGTTCTTCGACCAATTCTCTACAGAGGGAAAAGATCATATTTGAAGTTTGTTGTTATTGATATAAAACTTTCACCAACATATCCGTTCCAGTATAAATAACATAATTATTTCACTTGACTACCAGTCAAAACGTCCCATAACACCTCCATGGGTGTTGCTGAATACAGACAGTAGCTAACTTCATTCTACTGGTGTGCATATGTATTGGGCAGAATACCCTATCTCAACAATGAAACAGTATTCCCCAAGAATTTACTAAATCCAGGGCACTTCAGGACTGGCTATGAAATTGAAAATAAAAGTTGAGTCTCTGCCCTCAAAAAAACCTCTCAGTCCAATCAGAAGGAAGGGGAGGGTCAATATTGAACTACCTTGGGGATATTCTCAAGAGACTGATTCATAATAGAGTTAAAACATGAAACCTGTATTTCAGAGCCAAGCTTACTCTTGTGTTATCTGATAGATGCAAGTTATAGAAAGGGATAAAATAGTACAGTTTTCATCAAAACCTTTCCTGTGTAGTAAAAATGGTTTGGGTATAACATTAATATATACATGTATATATATATATATATATATATGTATGTGTGTATATATATATCTTATCATACTTCTCTGTTTTTTTTAAAGATTATTTATTTATTGTGTATACAGTGTTCTGCCAGCATGTACACATTCACTCCAGAAGAGGGCACCAGATCTCAATGTAGATGGTTGTGAGCCACCATGTGGTTGCTGGGAATTGAACTCAGGACCTTTGGAAGAACAGCCAGTGTTCTTAACCTCTGAGCCATCTCTCCAGCCCCATACTTCTCTGTTTGAATTATATATTGTGATGGTTTAAATATGTATGGTCCCCATAGACTCATATGCTTAAATGCTTGGCCTATAGGGAGTACCACTAGTAGGAAGTACAGCCTTGTTAGAGGAAGTGTGTCACTGTGGGGGTGGGGTTTGAGGTCTTAAATGCTCAAGCTAGGCCTAGCATGGCAGTCTCATCGTGCTGCCTGCTGATCCAGATGTAGAACTCTCAGCTCCTTCTCCAGCACCATGTCTGCCTGTATACTGCCACGCTTCCTGCCATGATGATAATGGATTAAATCTCTGAACTGTAAGCAAAGTCACAAATAAATGCTTTCCTTTATAAGAGTTGCGTGGTCATGGTGTCTGTTCACAGCAATAGAAGCCCAAAGACATATGTGTAATTTATATATGCATTACATGTATATATCTATTTGTGTTGTATATATTTATATGAAGGTGTACATACACATATGTATTATATATGTATATATGTGCATGGTAAACACATACATGCATGTATGTATCTCACTTGCCCTCCCAAGTCTCCAATTATCATTTGCACTTGTTATGAAATGTCTTCTTTGAGAAATCATTTCTGAATAGCTCTGTTAAAACAGACACGAGATCTTGCTTGCAGCTGGACAGGTTTGGAAGCTGAAACCTGTGGTTAGTGAAAATCACCCGCCAGGAAACCAGGGAGGCTTATGGAGATCTACAGCACTGCACTGAGAGAGAAACATCTGAGATTTCACCTCGTTCACCCCAATAAAGATACAGAACTTCTTCATCGAGGAAATTCATTTATTAATGTATAATAGTCATAACATTAAAATAGCATAATATCAAGGGATGGTATATTAATATAATGATATAGTAACATTAACATGTAATATTAATGATTGTTAATAATATTAATAACCCTCCCCTACTTAACTATTTATCAAAGGTTTCCTATATGAATACGCACACTTAATATATCCTCTTAAACAATCTACGGGGCAGATTCTAGTATGTCACATTGGTTTAAAATTTTCTTTAAAATTAATGTTACTTGTATGTGTATGGGTGTCTTGTCTACAGGTCTAGATGCATACCACACGCATGAGTACCCAAGGAGGCCAGAAAAGGGCCACTGGGAATTGAACCCAGGTCCTCTGCTAGGACAGCTGGTGCTCTTAACCACTGAGCAGTTGGTTCAGCAGCTCAAAATGCTTTCTTAGAGAGATGCTTCATTTTAGTTGTTGTGCTGATCTTGCAGCTGTGCAAACTGAGGCTCACAGAGATTTTTCAGACTCCTGCGGTTGCAGCTGGTTAGTTGAAGGACAGACAGCATCTACCTCCAGGAAAACCAAGAGAGGAAAAGCGCTGCAAGTCGGGACGTGCGTTCTCCGGGAAAGAGTATGGACTGATTTCAGGAATTATGAGGCATATTTTTAAAGCAGACCCAACTAATTAATAACTGGCTATGTGCTGGCTAACTGGCACTCTGGTAATGAGAACTTGTAATTTTTACTTATTGTTCAGTGTGAGATGTCTGGGAGTCCTGTTTTCTAACTGCATGGAAGCTATTGCTTAATAAATGTTACCTACATCCTTCTACGTTTTTGTGTCTTGGCAGAACACCAGAACTGGCATTGCATTAATACTCTATGATGTCTCTTTTGGAAGGTTTGGACCCTGCCTCAGATATCTGACTATAAAACCACAATGAGGTGCAAAAATGCTTTATAGGCAGACGGATCGTGTTAATTGGACCCACCCAGTGGGTCCCATTCACCTGTCACTTTTGGGTCTGCTGTAGGAATGGCGGGGAATCACACACCACCCTTCTTTTGGTATCGCAGCCTTGCAAAGTCTGGCTAACTGGGGACGGACAGGAAATTATCTTCAGTTGTAGCTATTCAAGACAAAGCCAGCAGGTGGAATGAAATTACTAAGCAAGTTGAGAGATAAAATCGAAACTGCAAGGAAGGCTGCCTACGTGAATGCCAAACAAAGGCATGAAGGCGATCATGCATAGTCCACCAGGGCCCCAGATACCGGCCGTCACCCGCCACCCCCCAAGCTTGAGTCAACAGAAACACTGTAACTGCAGCAGCAAGTATGGTTTCGAAGGAACCCATGGCAGCTGTACCTGAACACAAGGGAATTTGTTCTTCCAAATCCTAAAACCAGGGACTCAGTGATCTCGACGCTCTCCAGCCTCATTAAAGGGACCAACTGCTTCAGCAGGATGCCCACTGATGGTGTGCCAATGGCCTGGAACAAGGTGATTTGAAGTGACAAAGAGGTGACGCGGTAACTAAACAATAATAGTTTCAAGTGACTGTGTCACATCCCAAGGCACTGCCATCATCTCAGGAAAAACGAAAAACAAACAAACAAAAAAACCCATATATTTGACACAGTACAATTTGATTATTTCCTACCTGGGATACAAGTCCTAAAAAAAGCTCTACCCTTTTCTCTTACACTGTTTAAGCCAACAAGGATCAGTGGCTAAAACTGTGGTTTCAAGATATTCAACTGGAGAAGGGAGAGAGAGGGCACGGAGGAGACAAGCCCAACCTCGAGGCCCCAATGAAGGAAAAGTGCCCTCCTGGCAAGCTTCCCTATCTCCTAGTCTTCCATTCCACACTTGCAGCGGAGGGGCACTAAATTATTCACAGAAGATGCTCAGTGGAATCTGGAAATGTGTCGGATGAAAAACTGATTCCATGCTGCTCCAGATGGCAGGCACAGTGCGATTTGCACCGGGAATGCAAGACGAACAAGCTAAAAAAAAAAAAAACAAAAAAACAAAAAACAACCCAAACAACCCAAAAAACCTTACAGAATAATTCCTGTCAAGCAATGTCATGTCACCTTGTTATCGTAGCTCACTGTACCATCGGGGGTTGTTGCCATTATCTCTGGAGTGGATGCACGTAAGTGTCCTGGGCTCATAATACTGGGCTTGGCAACTCCAAAACAGAGAATGAGGTAATTTCTCCACAAGGTAACATAGTTGTCTCCGCTGCCCGCGGTGTTGGTTTTCTTGGCATTGACTGGACTGCTGCAGTTGTGGAGAAAAAACAAAAGAAAAACTAAATTCCTGGTTTTATCGTTTGATTTTTAAGTGTGTGTGTGTGTGTGTGTGTGTGTGTGTGTGTGTGTGTGTGCGCGCGCGCACGTGCGCGCGCGCGCATATGAGTGCAGTGCCTATGGAGGCCAGGAGAGGGCATCGGATCCCTCAGAGCTGGAGTCACAGGTGGTTGCGAGACACTCAACCCACTCGGTGTGGGTGCTGGGAACTGAACTCAGGTACTCTGTAAGAGCAGTGTGCATGGTCCAACCATTGATCCGTCTCTCCAATTCTTGATTTTGAATATGAATTTTGGGGGCTCTGTTTGAGATAGGATCTCACTGTATAGGCCTGGCTGTACATAGTCTGGCTGGCCTTGAACTCGCAGCAATCCTTCTATCTCAGCCTCTTGAGTGCTAGAATTGCAGGCATATGCTACTATGCCAGGCTGTAAATATCACTTGTTAAATAAAGATCAGTGGGAGGGCTCAAACAATTAAGCAGCTGTCCATCAAGGATGAGAGGACAGATAGAATTTTAAAGGTCTCTGTATTAAGAGCTGGAGCTTCCTATATGAGTATAGTTAGTCACATAGATTATTAAAGCAAAAGAAAAACCATCCCTTGTTCTAGACAGAATTTTTTTTTTTTTTTTTTTGGTTTTTCGAGACAGGGTTTCTCTGTGTAACAGCCCTGGCTGTCCTGGACTTGCTTTGTAGACCAGGCTGGCCTCGAACTCACAGAGATCCGCCTGCCTCTGCCTCCCAAGTGCTGGGATTAAAGGCGTGCGCCACCACGCCCGGCTGACAGAATATTTTTTAATCTCTACTATACATTAAGAATTCTATAGCAGGAAATTAAAATTAGAGAAGATTGTGCTAGTCTAACCTCTTACATGGAATGAAAATTTAAGAGAATGGATGATGAAGCATGGAAAACACATGGACACCTTACTTTGGGTCTACAAGAGGCATCACGGACTGCAGCCGGGTGAAGGCGTAAGGCCAGGCATAGCTGAGGGCCGTGGGGCAATGCTTTGGCAAGTTTTCCTGCCGGAGGAAGCTGAAGAGGCAGAGGACCCAGGGGTCTTTGACAGACTGCGCAAAGATCCATACGTGGGAAGGGCTCTTAACATCGTAGTGGCTGTTGACCAGGACAGCGTTCCATTCCACCAGCCACTGCAGATCCACATTGTGCGTCAGTGGTAACGTTGCCTGTGGGCAACAAGCAGGAGGTCAAAGCTAAACCAGGGCTCAGCCTGCCGCCCCGTTCCCACAGTCCCTTGCCTGACCTCCCTCTCATGCCATGGGCTTGTATCTGCAACGCCCATCACCCACCATGCCCCTATGGGTCAGTTGTGTTTCTCTGCCAGGCCATAAGCAGCAGGAAGTGCAAAGGTCAAGGACTATAGTCATTATTTGTTGTTGCTTTTTGAGACAGGGTCTCACTACGTAGGTCATGCGGGCCTGTAACTTGCTATGTAGACCAAGCTGACCTTGAGCTCAGAAAGATCCACCTGTCTCTGCCTCCTAAATGCTGGGATTAAAGGTGTGTGCCACCATGCCTAGCTATAGTCATACTTATAAGTTTTGATATCATATAACAGCATGTATGACTACACAGAAGCCATTCACCAAACATCTGTGTGACAATACATGATATCAGTTCATTTAAACTTGACCATAGATTTAAATATTTTTTTAAACATTTATTTATTTATTTATTATGTATACAGTATTTGCTCTACATATATGCCCGGGCAGATCTCAATGTAGATGGCTGTGAGCCACCATGTGGTTTCTGGGAATTGAACTCAGGACCTTGGGAAGAACAGCCAGTGCTCTTAACCTCTGAGCCACCTCTCCAGCCCGATTTAAATATTTTTAAATCTATTTTTATTTTATGGAGACAAATGCTATCCCAGCATGCACGCATGTGTACCACATGTGTGCTTGGTGCCGGTGGAGGCCAGGGTGGGTAACGGATTTCCAGGAACTAGAGTTACAGGTAGTTGTGAGCCTCCATGCAGGCACTGAGAAACAAAATTCCAGACCTCTGAAAGAGCAGCAAGTGTTCTTCACCACGGTGCCATCTCTCCAGTCCCAGATTTACAATGTTAAAATCCTGAAGGACTATTCAAGTGTGGATCCATAAATGTGCCTTTGTTCCTGTGACTTGTTTGTGTGATATGTACATGGTGTTTTCCATTTGTACTTACACCAAAACACCTTCCTGTGGTTTAGAAACAGCTTAAGACCATCGCTTTTATGGCGGGCATTCTACTGATGAGACGAGATACATATTTAACTTTTCCCCATGATATCAAGCCAATGCACTTCAAAACTTCTTTAAAAATAAATATATGTATGTATTGACATGTTCTCACATTTTATTCTCTTGCAAGTATCCACATCAATATTTAGGCAAAATACCAATTTCCAAATAACATACCTATTATTCCAAAGGGGGTGGGGTGGGTGGGGAGCAACCTGCCTTTTTGTTAGTTAGATTGATTGATTGACTGATTTCCTTTTTTTTTTTTTTTTTTTTAAAGACAGGGTTTCTCTGTGTAGTCCTGGCTGTCCCAGAACTCACTCTGTAGACCAGGCTGGCCTCGAACACAGAGATCTTCCTGCCTCTGCTCCAGAGAGCTGGGACTAAAGGTGTGTGCCATCACCACCAGGCATTAGGCATTTATAAAGTGATATGCCTCCTCTGTTGTGGCTATGAACTCCCTTGGGTAAATGTCACAGATCCGGCCTTCATAAGTTACTGGGCTGGAAGGGAGCAGAATTGGACCTTCAGAGCCAGAGAGATGAGATTCTACCAAGAGCTCTGCCTAAAACCTGTGTCCTGGGGAAAATCACGGAGTCCAGAGTGTCTGCCTGGTTCATTCACAACTAAGTGATTGTGATATCTCCTAATATTCTTTTGTGGATCAGATGACATTATGGATGTAGAGACACAATGCTGGCACTCCCTCCTCTTCTGAAGTGAAGGATGCTGACCTGACCTGGTGACACTTTGGGGACTGCTTAGGATCTGATTCTAGCAAACACAGAAGAAAAATGAATAAATATAATAGTTATCTACAGGAAAGGAAGATATGCATATGTAAGCATTATCGTGGCCATTCCATCTCTTGTTCAAATAACTGTAATGTAAAAGAGTGTATGCTTCTTTACTCTGGCTGTTCAAGTCTGTAGTGCCTGGCATACGGTTTTAGTAATTATGATTATTATTGCCAAAAAAAAGATATATAGCACTTTGAGTTCAGTGTCAGGAAAGGCTATGCAAATCTTACAAATTCTTTCTGACAGTGTAGTTATTTGCATATGTGACAAGGCATCTTCACAAGGCACCAGCTAAGTGTGTTCTCCAGTCCCAGATTGCCCTGTGTGTCTGGGGAGCTGAAATGGACCCAGGCTCCCTCGGTGTGCTTTTCTGTTTTAAAAGATGGATATCTAAAATCACGACTGATTTTCCTTCTTCTTTCTCAGGGCACCGAAAACTGCCATCATGCATTTCAAATGAAGACAGGATTTTTATAGCAGATAGAGCTCTGCAAGAGCCTGGGTCAAAATGTAGGCACATGTGGGCTCTTCTATATGGACTGTATCTGTCTCCATCCCCCACAGCAATTACGTTCCCTTTGTTTGGCAATGAGAGAATAAAACTCTATGCCTTGTGTGCAATAAACAAGTGTGGTGGCCGGGCGGTGGTGGCGCACGCCTTTAATCCCAGCACTTGGGAGGCAGAGGCAGGCGGATCTTTGCGAGTTCAAGGCCAGCCTGGTTTACAAAGTGATTCCAGGACAGCCAGAGCTGTTAAACAGAGAAACCCTGTCTCGAAAAACCAAAAAAAAAAAAAACAAGTGTGGTACCCCGAACTAGTCTCCCTAGCTTAATATTTTTGAGGTTTAGAAACTCTGAGGGTCAAAGGTAATAAAAATGAAACCATCTTGTAAACTAAAGAGTAACATATAAGTAGAATTTACATAATGAGATGGTTATAATACAATGTTTAGTGTAAAATTAAATAAACATTAAGCATAAAATCAACAATTAAGGTAAGCTAATTTTCTTTTAAAATCCTGAGTAAATTTTCTTGAAACTAAAGTTTTCAAAAATATTATCTGTATTTCTAAGGCTCAAATTTTGTTTGTTTTTTGTTTTTCGAGACAGGGTTTCTTTGTGCAGCCCTGGCTGTCCTTGAACTTGCTCTGTAGACCAGGTTGGCCTTGAACTCACAGAGATCCACCTGCCTCTGCCTCCCGAGTGCTGGGATTAAAGGCGTGTGCCACCACGCCAGGCTGGAATTTTTTTCAGGCATATCTTATGTGATTATCTGAAAAGCTAACCTTGTTTCCCTAGGTATCTGTGCCTCAGGTTATTAATCTGCCATGAGAGCCTTGAGCTCACACACATAGTTTTTATTTGGTTCTGTTTTCGAGATAGGCTCAGAACTTATTTCCGATATCAGACAGCATTTGGGACAATGTTTACTTACCGAATCTGAAACTGCCACATGAATGAAACTTTCAAGAATGGAAGAACTTAGTTGATCCATGACATCGATCATAGGCCTGTCATCATCCTGGGCAAAGGAGGAGTCAGTTACACGCCACGCCATGGGAAATGTGTCCTTCCCACCCACCAGCAGCCTTCATCCCAGACACAAAACAGAGCAGCCTGCCAGACAGCGATAACAGTTTTCTCACAGAGATGTGAATGTCCTAAAAAAGGCAGGGACTAAAATGCTATGGTCCTGAAGTCAGACAGGCTTTCAATTTCCAGAGCAAGATAACTAAAGCTCCAGTTGCAAACACTTGCATGTACTTGAGAATCTAAATACTGGCATTGTGTATTAGTCAGAGAGGCGCTCATGTCTCTGTGATAAGCCGAACAAGAAGGGGCCTTGCAGCAACACAGCTTGCCGAGAGACTAAAATGCTCCTTATTTGAAGTCACTGGCTCACCAGGATAACTGATAATGTGGGCTGTGATTGAATTTTAGTCCCAAAGAAAACATACGGTAGACAGACCCCCACATCCTGTGCTACGAGGCCCTGCCTCTTATCTTGGGAGGACTCATTTTTCCCATCATTGAAGTTAAGCTGTTTGGTTTGGCACTCTGACGTTTTAAAGAAGATGTACTACTTTTTCTAGCTTATTCTCTAATGCAGACGCAGCATCTTCTTAATCAGATGTATGTCAGATGTGGCGAGAAATGACCTGTAACCAAATTAATCTTAGAATTCTTGGTAAAGTGGGATCTTTTAGGAAATTAGAAATGGTCTCTTATGTCACTGTCAGATTTGCCTCTATAGATTAAGGATGCCATTATGCCCATGAAATCTCAACAGTGTGGTTGTATAATGACAATGCCAGTTGCTATTACAGGGTGACTGGGGTTAAGTCTAAATAGGGCCCACCCACAGATGGAGGGCAACAGGGAGTTAATGGCTGTGAACAAGCCCCCATAGGTTATATGATCCTAAGTGGTCTTTATGAGCAACACTAAAGGGACTCAGCAGGTTGTACTTATACATAATATATTTACAACAATAATAGTTAAAGAGGAAGAGATAATGAAATTGGGGGGGTTGTATGGAAGGAGATGGAGCAAGGGGGAATGATGTATGGAAACACAGTATGAGATTCTCAAATAAAGTTTAAAAAAAGGGGGGCTGGAGAGTTGGCTCAGCGGTTAAGAGCACTGGCTGCTCTTCCAGAGGTCATGAGTTCAATTCCCAGCAACCACATGGTGGCTCACAACCATCCATAATGAAATCTGGTTCCCTCTACTGGCCTGCTGATATACCTGCAGACAGAACACTGTATAAATAATAAATAAATCTTTTAAAAAAGTTTTAAAAAAGGCTATTTATTATAGGATGTTACAGAGTTGGCATCGGAGAGGACCCAGGTTCAGTTCTCAGCACCCACATGGCAGCTCAAGACCGTCTGCAACACTAGTTCCTGTGGATTTAATGACTTCTGGCTTACAAGGACCCTGAAGGCACATGAGGCACACACATGCAGGGAAAAGAGTCACACACAAGAAACAACAATACATAACAATGTTAAAAAAAAAACAAGCCGGGCGATGGTGGCGCACGCCTTTAATCCCAGCACTCGGGAGGCAGAGGCAGGCGGATCTCTGTGAGTTTGAGGTCAGCCTGGTCTACAAAGTGAGTCCAGGACAGCCAGAGCTGTTACACAGAGAAACCCTGTCTCGAAAAAACAAAACGCTCTTCCGATCTGTAGCAAACCGTAAAACAGTTCACATGACTTTTTTTTTTGGTTTTTCGAGACAGGGTTTCTCTGTGTAACAGCTCTGGCTGTCCTGGACTCACTTTGTAGACCAGGCTGACCTCAAACTCACAGAGATCCGCCTGCCTCTGCCTCCCGAGTGCTGGGATTAAAGGCGTGCGCCACCATCGCCCGGCTAGTACACATGATTTTTAAAAAGAATTCTGTTATAGCAAAAGTGGGAATGGTGGTGCATATCTTTAATCCTAGAATTTAGGAGGCTGAGACGGACAGAACTCTGGGAGTTCAAGGCCCTCTGGGTCTATAAAGTTCCAGACCCTGTCCTCAAAACAAAACAAAGCAAACAAACAAACAAAATACACCAAACCCAAAACCCAAAAGCGACTACCTAATTAAAAACCTAACAATGAAGTCTTGCTACTACACATATTACATATTATATGAAATAGTGATATGCAATTTTTAATTTTTAATCCAAAGGTGTTGAAAGGAGACATTTTGAGAACACCCTATACCTCAGGCTGACCCAGGGCAAGGAAGAGGGCTCGGATTTCCTTGAGTATCAGCACAGACAGTTTGCGTGTGGCCACCTGGAAGCTACAGAGCAAGACCAGAGCAAAGCCTTCGACAGCGTGCAGGACACTACAGTGGGGGCCGCGTTCCGACTGCATCCTGTGGCTGGAGCCATTGGGAACGAGCTGTCATGCAAGAAAAACATTCCAGGGTTAGAAAAATGACAGGGGAAGAAATGCAGTCTCTTTGCACAGTTGCCTTTGTAGTATTAAAATAAATCGTAACAGCTTAGAGACAGAGTGTGCGAACTGATTATTATTCATGGCATATCCTAATTCCCTTTTTTGAGTTTCAGATCAATGGGTGCTCTGTGGTAACACCAGCCATCTGTTATCTGTGATGACAAATAACTGTTCAAGGGCTGTTCCAGTGAGGAAACGAATCCTGCTTCTGTCCACACCGTTTGGGGTTATGTTATACCTGCGATCAAAGTGGTCTAATTTGTTTTCACTGAAGTTTTCTACAGATAAAAGATACTGTTAAGTTGGATTTTTAAAAATTTTACTTTCAATTCAGACTTGTATATCTATATATGTATATATATATACACACATGCACACATACATATGTATACATACATATATTTAGAGGTATTGGTATATATGTGTGCTGGGAATATTGAACCTAGGGCATCTTATATGCTAGGCAAATTCTCTACCCTTCAGTGACAGCTGAAGCCCAAAGCTGGAGTTTTTCAGAAGAGAATTTAGGTGTTCTTTAGGGAGGAGGTTACTGTTGCTTGTTTGTATTTATTTCTAAAAACTTGAAGGTTTTTAAATTAGTCTTTAATTACATGTTTCTGCCTGTGTGTGGGTGTGTGCACATGAGTGTGGGTAGAGGCCAGAAGAGGGGATCAGTTCCCCTGGAACCGGAATGTCGGGCAACAGTGATCTACCTGACACGGGTACTTAGCTTGGATCCCTTGGGGTAGCAGTATGCACACTTAAATGCAGAGCTAACTCTCCTATCCCCTTCTATCATTTATTTGTTCGTTTGTTTGTTTTAGACAGGGTTTCTCTGTTTTAGCTCTGGCTGTCCTGAAACTCACTCTGTAGACCAGGCTGGCCTCGAATTCACAGAGATCCACCTATCTCTGCTTCCCGAGTGTTGGGATTAAAGGTGTGTGCCACTATTGTCTGGCTTATTTGTATTTTTGAGACAGGGTCTCACTATGCAGCTCAGACTAGCCTAGAATTCATGATCCTCCTAGCCCTGCCTCTCAAGTGTTGGGATTATAGGTGACAGCGATCATGCTAATCTATATTTTCACAGGTAGAGCCTAGTCTTAAGTTTTGTATGGTTACATGATGGGCTCTGGAAGTTCCCAAATTATAATCACATGACCCTGTAGCAAAGGCAACTAACACAGTAGGGCGCATGCCACCTCGGTTTCCTTTTGCAAAGCATCTGGGAATTCCTGTTCTTTAATCAGATGTGCTTTTTTACACGTAGCACACCGGGATCAGAAGGCCACCCTCGCTGTTTGTTCACTGGGTGCTGCTAGGCAGACTAACAGCCACACAGGTCTCAGAGCCATTCCGTCCAGGGCCAGAGATCTGCATGGCCAACGCCAGCTCACCATGCGGCACCGAGAACCTGGTCTTCTACAGGGCACTTTCCAGCTTGCTGGCATTCATTTTTACCATTCACTACCAAGAAACTCAAGACTGTATTTTTATCTCTGTGGATACAGGATGAAGCAATAAATGTCAACTAGAAAACAACAACAAACAACAACCTGGTGGACAGCTGATGGCTGGAACTCTCCTTGATTGCCTCGATATCAGTTTCTACTCCTTACATAGCCTGGTTGGAGTTAACAAGCCCAACCTTACAGCATATGGCATCCTGTGTTTTCTTGGTCACAATGTA
Organism: Lophiomys imhausi; assembly: GCA_907164525.1. Classification (NCBI taxonomy): domain Eukaryota; kingdom Metazoa; phylum Chordata; class Mammalia; order Rodentia; family Muridae; genus Lophiomys; species Lophiomys imhausi. Next base: position 4,294,178 of record CAJQZJ010032578.1, on the reverse strand, counting down.
GCTGGTGGGAGAATTAAGGGCCAGCATCAGAGACAGGTCCTAGGTATTGGGAAGGAAGAACTCTAAAGGTTCCCTAAGCTATGTTTGCGTGTGTGTGTGTGTGTGTGTGTTACATGAAAGTGCACACGTCAGTGGACAGACTGGGGAGGGAATCACCTCTGAGTTTCTGATTTTGTTGGCTTGTTCATACACTCTTCCCTGTGTTTGGATGACCAATTTCCACTGGGTGAGCAACTGCAGAAGCAGCTTCAGGGAGGAATCAAGGAGTGTGTGATGCATGTCGTTTACTTCCCGGAGCAGGAAGTTAGTGAAGCCAAATAGCACATCCTCCCTCCAGTCGGAGAAGTCGACCAGCAGCCCCTGAAGAGAGTTCTGCGCAATGTGCCGAAGCTCGTCGTCCATATGTATAGACAGCCTGGGGAAGGAAAGGGAACGAGATAGCTGACTTGATTAGGTTTTCTTCTAGGTGGAAGGAAGGATATGCAATTCTCTGCTTCTACCTGTGGCTGAAAACGAGTCTCAGTTCTTAATGAAGAACCTAAATGAATGTTTTTTTTTTTTAGGTTTAATTTTACATTTACTTAAGAGTTGCAAAAGTATCAGTTACCCTGGAACCTCCATGAGCCACTCTTGATATTACCATCTTAAGAAAAGATTTTATTATTACTGTTAGTATTAGTATTATTTGGGATAGGGTCATTATGTAGCCCTGGCTAGCCTAGAACTCATAGAGATCTTCCTGTTTCTTCTTCCCGAGTGCTGAGATTAAAGGCATGTGCCACTGTGCCTGGCTTGATTTTTATTTTATGCTTATAAATGTTTTGTCTGCATATATCCTGGTGTGTGCCTGGTGCATGCAGAGACCTGAGAAGAGCATTGGATCCCCTGGAACTGGAGTCACAGATGGTTGTGATCTGCCATGTGGGTGCTAGGAATTGAACCTGGGTCCTCTGGAAGAGCATCTAGTGCTCTTAACCACTGAGCCATCCCTCCAGTCCCTCTCTAAGTAGTTTCAAAGTTAATATGGTTCATGGTTTGAACTTACTAGCTAGTAGAAAAGAAAAATCACTCACTAAGTCCTTTTCTTGTCTTTTGTTTTTAGAGACAGGGTTTCTCTGTATAGCCCTGGCTGTCCCAGAACTCTGTAGACCAGGCTGGCCTCAAACTCACAGAGATCTGCCCGCCTCTGCCTCCCAAGTGCTGGGATTAAAGGCGTGTACCACCACGTTCCACTAAAATCACATTTTAAAGGAAGTATAATATTGTAACAATTGGGAATTACCATTAAATGAATAAATGCTAATCAACATAAAACTCATTTGTTGACACCTCGACCTCCCTGCCTTATGGAGCAAACCTTATTTGGAATTAGGAACACTGAAGAAATAATTACATAAGGATAGGGTCATATGGGGAGTAGGCTGGAACCCTAATCCAGGACTGAAAATCCCTGCAAGATAATTTTGGGAGATTGACAAGCTCCAGGAGAAGGTAGAGTTACTGACAGTGTTATATGAAGGTAGAATAGAGGTCACGGTGATGTGCCACAAGCCAGGTAATGCCAAAGATCACCCAGAAGCCACCAGAAGCAAAATCAGGGGTCCAGAGCAAACCCTCTCTCTCAGGGGTCACAGGGAACTAACGCCACTTACACCTTGGTTTTAAACTTGCAGTGTCCAGACCTGAGAGACCAGCACTGATCTTATCGGAGCCCCCAGTTGTGGCACGGTCTCGCAGCTCCCGGAGCAAAGCCATACAGTTCTGGAGCCAGACAGCACCAAGGGCTAAAGCTTTGCCACCCTGTGCTCAGAGGAAGTCATTATGTGTCAATAGTTTAGCTTTGTCAATGAGAGTGACTCAGCCCGTGTTCAGTCTGCAATCTGTCTTAACTTCAGGCCCACAATGTGAGATCTTTTTAAAGACCCCAGGAGCCCCAGGGTGGTGTAGGCTTTGCTATTCTGGGTGGCCTTGCCTCTTCAAATGATGTTATTTCCATGTGTCTAAGTCAGGGTCTCTATTGCTGTGAAGAGACACCATGACCAAGGCAACTCTCATAAAGAAAGTATTTAACTGGGGCTGGCTTACAGCTTCAGAGGTTTAGTCCATTATTATCATGGCGGGAAGCACGGCAGTGTGCAGGCAGACATGGTGCTGGAGAAGGAGCTGAGAGTTTTACATCTTGATCCTCAGGTAGCAGGGGAACGACTGCCACACTAGGCCTAGCTTGAGAAAAGGAGACCTCAAAGCCACCTCCATAGTGACACACTTCCTCCAACAAGGCCACACTAATAGTGCCACTCCCTATGGGCATATAAAGGACATTTTATTCAAACCACCACACCATGTTTCACCATGAGAGTAGGTCTTGAGTACTAAACCAATGGGTGCAATTGACCCCCCGCTCCCCCTATCTTCCAAGACAGTCTGATGCAGTAGCTAAAAGACAAGACAGTTAAAAGAATCATCTGTGAAGAATTCTGATTTGACTTGAGGAGTCAAGGAAAGGTCTTTAAGAAGCAGATGTGGTTGGGGAGGGTCTTGAACAGAGTTTCAGGTGCATTTAATACAATAAATAAAACACACAAATAAAACCACCAAGAAAGGGTTGAGGAATCTAGTGGGGTTGTCCCTCCAGTCAGCTGGTGTCAGGAGCACTGAGAGGACCCGGGACTGGTACAGGTAAGTGAGCAAACACGAGGCTGCTCCCCACAGGCCATGTGTGCCACCACAAGGTGCCCCAGGGTGCTTGCTATCTGCAGAGATCTAGAACTAGAAGTGGCATGGGTCTCCTGCTTCTTGTACCAGGGCATATAGCCAAACAAATAAAGATCCACTGAAGGGGGGTGGGGTGGTAATACCTGGACAAAGCTGCCCTTTGGTTGATCAAATCAGACAAATGATTCCCAGCACAAGGCTCTCCTCCAAGGTAAGCTTCAGAGTCCTATCAATTAGCTAAGTGCACTTATCAACAATTTGGTTATTTGGGTGTGTTTCACATTGATGGACCATAAGCTGAAGAAAAGAGATCGGTTGGCAGAAACATTCCCATATAAATGATGAAGGGATAAATAATATTTTATCAGGCAGAGGCAAGAAAGCGGCGGCCTGGTAAAACCATCAAGGGTTACAACGGGGCAGGCTGCTGGTTACCTCTACTCTACCAGAATTCATAGCAATTTTGCCTGGGGGAGCATTAATGAGAGGACTTCCATCTATCTGTTGTGCACTGAAGTACATTTCAGTTCAAACAAACAAATAAGATGCACTGAGTTCTTGAGGCGATACACAGTTAGAACCTATTCTATCTCTGCCGCGCTTCTTACAACACAGCATGCTTAGAAATGAAAGTGGAGGAAATGGTTAATAAAGTTCAGATGCCACGGAAGATGACTAAAGAATGTAGCATTACCTCAGATGTATACATAAAAAAACCACTGAAATAAATGAGAGATACTTTTCAATTTTTTACAAAAAAAAGCAATGGTGCTCAGTCTTGGGAAAGTTCTGTAAATGTAAGAAATCAGACCTTAAATTTTCTTTTGGTTAAAATAAATTTTTTATGTGTATACATGCTTTAACTCATGTATGTCTGTGGAGAGGCCAGAAAAAGGCACTGGATCCTAGGGACCTGGAGTCACAGAGAGCTGTTAGCTGAGTGTGGGTGCTGGGAACTGAACCCAGGTCCCCTGGAAGAGCAGCCAGTGTTCTTACTTGTTGAGCCACCTCTCCAGCACCGGTTTTAGTTTCCTGACATACATTCTCCAACATACATGAAGGCAGTGTATATATAACAGAATATATCATGCAGGATTGAAGGCTCATTAAAAATAGCTAACACTATCTATGTGTAAGTGCTAAGCTGAATGATCCACACGGATTGTTTAATTCTCATAAGCCTCATGAGGTGGGTGTCACACCAATTAAGTCACATTTTTGGAGGGGGAGTAAATATTGAATATTGTATGGGACTGAGAATGTGACAGGTGACAAGCACCTTGGACAGTCAGAGACACCGTTGCTTGTGGTCAAAGAAGAAACAGGACACACCTGGGAGGTGGGTGAGAGAGGAAAAAAAAAACGGGGAGAAATAAGCTGCCTCCCTGTACATGGAGATTTCCTGGGGGTTACTCCTGCCAGCCCAATGAGGCAGGCTCTACTGCTGAGGTGGGAGTGCAGAACCATTTGGGGTTTGACTATGATGCCAGGGTAATCTCCACAGCCTCCAGGAAGCCCACTGCATAAGATCTCTCAGCCACAATACCTACCAAATCAGAAATGTAGTAGCCTCGTTACACATTCCACTGTCTGTCTGTGGTTTGTGGGTCTGCTGTATTTTGATATATGCGGGAGTGTTGGGATGGTGGGCCTGCGGCAGCTATGTGGGGACACTACTGGGAGTTGAACCTACCGGTAAGGGATGGGAGTCTGAAGGAACACTGGTCTTGCCTTTTCCAACTGTGAAGAAAACCAAAATTTCTGGTAAAAACGCACTGTGGAGTAAGTGTGAAGTGTGTAGCACCCTCCTCTGGCCAGGCTATCTGTCTCTCTCTCTCTCTAGACCCTCTAGGGGGCAGGCATCTGAAGAGCCTCATTTACTCAGGACTCAGAGGACCCAATACAATGTACAGGTCACAGGCTCTTTATCTCCCTCCGAGGACACCCTCTGACTTCCCTTTGAAGTTTATAAAAAAATAAAATAAAATAAAATGAAGTGTTTTTTTATGGGCTTCTGATTACAGTCTGGTCTTTTTTTTTTAACTTTCAAGAATATTTATCTGCCCCTTTTCCTCCTCAAAAACAGTACTCAAAGCTTTGGGCTTTATGAGAATGTACACAATAATAAACAGGATGCTATAAATAGCCCAGACATTCCAACTATGTCTAACAATTCCCTCCCCGCGTCTGGCACCACGGTCTGCAGATTTCAGCATCAGCCGCTAAGGCTGTCAAGGTGATTTCAGAGGTTAAAAGCCTCCTCACAGCAAAACAGCATTAGAAGTTCTCCCCGAATGCTCCACTTTATCTAAAAAGCCTGGAATTTCAAAGGCTTTAGTGCAGGTAATCACCAGCTAGATCTCTGAACAAAGCCAAAGTCCCTCCCACCCTACACTGATAACTGGCATTTTCCCACAGTGCTCCCTCTGACTAACCAGGGTGTAGACGCCTCAGTGTTATTACACCCCCTCAAATAGGCAGGCAGCGTCCTTCTTAGATTACCAAATTTTTACCAAGGGAGGGAAGATATGCTGAGGAGTTCATATAATTTCTCTAGATCACACAGGCAGCAAAAAAAAAAAAAAAAAAAAGCAGGGACACCAAGCTCAAACTTTCTAGAAAATTCTGTCATGATTCCATGTCTCCTATACTGCTTCCTGTCTCTCAGACAGCAGCACCTTCTCTGGTGGTCCACACCTCTACTGGTAGAGGCCACAGCTCCTGGTTCCTCAGGGTCACATCCTGACATCCCCATGCCCTGCCACAGTTGTCACCTCTCTACTCTTGTCCACAGTAAACTGGCAGCTGGCTCCTTTGTGTTTCAGGGCCATTCTGGAATTAGTCCAGAGATTTTTCTTCGTTTTCATCCCAGGAGAATGGTTGAGTGGATGACCCTCAACGGGATTCCAAACTCTTCATTCCTCCCTCAAATCAGCGTGTTTGTTATTCACAGTTTGTTCCTCTTTTTTTTTTTTTTTGGTTTTTCGAGACAGGGTTTCTCTGTTTAACAGCTCTGGCTGTCCTAGACTCGCTTTGTAGACCAGGCTGGCCTCGAACTCGCAAAGATCCACCTGCCTCTGCCTCCCAAGTGCTGGGATTAAAGGCGTGCGCCACCACCGCCCGGCCAGTTTGTTCCTCTTGATAGGGTCTCTTCAGAAATGAAAACTCACCTCAATTCAGGTCTGTTTCCCCCTCTTTGTCTCAGCCTCTCTGCTTGCTTGGGCCTTGGGAAAACTAAGGCTGTTAACTGCCAAACCTAATACAATTTTGGAGGGACTGGGGGTTAAACCTGGAGCATGTGAGGAAACTCTTTATACTGTGTTCTGTCCCCAGCCCATGTTCTTCTTAAAGTACATTCTGAGTATGGAATAGAGAGGAGAGAAGGATCAGGCTATGGGGATGAGAGGTAAACACACACACACACACACACACACACACACACACACACACACACACA
>CAJQZJ010032578.1:4265354-4287996 GCA_907164525.1 Lophiomys imhausi | reverse complement strand
ACACACACACACACACACACACACACACACACACACACACACACACACACACACACACACAAGCGAGAAGGGAAGGCTCATTCAGGAAAGTGGTTCTGAAGGTCTCTGATCTTCAGCAACCTTCATACCCAGCATCACCCTATGCTAGAGGAAGAGGGTGGGAATGGTATTAGGCAAGACAAGCTATTGTGTGAAAGCCAGAGAGGTTCCTCTCTGTCACAGACTGCTAGTTTGAGCCCATCCGTGGCTCCCCTCTGGTTCTTATGCAGTAGGTGGCCGAGAAAAAGATTCATGGCTCTCTAGAGAGCCTGAGAACCTTGTCCCATCAGAATCTAAATAAATAAACTGAAGCTCCCTCCCAGGGGACAGAACACCCTCAGGCTTTGGGCATCCCTAGGGGATTGGGCATTAGTACCTTTTTCTCTTCCCAGGGTTTCCGTTTTTGATAGCGTTATCAGATTAACATACCTATAATGGCATTTTAAAAATTACATTTATGGGGGCTGGAGAGACAGCTGAATGGATAAGAGCACTGGGTATTTTTCCCCCCAGAGACTCTGAGTTCCTTTCTGCGCACCCACATGATTGTATGTGTATGGATGCTTTGCCTACACGTATGGTCATGTGCCACGTGGGTGCCTGGGGTGTTTAGAAGAGGGCGTCATATCTTCTGGAACTGGAGTTACAGATGGCTGTGAGCCACCATGGGGGCTCTGGGAACTGAACCTGACTGTTCCCCAAGAGTATATAGTCAGTACTCTTAGCCACAGAGCTTGCCTCTCCAATCTAAATAAAATAATTTTCAAACTTAAATTTATTGTGCATGCATGCATGTGTGTGTTTGTGTGGATACAAATATGATATGGCACGTGTGTGTGTGTAGGTCAGAGGTCAGTTCTCTCCTTCCACCGTGTAGATGCTGAGGACTGAACTCAGGTGGTTATGACCTTCACCCTCTGAGTCATCTTAATAGCTCCTACAATGGCTTATTAATGGCACTATATCTTAGCAGCAGAAAGCTTACCTAGTTTGAGTGGGTCCCTAGGTTCAGGGCCCACAACTGAAAAACAAAACAAAACTCATTTCCTTTCTCCTGTTCCTACGTAAGACCCAGAACAGTACGTTATGAAGTAGATCTCCATCAATTGAAAATAATCATTCTACTCTATTGTTTTTGAACCATGACTAAAGATTAAAACCAATTCTGATTGAATAACATCCGAGATCATTCCTGCCCACCTACCTAGCCAGCAAGTCAATAAGTTCAAGTTTGGACATCCCATCGGGCAGCAGTCTAGGAATTGCGGCAACACAGGTCCTGAAGAGATCAATTTTTGGCTTTCTTTCACCCCTAGAGTTTGAAGACAAAATTTAAGCAAGTCAAAAGATTACGAAAAAAAATTTTTAAAAAAGTTTATTTGTTTATATATTATATGTATATGGGCACTTTGTCTACACACCAGATGAGGGCATCAGATCCCATTCTAGATCATTGTGAGCTACCACGTGGATGCTGGGAATTGAACCTGGGTCCTCTGTAAGAACAACAAGTGATCTGAACTGTTGAGCCATCTCTCCAGCCAAAGTTACTTTTTTAAAATGCAAGTTCTTGTCATACAGGTCTTTCACTTGCTTGGTTAGAGTTACCCCAGGTATTTTATATTGTTTGTGGCCATTGTGAAGGGTGTTGTTTCCCTAATTTCTTTCTCAGCCCATTTATTTTTTGTATGAAGAAGGGCTTCCGATTTTTTTAAAATTAATTTTGTATCCAGCCACCTTGCTGAAGGTGTTTATCAGCTGTAAGAGTTCTCAGGTGGGATTTTTGGGGTTGCTTATGTATACTATCATATCATCTGCAAATAGGGATAATTTGACTTCTTCATTTCCAGTTTGTATCCCCTTGATCTCCTTTAGCTGTCTTATTGCTCCAGCAAGAACTTCAAGTACTATGTTGAAGAGATATGGCGAAAGTGGACATCCTTGTCTTGTCCCTGAGTTTAGAGGAAATGCTTCAAGTTTCTCTCCATTTATTTTGATGTTGGCTACTGGTTTGCTGTATATCGCCTTTATTATTTCTAGGTATGGTCCTTGTATCCACGTTCTCTCCAGGACTTTTAGCATGAAAGGGTGTTGGATTTTGTCAAATGCTTTTTCAGCATCTAGCGAGATGATCATGTGTTTTTTTCTTTCAGTTTGTTTATATGGTGAATTACATTGATGGATTTTCATATGAACCATCCCTGCATTCCTGGTATGAATCCTATTTGATCATGGTGTATGATACTTTTAATGTGTTCTTGGATTTGGTTTGCCAGTATTTTGTTAAGTATTTTTGCAAACATGATTAAGTATGTGAACAAAAACTAGTATTTAATACAGGCCTTCTAAGTAGAACCTGGTGCTGGTCCCTATCATTATCAAATATTTATTCCCTCAAAGCTTCATTAGTGTCAATGAATTTTTTAAAGTCTAGATGCTGGAGAGACAGCTCAGTTGTTTAGAGCACTGGCAGTCCTTGCAGAGGACCTGGTTTGGTTCCTAGCACCCACGTGGTGGCTTACAGCTATTTTTAACTCCAGGTCCAGGGGATCTAATGTCTTCTTCTGATATCTGCAGGCACAAATCATGTGTGTGGTATACACATATACATACAATTCACAGCCAAAATAAAATGAATACATCTAATTAAAAAAAAAAGTCAAGGTATGGTGGCACACACCTTTAATCTCAGCACTCGGGAGGCAGAGGCAGGAGGAGCTCTGTGAGTTTGAGGCCAGCTTGGTCTATAGAGACAGCTCCAGGACAGCCAGGGCTACACAGAGAAACTCGGTCTTAGAACCCCCCCCCCAAAAAAAAAGTCAAAATTCGATTTTCAGTAGAATTTCATCAACACATCTGTTGTACCATCCTTAGAACTCTGAGTCAAGTAGGAGAAGAGAAGAATGTCTGCCTGGATCTCCCCTAGCCCTCCCGGAGCCCCATCTCATCATGTCTCCTTGGCTGTACTCACGTGATCATGTCTTCTGGCTCTTTGTTTAGCATCTGGACGTTGGTCAACATCATACAGCGTCCCACTTCTTTATCAAGATGTCTCAAGATGTTGCCCACGGCCTTGCGGACTTGAGAGTAATACAAGGACATTCCTGAAAAGCATGCGTCAGTCACATTTTCATATGGCAAAGCATCACACCTTGGCCCACCCAGGCTCCACAATATTGCTGGAGGGTCCCCTGCACCTGGCATGAGGGTGGTTCCATGTCTGTCTGTCTAGCTCCTAGTGCACTGTCCCTCACTTTGGAGGTGTTCACCAAATAATCATTGCCACTAACTAAATAAGAGTTTTAATACTTTCAAAATGGTTTATTTGTTTTTATTTATGCATATGAGTGCTTGGTCTGAACGTATACATGGTGGACCACATGTGTGCAATACTCGCAGAGGCCAGAAGAGGGCACTGGGTCCTGTGGACTGTAGTTACCAGAGAGTTGTAAGCTGCCATTGTGGATGTGGGAACCCACCCTGGTGGTGTTCTGCAAGAGCAACCAGTGTTCTTAACCACGGAACCACGGAGGCAACTCCCCAGCCTCCTATCTCTAACATTCCAATGAGAAACATTTTCCATAAAAATTAAGCAATTAATGTTGCTTTTGAATGTATAAGAAGTTTCTGATCATCAAGAAAACCTACCAGCATTAGCAATTGATTACATGATAAATGATAATTCTCAACTGGGGTTATTATGAGCTTAATAATTGTATAACGTTCTCTGAAATGTATGGGAAGATTCTTTAGTAAAATAAAATAAACTGACTTCACTTTTTTTTCCCCCAGACAGAGTTTCTCTGTGTAACAGTATGGGCTGTCCTGGAACTCACAGAGATCTGTCTGCCTTCTGAGTGCTGGGATTAAAGGTGTGTACCACCACCACCCAGCCTGACTTCACTTATAAACATTGAAATGGTGGAAATGAATTGCTCCCATTGAATGTGATGTAAGCATGCTTATAGTAAGAAGACAATAACACACACACTCACAGACACACACTCCACACACACATACACACACTCACACACTCAAACTCACACTCACATACTCACACCACATACACACACTCAAACTCACATTCACATACACCACACATACTCACACACTCACACACACACCACACACACTTACATACACACTCACACACCCACATACACACTCACACACACTAACAGACCACACACTCACATACAAATACACTCGCACTCACACACTCACATACAAACACATTCACACTCACACACACTCCCATACACACTCACACTCACACACACACATACACACACACCACACACACACCGAAATGACATTATATTTTAACAAAAGTAAGTACAACAGCCATTTCTCAAACATGAAGTCTTTTTTTGAACTCTTGTGCACGACAAAACTCATATTAAAATGAAGAGTTCTGCATGCGTTTCTCTCATACCTTTGGAATTTAGAAACTGTTTAGTATAGTTTATGGCAGTTTCTAAATTTGAGTACTTAAAAGGGAATAAACAAGTACAAAAAATGACCTCTTTGGATTCAGGAAGATATATCAGAGAGAGAGAAAAAAAATCCTCCTGAAGTGTTTGTGGGAATTGGCATGGCTTACAATACAAACCAGACCAATGTTACTTAAAAAAAAAAAGGAAGGAATTTCCTCTAAAAAGTTGAATTAATGAACAAATTATAAATAATATTATTTGTGAAAACACACAATATCTTGGAAACTTACTGTACAATGTAGATAACCAATAACCAATAATTAGATGTTTACAAGGGCCGAATGAAAGGCCAACATTTGAATGGCAAAATATTACCTGGAAGTCCTAAAGAGTTTAGAGGGCTCTAAGATCAGAACCCAGTGGGAATCAATCAACACAAAGATCTGGCTTTTTTTTTTTTTTTCCTTTCTGAGTGCAGCTCACTTTCAGTAAGGACCTAACAGTGATTTTCAGGGCTTCATACCCACCTATCATTTTGGCTTCCTCTTCAGTTAATGTTTTACTCAAATACGTCTTCTTTACTCTCAGGGTGTTTCCAGAAGGGAGCACAGCTCCTGTGACCGGCATGGGTGGCTCACCATCTTTCTGTTGTAGGCTATCAGCAATCACCAAGAATGCCCGTAAACCTATGTTCATTCTCTGTAAGAGATGCAAGGAATGACCCATTTATTTAGAATAATCTATCAGGGATTAGAAATCTATCTCAAAGAAAAAGCCAGGAAGGTGTTCACCAGACCTGAAGGGCATGTTTGGAATGAGTATGCATCTGTTCAAGGGGTGTGTGTGTGTGTGTGTGTGTGTGTGTGTGTGTGTGTGTGTAGAAAGGGGACATCAAAGAGATAGGCAGCCATCCCATGTGCAGCTTCAACTGAGGTATATTCGACAGACTCAAATGCTTCACAGAAAGACACACCTCAGGTTTTATTTCAAAGACTGTGTGAAGATACTGAGTTCCAAATATCAACCACAAATTAAATATCTATTACTTGTTTATTTAGAGACAAATAAATCACTGTGTGGCCCTGGCTGGGCTGGAATTTATTATGTAGACCAAGCTGGCCTCAACCCCCAGATATCAACCTGCTTCTGCCTCCCAAGGGCTGAGATTAAAGGTGTGCGCCGCCACACCCAGCCAACATCTATTCTTGATCTCTGATTATAATGGCCAGCAAGTGTGAGTACAAATTTTAAAAACTGAAGGTCATCTACCCTACGAAAACACATGGGCACGTGAGAAGAAAGGGCATTCCTAAAGTTTGGCCAAACCACAGAGCTGATTCCAAGGAGGACTGAGCAAAGCACTTGCTCTCCGAATCACATTCTCAATGGAATAGTATGAAGATGCTGCTGCTGCTGTAAAGCCCACTGCTTGTATTTCTCATCATTTTTGTCTTACATTTCCCTAGTGACCAGTTCCATTGGCCATCCTGTCTTGCTACCTGCCTCTGTCTCTTCTCTGATAAAGTGGGTATTGATTTTGCGCAGTTTAAAAGTGTGTTGTTTATTTTCTTATTATTGATTACAAGAGCTCTTTATACATTATGGAAAGAAGTACTTTGCTGGGGATGTGGAATATTTTCTCCCATGCTAGGCTCTCTCTATTTTTTTTTTAAAGATTTATTTATTATGTATACAGTGTTCTGTCTGCAGGTATATCTGCAGGCCAGAAGAGGGCACCAGATTTCATTATGGATGGTTGTGAGCCACCATGTGGTTGCTGGGAATTGAACTCATGACCTCTGGAAGAGCAGCCAGTGCTCTTAACCGCTGAGCCATCTCTCCAGCCCTAGGCTCTCTCTATTAAATGTCTTAATCAATGAGCAAACTTTAAAGGTTTTCTTTTCTTTCTTTTTTTTTTTGGGGGGAAGACTTACAGTGTTTGGTTTATACTTAGGTTGTGTGATCCAGGTTGAGCTGGTTTTTGCTGACAGTGAAAATTGTGGACTGGAATTCAATCTTTTGCAAGGCAGTATCCAATGGCTCAGCACCACTCAGTGGAAAGACTTTCACACACTGAATAAGTTCCCATTGTTGAAAATCAACCAACCATTCACCTGTGGGTCTATTCCTAGAATCTCCATCCTAATGGGATCCTCTTTGCATTCACTTCCTACCTCTATGCTGACTTTGTGACTGAATGATTTTATACTAGGTCTTGAAATTAGGCTATGCCAGTCCAACTTCATTCTTCTATTTCTAAGAACACTGGTTACTTTACTACGTGGATGTTCCGTATAAAATTTTAAAACCAGCTCACTGATTGCTACTTTAAAAAAAGCTATAGGGACTCTAAGTCAGATTATTACTAGGATGATAACATTTTAAAGATAATATTGTTAAGATTATAGCATATTTAAGCCAGTTTGGGAGTAACAGAACTCAATCACAGCAAATCAAAAGATTTGACTTGCTATAAAGAGTACTTATCTCTACTTATTTGGATCTTTGTCTTCTTTCAATATTTTTTAGGTTTTGGAATAAAAAAAAAGGCATACAATAGTGTGTGTATTTCGTCTGTTTTATTGCCAGGTACTTTGCTTTCCATCGATACTGTCAACTGTTTAATTTGATTATTCATTACTAGAATATAAAAATATACTACTTATTTATCTTGTACCCAGCAAACTTCCTAAAGTCATGCATCAGCTCCAAGTCGTGCTGAACGTGTCCACTCTAGCTTTCTCCCCTTAGATGTTTGTGGCCTGAAGACTGCTCCCTACAGTGGCTAATGCCTACTGAGAGCTAAACCTCTCCCCTCCATCCAGCTACCTCCCTGTTTATCTGTAAGTAATAACCTTGCTTCCGTCGTCCAGCTGTGCTATAACCTGGCCTTGCTGCTCAACTCTGTAATAAACATGCTGAGATTCCAGAGTGCTGTGGCTTCCAGATGGCCCAAATCTCAGCTTTCTGTCCTAGGTTCTTCTGTGTTTGTCTTTTCTTCATTACCTCTCTGCTCCACTCTGGCCTTTCCCTAGAGCCATGATGGATGTGGCAGTCGTGTGTGTGTGTGTGTGTGTGTGTGTGTGTGTGTGATCTGTGGGGCTCATAACTGTCAGCTACTTATAGGCTAATTCTTCTAGGCCCTTACAAGAGGAAGAGATGTGGAAGAGAACTGGCAAGATGATTCGGCGGGCAAAGGCACTTACTGCCAAACCTGGCAATTGAAGTCTGAGCTTTGAGACCCACTTGGGGGAGGGAGAAAACTGACTCCCCAAGGTGCCCTTTGACTTCTACACTCATGCTGTGACACAAACATGTACACGCATCCACAAATCTTTTTTTCCTACTGGATTGTCCCTTGAAACCATAGTTCCGGCTTCACAGATGGGTTGGTCAGCCAACAGGCCGTTGGCTGGATGAAGGGTGTATAGGAATGCCCAAGGATGAATGTTACAGGGGGTTGTGACAATGGTAGTGTGTTGCTCATATGGAACAAAGTCTTGGTACGCAGGCCAGTCTGGGCTTAGACCCACCATCCTTCTGCCTCAGTCTCCCACGGACTGAGGTGACAGGTGAGTGTCACCATATCCAGCATGGACAGAGCATCAGACATGTTCACTTTAGACAAATGGGCTGACTAGTTTTATGACATCTTAACACAAGCCAGAGTCACTGGAGATGAGGGAGCACCAATGGAGAAAATGCCTTCATAAGATCTGTGGGGCATTTTCTTAATTAGTGATTGATGGGGTAGAGTCCAGCCCATTGTGGGTGGAGCCACCCCTGGGCTGGTGGTCCTGGGTTCTAGAAGAAAGCAGGCTGAGCAAGCCATGAAGAGTAAGCCAGTGAGCAGCATCCCTCCATGGCCTCTGCATCAGCTCCTGCCTCCAGGTTCCTGCTCTGTTTGAGCTCCTGTCCTGGCTTCCCTCAGTGATGGACTACAATGTGGAACTGTAAGCTGAGTAAATCCTTTCCTCTCCAACTTGCTTTTGGTCATGGTGTTTCATCACAGCAATAGAAATCGCCCCCCCCCCCAACTAGGACAACAAGTTACCCAGTAATTCTGAAAACTGTTACAATAGTCGATTTATAAGTGCTGAGAAATAAAAAAAGGCGTTGAGAATGTCACCAGCAAGAGAAGTCTGTTTACTGTGCAGCTCTGGGCCCTGATCTGGCCCCTGGCTTTGACCTCCTCCTGACCTGCTGATTGTGACAGCAGCCACTCCAGAGGTCTATCTGAGGTCATCAGCCACCAGATAGAAACTCCCGCATTTTAGGTTTCTAGAAATAGTTTATTTTTATTTTATGTGCATTGGTGGTGTACTTGTGGGTGTGTCTCTGCAAAGGTGTCAGATTCCTCGGAACTGGAGTCACAGGTGGTTGTGAGCTGCCGTGTGGGTGCTGGGAAGCAAACCCAGGTCCTCTCCAAGGGCAGCCAGTGCTCTTAACCACTGAGCCGTCGTTCCAGCCCCGACATTTTAGTCTTTTAATCTGTTGGCAGAAATATGGCAACCAAGGGAATTCAGGGTGCAGTGGGAAGGGGCAGCGGATGCAGGGGGCAGCTAAAAAGCTGTGCCCGGCCTCTGCACATATGGATCTCTTTCCTTAATGATGGCGTGAAGGAGCCAGGATATTACAGCCACGATGGAGATAAGCGTTCAAATAAACTGTACCGTACGGGATTTCTTTCCTCTCCCTTTCCTTCTTCCTCCTTCTCTCACTCATGCCCTTTAAAGTTTGGAATACTTTTGTCCCAGTACTGCTCTTCAGTGAAGGGAGCTAGAGAAGGACTTTGTCCATTTTAACCAGTGGGATACCGGAGAGTCAGAAGTAAATGTCACATGGCTAGAAAAAGAAGCTGAGCCCGAGGCTAGTGGCAAAGCTAGCTTTCTGGCTTCCAGCTCAGCGTTCTTTGAATCATTGGACAGAAAAAGGGCTGCAAAGAGGCACCTTGACTGGCAGGTGTCTGCTGGCTGATGACACTTTTAAAGTTTAAGACTGAATTTTCATTCACTTGCATGGCCAAGCATTCCCACACCAGTGTACAAAGCTGGGATGGTGTCATCACAGAGGTACGGGCTTGTTGCCTACTGTCAATTTCATTGTGCTGAGGTAATCTTACCACTCCCACCACTTACTCATTTGTCTTATCACAATCTACGAGGCAAGAGGGACTCCATTTTCACAAGAACAGAGAGAGGACCGTATGTAGCACACAGGCACCAGGTAGTCCTCAATCAGTTCACCTCAAATCTTACTTCTGACAAAAACTGATGCTCAGATCTGGACACGAGCAGAAATAAACAGAAATCCCTTGAGAGAACCCCATCCCTACCCCCGCCATCCGAGCCCCCATCCGAGCCCCCAGGCTTTCGTGGGCTTTGTGGAGATGTGTTCTGTTCACATAGACGAGACTCACTCATACCTCTGGGTTGAGACTGAAAGCTTTGGCTGGTTTTCCCACACAAAGAAAGTCAAAAATAATTTCCTTCATGGCAAAGTCCAGACGTTCCTGGCGGGGTAGGGGGAGAGAACAGACAAAATAAAAAAACAGGGAATGCCAGGTGTAACTCAAAATGTAAGCTTTCACCATATGCAGCTAACAAGAGGCTGCTGAAAGGGCTTGCCTAGTTTCATGGGTCATGGAGAGCCCCAGAAGGAAGATCAGGAGCATGGGAACTGTCCGGGGAGCCACCATGATGCAGAGACACCTTCCGAATGTAACACGGAATCCGTTCAGCGAGATTGGAGGAATGGAAGCAAAACATGCAATACCGGGGCAACTGAGCCTAAAGCACCAGAGACTCTTCCTGCTTCTGCTATAAATGCAGATAACTTTCTGCAACTCAGCTGAGAAATATGTATTTTTTAATGGTATCACTACAAAATGACTGTTTTCCTCTATTCTTCAACACTGAAAACACCCTCTGGCTCATATGTAAGAATTAATCCCAAGGGGTGAGAAGAATTAACACATAAGACATGCCATTTGAGGTGGAGCCTGGTCATACAAGTTAGTAACTACTAAGATATGACATGTTTATTTTATATACAGTATGGCAGAATATTGAAGCGTATATACCTTGTGAGTACATTTAGAAAACTCATATGGATTTTTCCACCCACAGAGTAAGCACCGCACTTTCTCTAAGGACATGTATTAAAAAGATTTTTATATTTATACATACATACATTCAATATATATTTATATATCTAATTTATATACATTTAACATTATATATTTATTATATATTATATACCCAATAATATATTAGATATATAAACATACTAAATAATTAATTAAAACTTAATTAAATTAAATAATTTATATCTCTAATAAATATATATTAAATATATATCATTCTATTAATATCAACTGTACTGCATCATTTGCATGCCTATAACTTTCTTTCAGCCATATAATCTTCTGAGGCACATTAGGCAAGAATTTGTACCTTCATTTTATAAAGAATCTGAGACAGAGGATATTCCTGCTGGGCAGGAACAGGAGATTTGTGGGTCTTCTTTCTGTAAGTCACTGAGGTAAAAATGGGGGTAAAAGAATGTACTCATCAAGTATTTTAAAAAGAAAAAGTAGCCGGGGATGGTGTTGCGTGCCTCTAAGCCCAGCATGTGGGAAGCAGAGACAGGCGAAACTCTTATGAGTTTGAGGTCAACCTGGTGTGCAGAGCTAGTTATAGGCCCACCAGGGTGAAATAATGAGACATTGATTCAAAATCAAATAAACAAATGAATGAATGAGTGGATAGAACAGGGGACTTGGGGTGTGGTTCAGTAGTAGGTGTACACCTGGCATGAATGGGGTCTAGCCTACCAACCCCTCCGCAAAGTAAATATCTTAGTAAAAAAATCTCATTTTGAATAACACATCACAGCCAAATTAGCTTTAATATTGCTAGAATCTGTCTTAAAAGTAAATTGATTCATGTGTAAAGTGCTTAGAATAGTTTAGAGCAAAGAATAAAGCTGACAAATACTAATCTCCCCATGCAGTCATTTTCTCCCCACAGAGAAAAATTAGATAATTACTATGTACTCTTCAATTTCGTTATATTGTCTGTTTTTAAAATCGACTTTCTGCCAAATATCAGACCTTTTGACTCGTCTTTACTTGTAGAACACAGAGCAGAGATCTGGGGAAGTAGGAAGGAAGGGCCAAGGGTGTCTGTCACTGAAGCTCTCTCCAGTGTTGGGACTGACCCAGGACCTAATCTGTGCTATCAGCGGTTTTACTGGCGGGCTCTGTGGTCTTGGATGAATCAATAAAACTCCATCTCTCGGTTTATTTCTTAGATGCTGAAGGTACTTGACGTATCCATCGGACTGTGTTGAAGCAAAAGAATAAACCTTGTGGGAAAGCAATTCCTTGCTAAGAAGTCTGGACATGTTGAGGGTCACTGTGGCCTTCTTCCATTTATTACTTCTGAAGGGGCCCGGCAGAAATGTGAGCATTACCTGGGCTATGAATTGGATAATCTTCACGAAGATGTTCAGAGGCATATCCCTGGGCACCACGCCTCGGGACCCTTTGGGGAAAAGCGTGGTGGTGATGGTTATGAGTCGGCTGGAAGAAAAGGGCGGGGAAAAGAGAAAACAGGCAAGGTTCGCTGAGGTCTAGCTGTCAGGGAGACGGTGCACATGTCATCTTAGCATCAGAGGATAAATAAAAAAGAAACCACACCACGTCAGTCCTTTCCACTAGCACAATTGCTCTACGAATCGGTTCTTCTTCCCCTTCTGGAAAACCCAGGCAGTTGGAAAAAACAACAGAAAGCTGTTTCTTTCCTCAAAGCGCCAAATGCCACCAGAAGTCAGTCCTGGTGAAGCCAATGCTTCCGCAGAGCGTGCTAAGGCAGAGGTGAAGCTCTCAGGCCTTAGGTCTCTCAGGACCGTCAGCTCTGAGCAGGTTTTAGCTGGACCAGGGTAGGCAACAAGGGGCAACACCGTGAGCAAGATGGTCCCAAGTCTGACTCTAATGATGGGCTCACCCCAGCACACGCCCGGTCCTTACCTCTGAGTCGCAGCGTTGCTTTCACATTTGATTCGAATCATGTAAACCCACAGTAGTCTGTAGAGAGATTCCAAGGCGACACGAGCCATTTTGGGATCTTTATTCTGTAACAGAATCCAGAATGTGAGATTAGTAGTTGAAGCCAGGCGTGGTGGCGCACGCCTTTAATCCCAGCACTTAGGAGGCAGAGGCAGGCGGATCTCTGTGAGTTCGAGGCCAGCCTGGTCTACAGAGTGAGTTCAGGACAGCCAGGGCTACACAGAAACCCTGTCTCGAGAAACCACATGTTACCACCATCTGGACCGTCTGCCTCCCAATGTTCATTGGATAAATAATCCAGGAGCGTTATAATCATGATGGTGAGACAGAAATGCCATGGGAAGTCCTTGATCTGCCTTTCGCCAAAATGGAAACTCAAGAGACCGCCAGGCAACCAGGAGAACTGCATGGCACTTACAGAAGAATCAGTTACACTTCCAGGTGATTTCTTTTCAAACACTTACCATTTGGATTTTTCTAGCCCCTATTCCATCTGTTTATTCTCTAATGCTTACTGAGACTAGTATGTACTACATACAAATCAGACTACAACCTAGAGGAAATAGCTCCTGTGTCATAAAGTACTTAAGAATACTTGTATCTGTATTTTTATCTGCTCCTAGTTTATTTTATTATTAATATTAATAAGTTATATTATATGCTATCATAATATATAATAAATACAACAAACACTAATAACAAAATTAATATTAATGTGATAACATGAATTATTACATATTATTTATTATTATGTATTTGTATCTGCTCCTAGCTTATTTTATTGATTTTTTTTGTTCTGTTTGCCTACTCAAATGTGAATAGTGTATTAGTTAGTAAAATCTTATAATAAATTTTGATATCTGGTATGTCTACCTTCCACTGTCCACTGCTTTTAAAATAAATCCACCGTTAGACCCAGCTATACTAAACCTGTGTGCATTTACCCAGAGAACTCCAAGTCCTAGGTGACTTAGGCACTAGGACTAGATACAGTCACACCACAGAGGCACTGGCACACAGTGTTGCCTGAATAATCCAACAATGGGGACACAGATAAGGAAAATATGATATATAAACACAATAGGATTCCTTTTCAGCCAGAAAGAGGAGTGAAGTGGACTTAGCATATAGGTGCAATTGGAGATGACCGAGTGGAGCAAGCCAGTCTCAGAAAGACAAATGTTGTATGCTGTCACTCATCTGTGAGTATTAAAGAAAAGCAGAAGTGAGATTATCTATGGGACAGAAGGAATTGACAGGAGGGGGAGGGGAAGGGAAAGGGAAGGGGGTGAGGAGGATTGGGATGTGTGTAGAAATATAACTCAAAGTACAATACATACCTGTGAGAAAATTGAAAGACGCAAAGAGATTACACAAAAGGGGCTGAAGTTCTGGCTTGCTGATAAACTCCTGCCTAGCATGCACGATGCTTAAATTCAGTAGCCAGTCTCAGATTTAAAAAACAATAATGACAGTTATATTAATACTTACAAGCAAAAGTTAAAAACATGTTTACATTCTTACATGCTTCCTGATCTCCATAAATTTTATATGTGCTTGCCTAGCTTCAAGTGGGGTGGAGTCCAGCTTTTGAGAGGTGCCTCTTTATATACAAAGTTTAAAATATGGGTTGTTTTGTTGTGGTTTTTTTTTTTTTGCCAGTTAATGTTCTGATTTGTACAATGCTTTGATTCATTAAATGGGGTTGGAACTAACAAAGTTAACATGTAAATTTTCCTCTTATTTAACAACACTATGCTGGGCCGGGTGTGGTGGCGCACACCTTTAATCCCAGCACTTGGGAGGCAGAGGCAGGTGGATCTCTGTGAGTTCATGGCCAGCCTGGTCTACTGAGCGAGTCCAGAACAGCCAGGGTTACACAGAGAAACCCTGCCTCAAAAAAACAAAACAAAAAAGAAAAAGAAAAACAACACTATGAACTCTGGACCCACATCAGCAACTGGCTCTGTTGTACTCACATGATGCTGAAAAACAGCCTCTAACACGGCTGGCCTGGGTTGGAATCTATCTGCCCCTAATGTTTCAGAGGTGTGGCCTGCCTCTGAGAAGCTCTTTAGTCTCCCTGGGTCTGATGTTCCCTGCCCGAGAGACTCATGTGATAATCAAGATGAGAGTTAAAGATCTAAGGCATGGAAAGGCATACACCACTCTACCTTTCTGGAGTAAGTCTGATCGTGTACCAGTGACCAGGGGAGAACGAGTCCCTGGTCTTTTGGGAGCCTCTATCCCAATGGGACCATCTTTCCTTTACTAAGTTTCTTTCTTAGTGTGCATAGTACACAGTGTATAATCTGAAATTCTGTCACAAACCAGACCTCAAACTCTGAATCAGGAGAGCCTGTTTCCTTTCAACCTGACTGTGGGTTGAGATCTCTAGTTCCATCCTTTCTCAGTGCTCTTTGGTTTAACTTCAACTTAAATTTAAAAAAAGAAAAAACTTATTGCATAAAAGCCTGCATATATGTATGTGGACCACATGTGTGCAATACCTGCTGAAACCAGAAGAGGGCATCGAATCTCCAAACTGCAATTAGAGATGGTTGTGAGCGACCATGCAGGTGCTCGGAACAAAACCCAAAACAACCAGCGGCAGAACAATTAGGCACAGAAAGATGTATGTAGTGATGGGTGAGGACTGGCTCTCAACATAGTATGATAGTACAAGGTCTCATGCATTTAAATGTACTTTGTATGCCTGAAGCTCTGATCTGATGCTAACCCGGCATCATTTGAGGGGCTTGACAAAAGCGACATCAATGAATCACTGCACCTTCGGGTTAGCAATCAACAGTTGGGACATTTGCCCTAGTGAGAACCATCATCTCAGAAACCGAGATGCACACGTTACATGTTGCTTAGTATTGTCAGACACTACTGTCAGAGTTTGCTATGGTTAAGTACCCCAAAACCCAAATATTAAAGGCTCAGAGCTCACAGCAGTGTTACTGGGAGATGGAGCTGTTAGGAAGTGACTTAGTAAATGATCTTTAGTTCACTGGGGTTGTGTCCTCAAAGCGATTGTGGGAACTAAGTCCTTCTTGCTTACAGCCTTAGCAACGAGGTGAGCCATTTTACCCTGTCAGGCCCCCATGTCCTGCTTGCCACAGATTCACTGCAAAGGGCCCACTGACAGAAATCTCCACAACTATAAGCCAAAAACAAATGTTTTTCCCTTATAAATTGACTACCTCGGGCATTTTGTTAGGTGGTGAAAAGCTGGCACAAAACACTGTTGACGTCTAGTAACTCACTTTTACACGTACACAAATAGAGAGTAGATAAATGATTCTCATTTTACAGATGAGGAAATCAAGGCACGGAGAGATCAAATGACTTACATAAAGCCACACCGCCAATTAAGGGCAGAGCCAGAATTTGACCTAGGCAAGCTAGCCCCAATGTACTCGTAACATTAAAATTTTAACAGCAGCCTAAAATAAAACAAAGCCTGCTCACATATATTATTGGAACCCACTAGATTCCTCTACTTGAGTAGTTCTCAACCTTCCCAATGCTGTGACCCTTTAATACAGCTCCTCATGTTGTGGTGACCCCGAACCATAAAATTATTTTCACTGCTACTTCATAACCGCAATTTTGCTACTGTTATGAATTGTAATGTAAACATCTGAATTTCCCAAGGGTCTAAGCCAACCGCTGTGAAAGAGTCATTGACCCCCAAAGGGTCTTTGAACCACAGGTTGGGAACTGCTGTGAGTTTAACGGATAAAGGTGTTCAGCATATGTATTCAGGTGAGAAGACATCTTTGGCATTTTCTCGTACCACTAATTTCAGTATCAAAGGTTTCAGTTTCTAGGTCAAAGACCACTCTTCTCTAGAATTGGTTTCCATTAATTAATTACTAATGAACACGCATGAATTCAGAATGACTCTGAGGCTTGGTGAGAAAATTATTCAGGAAGCCAATGGGCTTTAGCGTAAATATCCACTAGATCGGGTACATCAGCGATGTGGCAGCTGGGCTGGTGACAAGTCCACCTTCTTCACGTTTTGCTTTGGATTCACTTAAAGCTTTTTGGGACCAATGTCAACAAACAGGGACAGTTAGATTCACTGGTGGTACCAACTCCACCATGGAGCAATATTGTCCCTGGCCTATCAGCTGACCCTTTGCATCAAGTCACCAGGCTGCCTAGGGACATGCAGACTTCTGGGCTGCACCTGCAGACACTGACCAATGGGAGTCTAACCAAGCACAGTGCTGACTGACACAAATGGAGAAGTACTTATTAGGTGTTCTGGTTTCTCCAACTTGAAAGTGCCTATTCTTCAACTGAAGGCCTATGCAAAAGTTTCAGAAAACCAAACATGTTTACAAAATACTGGCAGTGCTCAATGTGGCCTGGGGCATTACCATGACCTCAGGAGATTGTGTGTACAGCTTCCTCCAGTTACCTAGCTCTTCATAGATATGCAGTTAATGAGAGCTGTGGTTATTGATAATATAATTGAATTTCTTATTTTTAATTTTTTATGTGTTTAAATGTTTGCCTAAATGTATGTATGTGTGCCACATGCATGAAGTCCCTGCAGAGGGAGTTGGATCCCTTGAAGCTGGAGTTGTAGACAGTTGTGAGCCACCATGTGGGTGCTGGAAAGCAGATCTCAGTGTGCTCCAAGAGCAGCCAGTGCTCTTAACTACTGAGCAATAGCAGTAAGGGAATTTCTTGACCTCCAAGGTTTCTTTCTTTCCTTTAAAAAATTATCTGGGCCTCACTGGTATATATATATTTTATTGTTATTGTTCAAGAAAAGAGAATTTAAGATGATCCCTAGTACACGGTAATCATGAGTGCAATGAACATGACCTTTTAAAAGTACTAGAGACTTCTCAGACACATCTCTCCTTTCTAGTTAGGTACTGTATGACCGACAAGAAGGTAGACATTGACTGTACTCAGCTCAGTATGTCTAGATTCTGATATAAAACATACGGACAAAACTAACTGACCAACAGTTCCGGAGAGATGATGTCCCAACGGCAAGGGACTGTTAAGTTTCCCGTCACTCCACAGTGGCGTATTGATAAATGTGGGCGACTAAGATAACTAGGTATAAATACCATAGACTTCACGTCTGTGCTTCCAAGGGAGCCCGCTCCTCTCGGTCTCATGGTGAGGACAGACTAAGGCACTGCGTTAAATGAATGGGTTGACTTAAAGAACACGTTGAGTGTGCACAGTCCCTCCGCTTCACACAGGGCACGGTGCTCCTGGACAGCCCAGCTCTGCAGAACGCACTAGTGGAAGCTACCAGGACAACAGGGAGGCTGCAAATGCTGGGCCCCTTACCCTTCAGCGTCTTGTGGACAGAGATGGAAGTGGGGGAGAAGACTGTGAAAGGGGTACATGTGGAAGGGTCTGGTCCCTTTGAAATGGAAATGTGTAACAGGAAATATAAAACCCTAAAGTTGTTTAAGGTAAAGTTTACTTTTGAAGCCACGTTTTCTTCCGGCACTTCCTCCCTATTGAGTATGTAAGAAGGAGGTTAGAACATGTCCCATATATTAATGATGTTAGGAATAGTCCCATTCAAGTTCTTACTGGACTTAGATTTAAACATAAATGATTTGACTTTATTCTGCTAGAAATACATAAACAATTTTTTAAAAAAATGTCTTTTGCCCTTGGGGCAATGCGTTCTAATAGTTTATTACCTATATAGATAACTTGGTATTTATTTATGAATTTAGAAACAGGGTCTTGTTATGTATCCCAGGCTGGGGTATATAACAAGAGCCTGTTCTAAATTAATAAATGAAAGAAGACAAGATAAAAGACAGGAGAAGGGAGTTTGGAAAGATGGCAATTCTCCTGCCTCAGTCTCTCAAATGTTGGGATCACAGGTGCCTGTTATCAAACCTGTATTTTCTTCCATTTATTTATTTTAAAGATCCTTATGTATTTTAAGTGTGTATATGTGTGCACATGGGTGCAGGTGCACATGTAGGCCAGATGGGGGAGCTGGAGTCACAGGTGGTTGTGAGCTACTCGCCAGCCCCCTCCTTGCGTGGCTAACAGTTAGCTCCCCCATGTTTCCTGGGGTACAAGACTTCTACAAAATACAGCCCTGAGCTCCTCACAGATGGAGTGTGTTCAGTGCCCACATTTGAACAGGGCTCATTGCCTGTGCACCCCACTCCTAGCATTTCCCACCAACAGTGGCCATGGTGATGACTGGGACTGGACTTTGGAATGTGTTTCAGTCCCTGGAGCATTGATCCCACAGGCTCTTCTTAATCTTACAGCTTCTTGTTTTAGAACCTTCTAACGGGTGGGTGAAATCCCTGTGTAGAGAAGCATTGTCTGAGTCTACACTTGTGTCCTCCGGGCAGTTAATAACCCTTTACTCAGCTTTTCTGCTAGGTTTTGACAGGCATGCTAAAGAATATTAAGAATTTTGAAATAATTAATTTTCAAAATAAGCTGCCCTGATCTGCTTCAAAAACAACTTGGACCAAGCCCCACAAATGGCTCTTTGGGTCACAACAATAAATTACTGTACAAAATATTTTAATTTTTTAAACCCAGATGCATTAAAGGTATTCAGGAAGCTGCGCTTATAAGCATTCTTAAACATTAAAAAAAAATTCTATGCTCATTTCTTCAAGTTGCTGTGATGAAACAAGGACGGAAAGCAACTTGGAGAAGGAAGAGGTTTTTGGTCTATAACTTAACAGCCTGTCATCTAGCCAAGGCAGGGCCCGGAAGGCAGGAGCTGAAGCAAGACCATGGAGGGGTGCTGCTTATTGGTTTGCTCCTCATGGCTTGCTTAGCCTGCTGTCTTAAATTTTTGGTTGTGAGCCTAGCCTTTGACAGATGAGCCATCTCTCCAGCCCTCAGCTTACTTTCTTTCTTTTTTTTTTTTTGAGACAGGGTTTCTCCGTGTAACAGCCTGGCTGTCCTGGACTCACTTTGTAGACCAGGCTGGCCTCGAACTCACAGAGATCCGCCTGCTTCTGCCTCCCAAGTGCTGGGATTAAATGCGTGTGCAACCACCGCCCAGCCTCAAGCTACTTTCTTACAGAACCCAGGACCACCTGCCCCGGGCTGGCACCGCCCACAGTGGGCTGGGCCCTCCCCCATCAATCATGAATCGAGGAACCGCCCACAGACTTGTCCACGGGCGAATCTGGTGACGGCATTTCCTCAATGGAGGTTACCTCTTCCTAGGTGACTCTGATTTGTGTCACGCTGACGAAAACTAAACCAGTGCAGTTTTGAACAAAATGGCCACTTTCTCTCTTAAAGGCTGTATTTTAAATACTAGAATTAGTAACTGCAAAAGCGGATGGAAAAGGAAGAGCGGCCACCGGGCGGTGTTTCCGCCGATTGCTAAGACTGCCGAGGAATTTCCGAGGACTGCCACTGTGCAGCCCTTAAAGACCCTGAAAGGCGGTTCCGTCTGTGCGGTACTTGAAAGCCTCCTTCTCCACCTGCTGCTGCTGCTATTAGATTTCACTGCCAACGTGAGGAAATGAAAGGTTGAAATCTTGGATTTCATAATCTGCTCTTAGAGCCAGGACACAGTCAGCGCTGAAGTCAGGCCCATGCAGATTCTTATATAATTGCAATAGATAACAAAATAACATAATTAATCTTAACTGCTTCTCCAAATTAAAGTGTCTTGGGGGGAAAACACACAGGAACACAAAACAAGGCAACATGTATAAGTATATGCAAGAATTTTTGTTTTATTTTTTTTTTTACGGAAAATATGGAACATTGAACCAGAGAAGGAAGCTAAAGCTTTGGACACAGGTGAGAATGACCGTGAAGAATTTATTTGATTTGCATTTGGTTTTTTTTTTTAAGTAATTTGGAAAGAGTCATTTATTTTAGTTTATGTGCATAAGTGTTTTGCCTGCGTGTTCATCTGCATGCTATTTGTGTGTCAGGCATCCACAGAGGTCCAGAGCCAGGCATCAGATCTCCTGGATCTGGAGTTACAGACAGTTGTGAGCCACCATGTCAGTGCTGGGAACTAAACCTGGATCCTTGGAAGAGCAGCTAATATTCTTAATTGCTGAACCTTTTTTAAACTCCTGTTTTATTATTTTTTTAAAATAGTCTTGCTATATATAGTTTAGGCTAGCCTCAACTGGGTGATCCTTCTGCCTCAGCTTCTCCAGGGTGCTTGGATTATCGGCGTGCATCACCCACCACGTGTATCTGCTCTTGTGTTATGTGAGGGTTCTCATCTAGCTGCCTTGTATCAACTGGTCATTAAAATTGAAAATATCTTTCTATTTGATTCAAAGCCAATTTTAAAGCTAATTATTATAACTGTATCAATGGCAGGCTCCGTGGTACCTGGGGCTGTAGCCTGACTCGAGGGATCATCCAACCCCTGGGCTGGCTGCCTGGCAAGCGGTGTTTTGGACACAAACAATCACAGACAAGAATGGCAGGGCCAACGGCCTCTGCCACAGCTTTGCTTTCATAGAACAGAGCTTTTGTTTCCAAAATATCTACCTACACTGAAAGGGACAGAGGTGTCACAGGATATCTGAAATAATTTCACACGTTCAGGTCAGTTAAGCCAAACCATTATTTTGTCTTCCTATCACTTAGATACACACGATCACAATTATCTACCTAGACTGATATGTACAGTGGTTTTAATTCTGTCTTCAAAGTGATCCTTACTAGAGCTGATATATTTGCCCCAAATCTGCAGAGATATTTTTTTTTTTATTTCTAGGCAGATGAATATGTTCCTTTAAGAATTTTATTGTAACAAGGTATGGTGGCGCACGCCTTTAATCCCAGCAGTTTGGGAGGCTGAGGGAGGAGGACTAAGAATTTGAGGTCAGCCAGGCGTGGTGGCGCACACCTTTAATCCCAGCGCGCGGGAGACAGAGGCAGGCAGATCTCTGTGGGTTGGAGGCCAATCTGGTCTACAAAGAGAGTCCAAGACAGCCAGGGCTGTTACAAAGAGAAACTCTGTCTTGAAAAACCAAAAAAAAAAAAAGAGAGAGAAAGAATTTGAGGTCACCCTGGTAAGTCCTTGTTTCAAACACACAAATAAGAAAGATTTCTGCTGTTGCTGAGTTGACAAACACTAACCTTGAGGTTGGACAGGCAGTTGTTGAGGAAGACATGCCACCTGTTCAGGAACAGCTGCTTCTGACTGACACAGAGGAGACAGGTCACCAGGGGGTACAAGGCCTGAGAAGAAAGGAGTAGAGGTCAGAGGGTGACTGACAGACACTTCAACCAACCAGGAAACACATTCTTCAGCACCCAAAGCTACAGAACCTCCTCTGTGGCCATGTAACTCTAAAAAAATGCAATACATGGTGTTCAAACACAAGAACTCATGGGTGCTTCCTAATAATGACTGGGCAGCATCACCTGGAACTCCACCTGACAATATACAGATGGTAGCAATATACAGACGGTAGTATGTTTGTTTCACGTGCAGTAATGCAGAGAGATGATTTCACCACTTAGTCTTCACTTACGAACCCTTAAAACTCAGAATTTCAGATTGTGCTCTCAGGCAACACAGAAATAAAACAACCAAACAGTGCCAGTTCCTTTTGCTAATTTGACACAAACTAGAGTCACCCGGGAAGAGGAATCAAGACTGAGGAATTGCCTCCATCAGCTTGGCCTGTGGAGGTGCTTATGGGGCACTGTCTTGATCATCAATTAACAGGAGGATACAGTCTTCCGTTGGCGGCGCCATTCTCTAGGCAGATGTGTCCTGGGCTATGTAAGTAGCTGAGCAAGCAGCGTTCCTCCATGGGGAGCAAGCCAGCAAGCAGCGTTCCTCCGTGGTCTCTGCCTTAGTTATGGTCTCCGGTTCCTGTCCTGGCCTACCTCCATGATGGAAATAAATGCTGCTCTCCTCTACTTTGCTTTTGGTTAGCTTTATCACAGGAATAGAGAGGCAAACTAGGAAAGCTACAAAGACACACTCAGCTTGAAAATGTTACTGGCTTTTTCACTCACAAATATCTAGTAGTTCGTCTTTGTCTTACTGGCAGGTGTACATACATACACACACACACACACACACACACACACACACACACACACACACACA
>CAJQZJ010032578.1:4213520-4265344 GCA_907164525.1 Lophiomys imhausi | reverse complement strand
ACACACACACACACACACACACACACACACACACACACACACACACATAAACTTTCTCCTGCAATCTTCCTGTAATTAAGGGAGATTCCTGAAAGAGCTCTTATAGCCCTTGTAAACACTACCACGACCAATGTAACCGCAGCAGGAATTTGCTCATGATGGAATAAACAGAGGTGCTACTATGCTTTTCCTGACTAACCGGGCCCCTTTCCCACTGCAACTGGAGAAGACAGCAAGGCTAACAGGCAGCCATCCAAAGAACACACACATACAGCTCACCATCATTTTGCTTAACCACGGAGCACACACCTTGAGGGTTAGGGAAAATTTAAAGGGAAACACACCTATTCACTTGGACTAGCAAGAAGCAATGGCCCACGGATAAGCAAGCTTCTGTGGTCTGCACTTCAACTCAGCATTTTTCTTCTTTACATTAGTCTTGGAGGACTCTGAACTACTGTGCCCTCTGAAGGCATCTCTAATACCAGCCAATAAATGCAAGCAATTAGTCACAACAACCACAGCATACAGGCAAATGAGCAGAGTGGTCCCTACTTCCAGTCGGACAACTGGATACTGGCTCTGACCCTGAGAGGAATGCCCGTGCCTTGGAGATCAGCATAGGCCAGGCCTGTGGCCAGCTACTTAACTGTGGACTTCCCTTACACTATCTTGATTACACCTGGCAGAGTTGCTCACCACGCAGCAACCTGAAAGTTTTATGTTACCTTCCCAAGAATTACACCCCAGCCTTCAGATCCTTGGCAACTGCCTATTTCTCATCTCTCATTCCTTCTGGGTTCAGTTTTGATCCTGAGTGTAAAGACAGGAATTAGCCAGCACATGCTCATTCCTGGGATGGAGGAGAGAAACTCTTATAAACCTCAGCCTTTAGATTTGAAACACTTCTCAGAAATTCAAACAAAAACTCAGTTTAGCCAATCTCTAAAGTAAACAGTGGAATCCATGGGACTAGAGGGTTCATCTGAGGTCCCCTTGTACCACGGTGATTCATGGGCTTATGCCAAATGCAAAGTCTGAGGTCTGAGAAGCTGAGGCAATTCTCCCACGTGTGGACTCCTTCCTACTGTCAAGCTGATTTCTTCCTAGGAGCTCCGGGCTCTCCTCTTGGGACAGCGCTTGTCTCCTCTCATAGACACTAACCAAGGAATGCTTTTTCCGAGAGGAAAGTTCCAACGTGGTATCGTAGAGGCTCTCCACGAAGTTCCTGAGGCAGGGCACGTTGACTTCATTTTTGACAGCCTAAAATAGAGAGGTGACTTGTGTGACTATTCCACTCAAGAAACTGTAGGGCATGCCACCCAAGTTGAAGAAGCTGTTAGAAATGAAAATCCAAACTCACAGCAGCCACAGGCACAAGAATTTCTACAAAGAGCCCAGCCAAGGCGTGTTTGATGTCTTTGTCTTTCACCTCCAGAAAATAATGCGCACATTCCTGCAGAGCAGAGAAAGAGCACAGAAGGGAAGAGAGATTGAAATATGCATGAGAAAAACTTACATACAGCCAATTATCCTGTACACAAACACAGTACATTTTGAGATCTATTAAAAATCTGGCCGGGAGTGGTGGCGTACACCTTTAATCCCAGCACTTGGGAGGCAGAGGCAGGTGGATCTCTGTGAGTTCGAGGCCAGCCTGGTCTACAAAGTGAGTCCAGGACAGCCAGGCTGTTACACAGAGAAACCCTGTCTCGAAAAACCAAAAAAAAAAAAAAAAAAAAAAAATCTGTATTCTGGGATTCATTATGGGGGTCTAAGTGTTTCAGAGGACCACAGCGGCCTTTCCCAAGACTTATGTTCTCTTTGTCCTGAAAGGACTAACAGTCATACCCATAGACATGTGGTGTCTCATTCATTCATTCATTCCCAACAGATTTCTATGGCTTCCTTAACCCTCTGTGGGATCCTGGGCCATTTATCAGCCCACAAACAGAGATCTCTGGAGAGGACAGACAGTAAACTTCTGTAAGGTCCAAGTTCAGGACAGTCCGCCCCGAATTCCCCCATCTTCCTTCCCCCTGCCTGTGTAGAATGAAGCTTCAAGTTCCCAGGATCCTGGTCCCGTTTTCTTCATTATTCTGTATAGGTATGTAAATAATCTCCCAAATGGGCATTCAGGAACATAGATATGTACATTGTTTTGTTTTCAAGACAGGGTTTCTCTGTATATCCTTAACTGTCCTGGAACTCACTCTGTAGACCAGGCTGGCCTAGAACTCAGAGATCTGCCTGCCTCATCACTAGACACGAAAGGCCACATACTATATGAATCAATTTTACTGTGCTGTCCACAGTTAGCAAATCCACCACAGTATGTATTCATGGAATAACTGAGGACCAGAGTGCATGCTGAGGTTGAGAGAGACTGCCAAACTGTACAGAGTTTCCCGGAGACCGGAGGGTGTCATTAAAAAGTTGTAGGTTGTTTGTAGAATGGGGGCACAACTATAAATATAGAATAAGACTATGAAGTAAACACTTCAGAGGAACAGTATGTAAAACATTGTATCAGTAAAGCTAATCCATAGGGTAGGGGAAGGAGGGCTGGCTGATACACACAGAAGTTGCATGGGTTTGAATTCAGAGCGAACTCCCTCAGTTCCTCCCCTGCTCCATCCTCAGCTACTCTGACTGCACATGGTGATGCCACTAACCTTACTGACTGCTCAGGGGCTTACCAGCCCTTGGTGCCTGTCAACTGTTGATACCTCACTCAGAGTTAACAATGCACATTTCTATCTCGCTGGAGGCACACGCCTTTAATCCCAGCTAAGGCTTACTCACAGAGTGATTAAACTTAATGGGGGAAGGAGAAAGGGAAGAGTCAACCAACAAGAGAGTCTATGGTGCAGCCAAATCCCAAGATGATATGACAGTTTTAATTATGTTCTGGCAATTTGATTATTTGGTATTACGGCATTTTGTGATTTACCTAGAAGGTAGAAACTGCTGTTACTGATATAGTCCCATATTACAAGAAACTTAGACTATACAATGGCAGCAAGCAAAAGCCTCAAATAGAAAATGTGAGTTGGGAGTCCGAGGCAGAAGGATTGCAAGTTTGAGGCCCACCCAGTCAATCAAGAGAGACACAGGTATACAATTAAAAACATTTAAAAACTATTGGTGTTGTAGTTTGGTGGTAGAGAGCTTGCTCAGCATGAATGAGGCCCTAGATTCAGCCTCAGTACTGCAAACACTTTCTATACTGGGAAACATGCTTTCTATCGAGTGTGTATCATGTCATAGCATTGAAAAGTTTGAATGCTGTATGTTGACCCTTCCTGTGTTGGGCACTACCTGTGTGGGTTTTTTCACAGAAGGAAGCTCATGAGGTGGCTTTCACTTAGGGAATTTACCTGCATAAACTGCAGGGATGCCTCGAAGTCCTCCACTGGGTACATCTTAATTCGGAAGAATTTCATCCCCATTATCAAGCTGATGATGCTCTGGACCACATAGGGGCTCTGCTCTTTGTGCCGTAGCTCTTTCAGCTCTGCCATGAATTTCTTCCTTACAGCAGGGAACCTAAGAAAACATAAAAGACTTATTAAGTAACAGATATGAAAGTCACTCTCATGAGGTCCTCCAGTATCCAAGGGTGACTGGGTGCAGGGGGGGGGGGGGGGGGGGGCTGCTTCAAATCAGGTGATGTACAATGCCTGACGGATAATGTGAATTTGACGTCTGGCAATTGACAGGGTCCTACTGGCTCCTTTCTTTCCCTGCTTCAATAAGATGTTCCACATCTCTTTCAGACTGAGCTAGTTTGCTGTTTAGACCCTCTCATGATGGTTTAGCTCTTAACCTGAGCTTATCAAACAGACAAACAAACACCTCTCCATTTTCTCAGGCTTAGCTACCACCAAAATACTCCAAGGTCCCTAGGGCCCAAAGTGTCCGACAGCAAGCATCTGAGTACAGCTTATGGGATCAGCTATTTCTGACAATGACCACAAATAATTTTTGGACCCGCGTCTCAAATAATGCCTAAAATACCCCAATTTCCACTGCCAAAGTTTTTTTCTGTTGTTCTTGTATAATTTTAGGTTAGTGACTATGGAAAAATATATTTTTAAGTTGAAGGAAAAGTCTAGTAATGGGAAAAATGAAATTATATCTGAGAGAAAAACGTAAAGGCTGGTACAGTGATATCTGCATTCCAGAAGCAGAGCCAAAAAAGCGGACCAGGGTCTAGCCAGGGCTGCATTACAAAGCTGTTTCAAAGAACCAGCTACTGAGGATGCATCTTTGTCACGCAGCCCTGGCTCAGCATTCCCTGACTCTCCGGTACCACGGCAACAAAAAAGATAAATAAGAATGAGCTGTCCTACTATGTGCATGGGCTTGTAGGGTTTCAGCTGGTGAATGAGGATAGTACAGAAGCCACAGCCCTATTTTCAGCTTATCTGTATTGTTGCCGGGCGGTGGTGGTGCACGCCTTTAATCCCAGCACTTGGGAGGCAGAGGGAGGCAGATCTTTGTGAGTTCGAGGCCAGCCTGGTCTACAAAGTGAGTCCAGGATAGCCAGAACAACACAGAGAAACCCTGTCTCGAAAAACCAAAAAAAAAAAAGAAAGCCGATAAATCTGTATTGTTGAAAAAACAGAACAATACCAATTATACCTGTAACATCATTTAAAAGATTTTTTTAAATTAAGGATATGAAGCTAACTGTTTGGGCCAGGTATGGTGGTACTAGATTTTAATCCCCACACTTGGGAGGCAGAGGCAGGTTGATGGCCAGCCCGGTCTACATAGTGACTCGTAGGCAATCAGGGCTACACAGAGAAATCCTGTGTCAAACAAACATACAAACAAAATCCCCCTGAAGCTAATCGCTTTTCAGTTCTAACTCTGTTATGGATTTTCAGGTTTTGGTGGCAAATAAGGGCATAAAAACATACTCGAAAACGTAAAAACCCACGTGAAGTGCCATGGCGCCACGGTTATACAAAAGTTCATTGAGATGTGTAGGCATTCAGTGTTAATGTTGGTGCATGACATTTTTTATTTGGGGGTTCTTTATAATATAATAAGGTTTTTTGTTTGTTTGTTTTTGAGACAGGGTTTCTCTCTGTATCCCTGGCTGTCCTGGAACTCACTCTGTAGACCAGGCCGGCCTTGAACTCACAGAGATCGGCTTGCCTCTGCCTCCCTAGCGCTGGGATTAAAGACGTGCGCCACCACACCCAGCTATAATAAGGTTTTAATAAACAACAATAATAAAAGAATCAGTCCTAAAGGTAGGAGTTCAGAGGGTGTAGCACATCTAACTTAGGAAGGACAACAGTGACCATTAAAGCTGAATTTAAACTACAGGGGTGGGGGCACACAGCGTTCCTCTTGTGACAGGTATTAAGGCTTACATTTTATAGGTTTTCTAACGTTTGCGACATGTCTTTCTAAAATGCATTTCGGCTGAGGTGCTCTTTGTCAGACTGGTGACATAGTTAATGGGTCAATTCTGACACATGGTGGCATTTCATCTTACGGATTTCTATAAAACATCCACTTTCAAGACAACATTCCAAACTGGCTCATCTACGCATTTCTGACATTTCTTCGCTACTGTGGAAATAAGGGAGGGATGCTAGTTGTATTCACTTTACAAGTAAACATATCACAGATTGTAAATTGTGTTTTTGTGTTTCAGATGAGGATATTGATGAAGATTAAGATGTAAATTTTGTGAGATTTAAAAGGCTTGAGTTGGTGTCAGGTAATGCCCATTTGAGTGGAAATTTGAAACTGTATTCCTGAACATTTTAAAATATAAATTCCAAACTCCAATGAGATCATTCTTTTCTATATCATATGTGTATATGTGGTACATATGTATAATATATATAAGTATACATACTCTACACACATATATGTTAAGATGACAGTGGTGATCAGAAGCAAACAGACACCTAGGATGACTCCACAACAATTGAACCACACAGTAACTCTTTAATCCTCATGGGCACAGTCGTATCCTTTTTTAAATATCAAGACTTCAAAACCTAATAAAGCTGAACAGCTGATGGAAGACGGAAGTTGTGTCTGTAGGCCCTGGCTGACAAGTCATGACTTCCCTCCTTTTAATCCCCGTGCTACAAATTAAGGCTAAATCCAGGATTTTTAAAGTCTGTTTCCTATGTGGGCATGGTCTGAAAACTTGCTAAAAATATATCCTCTAGTCCCTGCTTGGATTAAGTATTATGGGTTATTTATGCCCTTCCCTTGCCAACCCCCTCCCAAAAAAATCATATTGAATTGGGCGTGACTATATTAGGGCCTTTGAAGAGGCAAGGTTAGATGAATTACCTGGGGTGAGGCCTCACTCAATATGCCTGGGATGTTTTAAAGACGAGATAATTGGAACACAGCATAGATAGGTAAGACCACAATAAAGACCAGCAAGAAGGCTACTTTTCCACAGGGAAGTACCCCTGCCAACGCTTTGAACTTGACCTCTGCAACTCTGAGGAAATGTTAGTGAAGCTCTCAAGTCTGTTGTCTTTGTTACAGTGTCCCCAGCATACTGACATACCACGAGGACAACCGCCTAGACAGCTAATGCATACGGCTTGAAAGTGAGTTGACCCGACAGGGCAAGAGATTTTCTTCCTCAATCACTAAACAATCATCGTGTGGACGACTACCAAGACATCTGAAAATGGGATCCTGTGGTATACAGCTCTGTAATCCCAGCTACTCAGGAGGCTGAGGCAGGATTGGGAGTTCTAAGGACTGCCTGAAATACAGAGTAAGTTCCAGGACAGTCTGGGTAACTTAGAGAGACCCTATTTCAAAAGAAAAGGCCACCAAGCAAACAATAACAACAAAATGAAGTCTGGGATATAGATCATCAGCAGAGTGTATACCTAGCATGCTTGAGGACTTAGGTTCAATGCAGTTGTTTTCTTAACATATGCAAAGTCCTAGGTTCAGTCCCCACTAATAAGAAAACAAGGAGGAAAGAAAGAAGTAAGTTAAGAGAGAGAAAGAGAAAGAGAAGTGGGGGCTGGAGGGGTTGAGAGAAAGGCCCCTAACTTGAACTCATTAGATTTCAATCCATTAATGTTTATAACCTGATACCTCTGGCTAGATGCAAGCTCCACAAGATCAGGCATACAGTAGGTCCTCAGTAACTATGCTGCATGCATTATTGGTTATTGTTTGTTTGTTTGTTTTGCTTTTTCTTTGGTTTTTTGAAACAGGGTTTCTCTGTGTAACAGCCCTGGCTGTCCTGGACTTGCTTTGTAGACCAGGCTGGCCTCGAACTCACAGAGATCCGCCTGCCTCTGCCTCCTAAACATAATCTGCTGGGATTAAAGGCGTGCATCACCATGCCCGGCAGGAATGCATTATTACCTGGGAATGGTAAGTCTGTTGACACTGAGGGGGTTACACAGTTTTGCATACCGGCTCTAGGACATCACTGAGAAATGTCTCACAGAGTGAACATGGTTAGAACGGTTTTCAAAGTTGAAAAGTTATTAATATTAAATGTTACTGATACCAATTCACTTCTCCTGATGAACACAGGCATTTCTCATAGAAAAGGAGCACAGTTAAACATTTATTCTTTTAATCCTAATCCACAGATAAAACAAGGAGAATTAGAAAAAGGCAGACTGAGCAGGGCGGTGGTGGCGCACGCCTTTAATCCCAGCACTTGGGAGGCAGAGGCAGGCGGATCTTTGCGAGTTTGAGGCCAGCCTGGTCTACAAAGTGAGTCCAGGACAGCCAGGGCTACACAGAGAAACCCTGTCTCGAAAAAAAAAAAACAAAAACAAAAAAAAAAGAAAAAGGCAGACAGCTCATGTAACTCAGTATGTCAATACTATAATGAGATGGTAGCTAAATTTTAGTTTTCATTTAAAAATAGATAAGACTTTTTTGTTTTGTTTTGTTTTACTGTGAAAGTTCCACATAACATAAACAATGCTGTTTTAGGATAAAGTAACCTGCAAATCTATTTCCTTTTTTTTTAGAAAAGAAATTTGTCTACAGTCTTTCCTTTAATGCTTCATTTGGTGCTGTATTTGGCATACAGAGTAAACAATGCCCGAATGTGTTGTACTCTGTGAAACTCTCATTAAGGGGCCTGCAGAAACGACTCAGTGGTTAAGAGCACTGACTGCTCTTATACAGGACCTGGGTTAGATTCCCAGCAACTACTTGGAGGATTACAACCATCTATAACTCTAGTTCCAGGAGATCTGATGCCCTCTTCTGGCCTCTGTGCACTTAGTACATACACACACAAGGGTAAAATGCCCATCTACATTAGAAAATAAAGAAAAGAAAACCACATATAAAGATAAGCCTTTGCTTTAAAATGTATAGTACAGGGGCTGGAGAGATGGCTCAGTGGTTAAGAGAACTTACTGTTTTTCCAAAGGACCCAGGTTCAAATCCCAGCGCACGCGCACACACACACACACACATGGCAGTTCACAGTTGTCTGTAATTGCCGGGCGTGGTGTCACACACCTTTTATCCCAGTACTTGGGAGGCAGAGGCAAGTGGATCTGTGTGAGTTCAAGGCTAGCCTGGTCTACAAAAGTGAGTCCAGGACAGACAGACAGACCTACACAGAGAAACCCTGTCTCGAAAAACCAAGGGAAAAAAAAAAGTATAGTACATAGGTATGGGGGGAAAAGAAAACCCAGTTTTCAAGTCTAGGAATCTTTGAAGCAATTAAACAAATGTATCAGATTTTAAGTCAAGTACTTAGAAAGTCTATTTTTAACTTAATTTCACTTTGAAAGAATTGGCACTATATTTGAATGTCTCCTTATCAAACAGACCTTAAGGCCAGGGATAAAGAGGCATTGCCACTAGAAAGGTTAAACACTGATTCTGCTAAAACTCAGAGACCAGACATAGCCCTAGTAACTGAAGTCACCAGGAGGAGTGGGAACTGATAGACAGTGGAAAGCTAAAATGGCCTTGTGCAAAGAAGGACTTGTTCAGTGAAATAATACAGTAGTGTCCCTATACACATGGGGACACTTCATGGTGCTACATTCATAAGACTGTATTATTTATCAATAAAGATGACATGTTTCTGGGCCGAGAATGTCTTATGGGCTGTCTAAGTTCATAAACACTGATGGGGTGATGTTATTCATTCTACATGTTAATTAACCTGCTCCCAGAAGCCTGCTTGCTGTACACTAAGTGAAGCTATGCTACCTTTCTTGTTAACCATTGTCTCTGATTGGTTAAATAAATGCTGAGGCCTGAGACTGGGCAAAGGCAGAAGTAGGCGGGACTAAGGTGCGAGGGCTTCTGAAGCAGAGAGGTTGATGGGTAGAAGAAGGCTCCAAGAGAAGAAGCAAAGAACAGGAAGGAGGCCATGGGTTACAAAAAAGAACCTCATTCCACATGGCCAGGAACATCAGCAGAATATGGAGAATAACAACCTAGGGGATGTATGTATATATCGGGTCATATTTGGGGAATAGAATTAAGAGTTAGCTCAGATGGGCTAAGATTACACAATCCAGGCCAAGGCTTGTTAAAATCCATCAGGTGTCCGTGTGCTCATTTATAATGGCAGGTTAAGGATTAACACTGCAGACCAATTAACAATAATACAAATACTGGTAAATAATTTAATTAATTATTTCTACAGAACACTTAAAGTGTGCACTGACTGGCCAGAGTTGTTTTCTTTTTTTTTTTGGTTTCTTTGAGACAGGGTTTCTTTGTTTAACAGGGTCCCCCTGGCTGTCCTGGGCTCACTTTGTAGACCAGGCTGGCCTTGAACTCACAGAGATCCACCTGCCTCTGCCTCCCAAGTGCTGGGATTAAATGTTTGCGCCACCACGCCCAGCCAGAGTATCTTTTAAATTTATCATTGACTTTGAAAACATCAAGAAGTTACTGATGAGAAAAAGACAAAGCAAAAAGAAAGAAACAAAAAACCTAATCTTCAATGATAGGAAATAAGGAATTTGTCGATGAAATAAAGGTGCTAGAATATAGCCAATTTGAGGTATTACTATAGTAGAGTCAGGACAAATTCACATCATGAACATAAAAAAAAGTACAGGCTTAGTGGATCACCCCACCTAAGCTGGCATAGGGATTGCTGCAGGCTCTGGATGTTGCCTACTGCTTAGTCAGGATGTTTCTTCCCTTTCCTTCCCTGCCCCTCCCTCTTTTCTTCCCCTCAGATTTTGAGATAGGGTATCACTCTATAGCTCAAGCGTGGAAATTTTGTAGCCCAGGCAACCTCCAACTTGCAGCAATCCTGCTCCAATCTCCTGAGTTTTGGGACTATGGGCTTGAGCCACCACGCCTGGTGTGACAACTATTTCTCAACTTGTTCACAGCCTGAATAGCTAAGGATGATCATCTGATAATAGCCAATATTATACATTATTCATAAAAACTAAGAGAAACATAAAAGTTTATTTTTATGCTATTTTAGCACACTGAACTTTCCAAATTATAATATGAGAGAAAATAATTACCAAGAAATATATTGAGATTTCCAGAGTCTGATGAATCAGCAAATACACATATTAATGCCTTTTTAAAAAAATCATTTCTAAGTACACAGGGATTAATGACCAGATAATTGCAGCTTTATTCAGTTTAATGCCAGTACATCCACTACTCAATTAAATGGAAATCTTTCTAAAATACATTATTCCTCCTCTCCTCAGTGACTCACGAACCCCAATAATCATAACAGATTTGGTTTTTTGTAAATATACTTCAGATTCAAGCACAATGGCATGCAATGCCTGTAGAGGCCAGGAGAGGGCGGCATTACAAGTCCCCATGTGCCGAGACTCGAACTCTGGTCCTCTGACCAGCTCTCCAGCTCTCATTTAATTCTTTTTTTTTTTTTTTTTTTTTTGGTTTTTTCGAGACAGGGTTTCTCTGTGTATCCTTGGCTGTCCTGGACTCTCTTTGTAGACCAGGCTGGCCTCGAACTCACAAAGATCCGCCTGCCTCTGCCTCCCAAGTGCTGGGATTAAAGGCGTGCGCCACCACCGCCCGGCAATACTTCCGGTTCTTGATACTTCTCCCTGCTGTCAGCATCCTGCCCTCTAGAAATTCCCCTTCCTACTTTCTAACATTGATTGTTTACTGAGTTAGTAAACAAGTCATATGGTGAGCAGGAAAGATGGATCAGAATGAAAAAAGAAAAAGGCATGTTATGGGCACTTCTATTTGCTGCGGTCTTCCTGTTTTACCTGGGTGAGGTGACGTTGCTGTGTAAGTATTTGAAAAATGTTTTGGAAGGGTCAGCAAGATGCCTTAGGTAGTAAAGGTGATTTGCTGTCAAACCTGATGAGCCTGAGTTCAATTCTCAGGGCCCAACAGTGGAGAGAATCAACTCCTTCCAATTGTCTGTGACCCCGAATAAAATGATGCTGTTGATGATGTAAGAAGTTTGTTTTGATAAATTATGCACTTCTATGCTAAGTGATGAAATTTCATTTCTCTAGGGCGGGGGCCTTGTTGTCATTTTACTGTTCTGTAAACAATGTAGCATGTTAACTATTTACTCAGCATTCACATCGTATTGTGGGGGTTACAGGGTTACCCAGAGGGTGACGTAACTGTAAGGAGGAAGAGCAGAGCTTATATGTAAGGACATGTATGCTGTTTACGTGAAACTTGAGCATCATCGATGTTGGTATCCATGGGAACCAGGGGTCTGGGGCCAAATCCAAGTGCACTTACCATGGACAACTGTACAAAGAAAACACTGAGCATTTTCTCTATAGATGAGGTTATATGGCTAGTTTTTTTGTTTTGTTT
Source organism: Lophiomys imhausi (assembly GCA_907164525.1). Taxonomy (NCBI): domain Eukaryota; kingdom Metazoa; phylum Chordata; class Mammalia; order Rodentia; family Muridae; genus Lophiomys; species Lophiomys imhausi. The sequence goes on along the minus strand of CAJQZJ010032578.1, from coordinate 4,253,542 downwards.
TTGTTTTTCGAGACAGCTCTGGCTGTCCTGGACTCGCTTTTGTAGACCAGGCTGGCCTCGAACTCACAGAGATCCGCCTTCCTCTGCCTCCCAAGTGCTGGGATTAAAGGCGTGCACCACCACCGCCCGGCTATATGGCTAGTTTTTAAGATAATGATTTTTGGTTTTTTACTAGTTGAGCATTTCATGCCTTTTATATAACATGTTTTGATGAAACCCAGACCCACCCCCTCCAACTCCTGCCTGTATACGAGTAGGTGTAGCACCATCTACTGGAGCATGGGGCAGACTCTTTATACCCACGTCCCTGAAGGAAACCGACCCCCCAGCAGCCCTCGACCGTCAACAGCTCCTCAGACATGGCTGAGTGCTCATGAATCCCTCCCCTGTCCAGCTGGGCTTGTGGCTGGCTTGATCTTATGCACAGAGCCATATAGCTTCCGTGAGTCCAGACGTGCAATGAATGGCCTGTCTACAGATGCCTCATTTAGAGCACGCCATAGCCTCTCTGTTCATCCATCCCTTGTTGGTCCCTGTATCAACTGCTGTCTGCAAACAGAAGCTCTTCCCTGACGAAGGTTGAGGGAGGCACTGATTTCTGGGTATAAAGAATTCCATCTGGGCCTGGAGAGATGGCTCAGCGGTTAAGAGCACCGACCAGCTAGTGCTCCTCCAAAGGTCCTGAGTTCAATTCCCAGCAACCACATGGTGGTTCACAACCATCCACAATGTGGTCTGATGCCCTCTTCTGGCTACAGGTGTACATGCAGATAGAGCACTCATATGCATTAAATAAATAAATCTTTTAAAAAAGAATTCCATCTCTTGATGATGAAAAGTCTCTCTCTGAGGACTGTATTCCTCAAGGACTGATACATCACTTGCTACAAGCTGTTGTACTGAATTGGTACCATGTCCTTAGCGACTTTTACCTGATGTAGACATTCAGGCTCTTAGCTGACTTGCCTCTGGGTGGTATAAAATGAAGAGCAGTAAGCAGGGTGTAGCACCCCATCTGGAATGAGCTGATCAGTCCTCACAATCTAACATGGCTCCATTCTAGCCTGCTAAACAGCATCATGGGGCCGGATAAATTTAGCAATGAGAATTTCCCCCCTGACTTGTTTCCATGACAATGTCTGGGACATTTTTAGCTCAGTGGAATTAAGTAAGGTCTGTAGTAAAAGGGACATTGTAGAATGGAATTTTCCCACTTATGGGTGATAGATTGTAACTATCTGGTCCTGGAAGATAAAGAAAAAAAAAAAACTGGAAGAACTAATAAGTGTCTTTGGAATATTTGAGCAGAGAGAAAATAATTTGATTAGATCCACCCCCCCCCCCAACCAGTGGCCTGAGACACTGGGCTGTCTGTGGTGGCATCTGGCCCAACTATGGAGACAAAACAGCTAGTTTGGACCTGTTTTGAAGGAACCTCTGGTTGCTTTCAGGATGTGCACATATACCAAACTCAATGCCAATTCCTCTGCAAATGCTCCTTTACATTAGAGACACTTACTTGGCTTGGGCCAGGACTCCGATGACCTCTGCATACAGATCTGCCACAATGTGCATGTTTCCGGTGTTGGGACCCAGGTACCTGAGTGAAACAGATTCAGACAAGTCAGGGATCAGGTGCCCAGAAAAGATCAAACAGCTAGCTTAGATTTAAGCACTCAGCTTTGCCAATACTCTAAGGGGAGGAGTCATCTTACCCTTCTTTGTATTTAAAGTGCTTGAAAGCCAAGTTAATAATATCATGTATTAAGGTGTCTATTACAGGATGAAGGGGGACCTGGAACGAAAAAAGATGACATTGAACTTGGAAGGGACATATGGCCTATCCATATAATTGCATATGACTGGATTGCATTCAATAAATGTGATTCACATTGCCCAATATTTGGAACTCATAAACTGTAAACCCAGACTTCCAAACTTGATTAGTTTTTACAAAGTGCAAACAAAAAGTTGACAGTAGATGAGTTGCTCACCTGTTTCAAAACTTCTATTAACACTAAAGAAAAGATAAAGTCAATAGCCAGGTCCCGTCTCTCCATTAAATAGTCTCGCTGCTGTTCATCACTGCAAAGTGTAAAAGGGCAGAGTAAGTGGCCCTGAAATACTTAATCAGAAGACTGCTCTCAGCGCCCCTGGACGATTCAGCTACAATGAGTTCACGTGGTACCCACACAGGAAGGCTGCTTCTGCTGTTTTTACTATGGTTCAGTGGGTAAATACTGGCAGAATATTTGACTTCAAAAATTCCAACCATATAGCCAGCTGTGGGTCTGTAACCTCATTCTGTGAACTTTTCAATGGTTCCCTTACAGCCCAGAAATGTGATTGTTCCTAAAACACGATCCACACACGAGACAGAGCTTCCATGGTGGAGGTATGTATTCAAAGGATCTTGGGACACAAAGTATCGATGTGATTAAGAGAAAGATTTCACAAAGGATACTAAGTAATGAAAAGCTATTAGCATCCTCAGTGGGAGCGAGACAGCAGGAATGGAGGTAATTCAGCAGGAATGGAGGTAATTCAGCATTGCTTTTCTGTTGTTCCTCACTGTCCCTTTCCCCACTTGAGATTTAATGCCAGGAGAAAGGAATGGAAGCCTTCCTCCTGGAGTCAGGGAGCAATTGCACTCATTCAGATGTCAGAGAGCAGAAAAAGGAACATCAAAGGGCAGAAATGTGCTACAGCCATTCTAGCTTTCTGCTTTCTGGGTGCTGACTTCGACCCTCAGTGGCCACGCTGCAGTGACTGTGGGTATGGAAAGGCCCTGACTTAAAAGTCCTGCCTCTTCTACCTTTTCCATCATGAAAGGGAAATGCTAAGAACACAGGCTGAGCGTCCTTTCTCCCGAATGCTGGGGACCAGAGTGTCTTCTGACTTTGGAGTATTTGTACACATACAATCTTGGGGCTAAGACCCAAATGCAAACATGAAATCCACTTAGACTTGGGGATACCTTCTATGTAATCATCTAACGGTGATTAGAATGTGCTGAGCATACCGCTGTGTTGCCTGTATCTGCTGCGTGAGATCCGCTGTAGTCATTTACTTTTGACTTCCTGTCAGCATCAAACATTTTTTTTTTTTTTTTTTTTTTACTTTGGAGCATTTCAGTTTTTGGGTTTTTCCAGTTAGGGATGGTCAACTTGGATGAGGTTTGAGGTGGTCAGGCATATACAGTTATTTAGTGTAATCTACTAAATACTTAAAGGGTCCACACTTGTTGAGGATGACAGGATACGCACTCCTTTGGGAGGTATTTTCAAAATAAGCCAAAGGAATTTTAAGCATGGAATGCTTTCGCCTCTAGGCATGAGAAGCAAGAGGAAAACAAGGTGGGATTTAAGATGCATGCACGCACACACAAACTTCTGGAAGTGCCTGTTACTGTGTTTCGTCATATCCGGGTAGGCTGGTGAGGTTAAGCAGGTTTTGTTTTTCCAAGGGAAATCATTTCATATCCTTTATGAGCAGCCAGCCAGGAGAATGAGCGCAGGCAAATCTACCCGAAGTCGTTTGAGACCCAGTTGAGCTAGATGCCAGAAAGTGCGACTGTAGCCAGGGAACAGGCGTTGCCCACAGCTGTGTTCAAAAGGAGAGTACGCCCCAGTTGGGACTCAAGCGTGGAAAGGGGAAGTTTGAAGGCTGGATCAGGAAGTCTCTCAAGACAGCAGTACAGAGTAGTTTCTTGTCAGATGGATGGGAAGGGTGGCCAGAAAGGGCAAGCCTCTTCCTGCTGCCTGCTTGAAGTGACAGCTTGACAATCCAAACTCGATTCCTGGAACCCACCGCAGAGCTGACTCCCCTAAACTGCCTTCCAACCTCCATATAAGAGCCTGTATACATGGATTCATACTCATTCCACATCCTCACCCTTACCCATTGAGGATGATAATGATGATGATAGTAATAATAATAATTAATAATAATAATAATAATAATAATAATAATAATAATAATAATAATAAAATGAAACTTAGAATTGCTTCTAAAAGTACCCAGAAAGGGGTAATTCTTGACTGGGGAAAAATAAATAAATAAATAAATAAATAAATAAATAAATAAAAGCAAACATTTTAAGCCTTTGATTTGATTTGATTTAGTAAGGCAAATTATGCCTTCAGATAAAAGATACATACCATTCTAATAATGAATTCAATTTTATTACCTACTTGAGGTTCAACTGACAGGAGCCAGAGGCATCTGACAAATACTTTGGCAGTGAAAATGTTGCTGTTGCACTAATCTTAGAAGCCGTGACCCAGTGTCAATTCCTCCCACTCAACTATTTTCAGTTGCTCAGGCCTCTCCCTAAGTCACAGCCTTGCTCCGTCATCCTTGTGAGACTCTTGTTCCCTTAGCCTTTTCCCAGGCACAGACCAAACTCACTTGGTTCGATTCTGTCATCTCTTGGTCACCTATGTCCCGGTTCTTTGGGGATCAGATTCCTCTTCACCCCCTTGGGCTCCTGCACTCACGTGCACACACCCACACCCACCCACACATGATTAAAAAGAAAATGAATCTTTAAAAAAAATAAAAGGCTATCTTAAAAGTAGTTCTATTTCTTCACATGAGTTGTATATTTTTTTAAAAAAATGCTTTTAAACATAGTAACTTGAAATCATTAGTAAACATCTGATACCCACCACTTCTTTAAAGTGGTTTAGCCTTTTGTTGTTGTTGTTGCTGTTGATAATCCTGATGCCATGTCTAGATTTTTCTTTTTGAAATTTAAGATCTGTAATTTAAGATATCAAATGCACTTTGCTAGAGTGTGTAACTTAGTTTTACAAAGTGCTTGAGTTTCTGCAAGATTCAATCATATTTATCACTTTGAAAAGGCGATGGATAACTTTTTCACGCTGAGTGAAAAACAAACAAAAACCAGAGCCTCACTCTCTAGTCGGTATGGGCGGCAAATCTCCTCTTCCAGCCTCCCACGTTCTGGGATTACAGACATGAGCTTGCAGGAAATGTCCACGTCCTGGGATCACAGACTGCAAGAGCTGTACCTGCCTTCACAGCTCAGCCATGCCTCCAGCCCAGCACCTAATTTTTTTTTTTTTAAGTTGTATTAAGCCTTCTTCATACCCATAATTCTTTTCTTTCTTTGCCTAGGTATAATACCTTAATTTCAAACTTATGAAATTCAGTGTTTGTGTAACATTTGGGGGTCATGCATTAACTTGAGCCAAGTAGGAATGTTGTCAGCTGCTGAACGGCTCCCTCGGTAGTAAATCTCACTTCTCAAACTCACAGGGAAGGGAGCACAGAGTACGCAGACACAGTTCTTGGCTGGCAGGGGAAGTCACAGACACGAATTTAACCTCCACACTTCCACGCTCACACCGAGGTATAGAGAGATGGCCAGCGAAAGGGCCTGCCTGCCTGTGGCCCACTGCCCTTCTACCGTGGTTTGATAAGCAGTCCAGGCCACCTAGATAACACACTAAAGCGTCTGATGGAGTTACTGGGCCGTCAGTGGCCCGATCTTGAGTATAGGCTCAGGGAGGGGAGACTGCAGAGGAAAGAAGCAAGCGATATGGTGACCAGGGGCCCATTTAAGCATGTCCCAGCAAATATATAAATAAAGCCCCCCCCCCCCCACCGTGCATTCCCAACCAGTAACAGGCAGCAGTATATGCCCAAAATGCCGTACCTGCTACAGAGCAGAGTGCTTGTGCTGGGGCTCTTCCTGGGAAGTCAGAGAGGCCTAGGTGCGGCATCATTCTCATTTGGATGTGTATTGAAAGAAGAGGGTGGAGACAGGAGAAGCGGGAATCCCGACACCAAAAGAACGTACCTTTTTGACCTATTGTTCGTTCTTGGTCTGTATTCGTGCGATTCATCCTCAATGCCATTCTGCCTTTTGTACCAGTCAAACAGTGTTCGCAGAATGGAAGGCAGGCAGTACTCCGAGAGGGAGCTCATGGAGCTGATGACCTTAAGGGAAAGAGAGACGCAGGCCCTCACAAGGCTTGCTGGCGAGGCCAGTTGCTGACACACTGGCTGTTGCAAAATAACCAACCATAAGCACTATGCGCCGGATGCCCAGTCATTCCGTTTGTAAATTACTGAATTCTAGGGAGCCCATCTCTAAGCACGGCAGACATTTCTCACATAATAATTCTGTGGTTTAAGGCAGTTTGCTGCCCGGACTGCCTTTCCCTGTAGCAATCAGGTGTCACAGCGTCTGAGCTCTTCATGAAGCCACCACGGTGTCACCTACCACAATAACATTGTACTGGTTGGGTCTTGAAAAGCTCTTAGAGGGTAAATAGCTATGACTCAGTCCTATTAACTGCGCAAGTGAAGTAAGTACACCAGTTTCCCAAACACATAACCTGACGACGACAATAATTATTGTTTTCTTCCAATAAGCAATCATTGAACTGTGGCTCCAATTAGGCTCCAGGAAGCAATGAGTAGGAATAATTTAATTTTATTCCTTTAAAGGACAACCTATCTTTAAAAAAAAATATTAATTCGGGCTGGAGAGATGGCTCAGCAGTTAAGAGCACTGACTGTTCTTCCAAAGGACCCAGGTTCAAATCCCAGCACTCACATGGCAGATCACAGCTGTCTGTAACTGCCGGGCACACCTTTAATCCCAGCACTTGGGAGGCAGAGGGAGGCGGATCTCTGTGAGTTCGAGGCCAGCCTGGTCTATAAAGTGAGTCCAGGACAGCCAGAGCTACACAGAGAAACCCTGTCTCAAAAACGAACAAACAAACAAAAAATAGAAAAAAGAAAAAAATTTTATTCATTGTGTGAAACCTTCAGTAACTCATTTCTGCAGCTAAGCAAGCTAAGTCTAACTTCCTTTTAAAGTGAAGTGGTTCTTGTGAGTTTCTTTTAAAACCTTTAGAGTGAGCAAACATGACTTTTTCCTCGGACTCTAGTACTCAATCCCTTAATCTTTCTCTCATAACAAACGTTCCAAGCGCACACACACACAGTTGTATATTTACTTGTGGGTTAATAGAAGTTAAAAGATAAATAGGATGTTGTATTTAGACCATTCTGTGAATCTGGTTATCAGCCTTTCCAAACTGGAACCAATCTATTCATCTGCAAAAACAGAAGTGACCTTTACCCTCCCTGGTGCTGTCCACGGCCATAATACAACTTCCACTCATGACTGTCCTTACAACATAACTGTTTGCCAGAAAACAAGCCATGGCGTGTTATGGGAGAGATCTCCTAGTTTTTGCTAAAGTTATTCCAACATAAGAAAAAACATTTGGGTCTGGAGAAATGGCTCAGTGGTTAAGAGCACTGGCTGTTCTTACAGAGGACCTTGGTTTAGTTCCCAGCACCCACATGGCTGCTGTCAACTATCTGTATATGACTAGTTCCAGGGGATCTGACACTCTCTTCTAGCCTCTGTGGGCACTGCACACATGTGGTGCACATACACACACACATGCATGCACGCACGTGCACACACACACACACACACACACACACACACACACACACACACACAAGTAAATACTCATACACAACATTTTAAAAGTAAGGAAAATTAGCCAGATGCAGTGGTGCACACCTTTAACCCCAGGACTTGGGAGGCAGAGGCAGAGGGAAGCAGATCTGAGTTCAAGGCCAGCCTGGTCTACAGAGTGAGTTCCAAAATAGTCAGGCTACACAGAGAAACCCTGTCTCAAAAAACAAACAAACAAACACCCCCCCACCCAAAGAAAGAAAAGAGATAGACAGACAGACAGATAGAAAGTATGTAAAATTAAAAAAAAGAGGTAAATCAAAATCAATCTTGTATGGGATACTATAGACTCTGTTTTTGCTGCAAATGTATAAGGGAGATAGAAACCTGATTCCTAAATATCTCTGTGTGGGGCTCAAGGTACTGAGCTGAGCCGCTTCACTTAGGTGTAACCTGTGCTGGTTAGGTTTTTAAAAAAATTTTATTTATTAACTATTCTTATTGTTTTGTTAACCTGACACAAGCAATGGTCATTTTCGATGATGGAACTTCAACTAAGAAGCTGCCTCCATTGGATTGGCCTGTGGGTTAGTTTGCGGGGCATTTTCTTCATTGCTGACTGGTGTAGGAGGCTCCAGCCCACTGTGGGCGGAGTCACCCCTGGGCTGTGGTCCTGGGTTCTATAAGAAAGCAGGCTGAGCAAGCCTCGGGGTCAAGCTAGTGAGCAGCGTTCCCCCGCACCTCCACTATAGTCCCTGCCTCCAACTTCTGGCCTAGGCTTCCCTTAATAACTATGATCCCAAGGTATAAGCCAAATAAACCTTTCCTCCCCCAAATTGCTTTGGCAATGGCCTTTATCACAGCAACAAAGACACAAAGGATTCCACAAAACGCCTAGAAAAACTAAGAGAAAATTCTCTGCTCTCTAAAAAAAGAAAATCACCACAGAGCCTGTCTTGGTTAGAGAGCATCTGTAGGGACTTTCCATAGCAAAGGCACAGGTGGCATCTGAGAGGGAATGGCAGGTCAGCAGGGGACAGATGTGCCTTCTCTATCTCTCTGTCGCTGCCCTTCAGGTGCCAAGCTTCAAGGAGGAAGGGTGGGATCTGCAGAGTCCTGGCCCTCAAAGCCCAGGAAGGGAGGAAAGTCTTGTTGGCTGTTTGGTTACTCCCCCTTTTATGGGAAGTGGAGCCAATGGCCACATGAATCCCAGCTCTGTACTGCTCTGAAAGCAGGCAGGCTTGGCACAAAGATGTCCTTGTTGCCTTTAAAATGATCACACTCTTCCACCATGGATGGGCCAGAGACTGGGCAGCAGGTGAAGACGGAGTATAAGGAATCATGGGCTCGTTTCAAAGGGCGTTTTTTCTTGGGAAGGGGTGTGATATCGATATAAGAGTACTAAATGTACTTTGCAAATGTTCTAATATTTACTTTGGCTTTTTAATGTATAAATAGGCTAGAAGAGACTGTCCATTAAGCTTCAGTGAAGAGGGTGAGCTTTTCTGAAACATTTTATTATCCTTGCTGAATACAAAGAGGGAAACTTCACACATAAATGTTCAAATACTTACTTCATGAGGTTGCTCCATATTTTATAGCAATAAGACAGATTTGTCATGAGTGGTGCACTTAATGGACAATTTAAAATCACCCCAGTGATGGCTGAGTTTTGTAAATGAGTTCAAATGTCAACCAACACTGGAGGTCAGGGGACCTACTGCATAAATTCTGCAAAATACTGACATTCTAAAAAAAATTGCATATGCAGTTTGCTTCTGCTTAGTCACATACTGCACTACTGTGTAAATATCGTCCTTTTATGTGGTAACAGACTTAAACATTTAATTCAGTGCATTTTTTTCTAGAAGATGAGCAATCATTTTTTGTTGTTTTAACATCTTGGTTTGTTTTGTGGCATATACCATTCTATTAAAGAATTATTTCAGAAATGCTGAACAACACTAATAACGTATAAATCCAATACTGGTTATTTTTTATTCTTAATTGTTTATTAATTTTTCACTTAGATATTCTTTTTTTTTTATTTTTATGTATATGAGTGCTCTATCTGCATGCACACCTGCAGCCAGAAGAGGGCATCAAATCACATTATAGACGGTTATGAGCCACCATGTGGTTGCTGGGAATTGAGCTCAGGACCTCCAGAAGGGCAGCTAGTGCTCTTAACCCCTCGGCCACCCCTCCAGCCCCCCCACTTAGATATTCTTTTGTTTTTTTTTTTTGGTTTGGTTTTTCGAGACAGGGTTTCTCTGTGTAACCCTGGCTGTCCTGGACTCACTTTGTAGACCAGGCTGGCCTCGAACTCACAGAGATCCGCCTGCCTCTGCCTCCCTAGTGCTGGGATTAAAGGCGTGCGCCACCATGCCCGGCTTTTAGATATTCTTAAAGACTTAGTAATTTTTCTTATTGTATGTGTTTGCTTCCATGTATGTATGTGCACCATGTGCATGCAGTGCCCATGAAGGAAGGCCAGAAAAGGGCGTGAGAACTATTGGAACTGGAGTTACAGATGGTTGTGAGTCACCATGAGGGTGCTGGGAGCTGAAACCAGGTCCTGTGTAAGAGCGGCCAGTGTAACCACCGAGCCATCTCTCTGGCCCCAGTTACACATTCTAAACAGATGTTCACTGCATTGAAGGACTACAATGAATAAAACACCACAGGTTCGTGTTTCCTTAATCCTAAGCGCTCATGATGCTGTCTCAAATCTAGTATATGGACATACTTTACCATGAGTATTAACAACCTAAGCTGCCCTAACAGTACGCAAGACAGACAACATCTATAAGGAAACTGAAGAAGTTACTCAGAATGTTGCAATAAATTGTCTGGAAATTACAGCGATAACACAAGCGATGGACGTAAGGAACACTGCAGGTCAAACACTCGCAGTTGAGTGTCCTCAGAGTCCAGCATGAGATGGCTGGACCTTCACTTGGCATGCTTTCATAATTTCCCAAGGGCACTGAGAAGCTTAGGAGGTCTTGGCTTCACATTGCAGCTCTACGGGCCTGGCACGGCACCATTTCTCTGAAGCACTGAGTCGTAAACCTGGACTGGGAATTCTTAATCTCGCAGGGTTTTAACGAGGACAAAATGAGCCACTATAAAATGCAGGGCACATAATAACCCTTCCAGAATGTCGGCCTCATTCTTCCATTTCTAAATATTGAAATGAAAGTCCAGACATAAGACATATCTGATTTCTGTACAACAAAAGAAACCATGGAAAGGGTGAACAACTGCTGTTAGCTACCTTTCAGGCAAGGAGTTAATACCTAGACCATATGAAGAGCTGGAAAAACTCAACGCCCCAAACTCAAAACTGCCAGTCAGAAAATAAGCCAATGAACTCAGTTGACAGTTCACATGAGAAGAAAAACAAATGGTCAGTAAATATTTGTAAAAGTGTTCTCCTCGCAGCAGGAGTGGTTGTGTGCACTTGGCTCGGTGCTACCAACGTTCTGTCACGGGGGCAGGGGGTGACGAACCCCCACAGCTCCCTGAAGAGCTAGGCAGTGAGTAGTTGATGGAGGAGGGGGTCTTATTCCTGAGTGGTGCAGTTGCCCTTGCAACTTGAATAAATGATACCCCAATCAAGTTCATGTACACAACCGAAGTAAATGCCCTGGGGGTACAGACAGAGATACAGGCACAGTTAGACATGAATCCAGGAAGAGGATGGGGGGGGAGGGGAGAGGATCACAGAGGCTAGAATCAACACAGACCACCCATATGCATGAAACTGTGACACACTTTTTAAAAGTGTTCAATATCCTTGGGTCTTGGGGAAACCGCCCAGAGATGCCACTGCACTCCAGCCAGGACAGCTGCCCCCGAGAAAACTGAAGAGGTGAGGATGTGGAACTTACATGGGGTAGGAATGGGAATCAGTGTGGAGGCTTCTCAAAAAAAAAGAAAATCAGCCTGCTGTGAAGGGAAGTAATCCCAGAGGCAGAGGGAGTAACATTTTTCTTCAGTGGTGTAACCTCTGGAGAGGTGTCCATGATCCTGTAACACCTCCCCTCCAACACACCACAGACATTTGGAATGAAAAGGAAAGGAGAATACTGTGGGTGGGGGAGTGTAAGAGGTAATGGGGGCCAAGGGGACAGAGCAGGGAAGATCAACCCAAAATGTGCACGTGTGTAAACGCTGTAAGAAGGCCCGTTGCTTTATATGCCAATTAATACAATTTAAATGATTCTAATGGGATTGATGACTGAGCGACCAAGGCTGATGATAGAATTTGATCCACTAGAGCCAGACAAAGGTGTTTTAAGGGTAACTGAAGAGGGGACATTCTTAGGTATTCCCTGTCAAAGCACTGACTCTCAGGGCCTCTTGGAGAACTCATTGGGGCTTAGTTTAGGTTCTCTTGCTTCTGGCTCCATATAAAGCACAGTGTCAAACACTGGACAGCTTTCTGATGCTTGATACAGGGGAGGCTGAGAGACATGCTTGTAAGGGAGGTAGGGAACACCTGAGCCCCAAGTTTGCTTTGAGCTGTGACTCCGTCTTAGACCAACAAGAAATGTCACTGAAGATCATAGCTGGAACCATCCTGGGTCCAGAATCTGTCACCTAGATAAAGCCTGCTGCTATAGTGTTCCTCTTACACACAAGTCTCAGTAACCTCTGTGACAGCAAATGGACATGGAACGCAGTGATTGGCTACACATCCATCCATCGGCTCAGCGTCGGTGGGTCTGTGAGTACTCCGTAGGCCTCACGTGACTCTGTTCTCCTCTTCCCACATCTCTGTCCTTTCTTCAAGGATTCTCAATCTCTCACGCATAAGAGATGCCCCCTCTCCCCACCTCACCGTCAGCCCACCCCTTAGTCCTTGAGATCCCATGTCCATGCTGGCCACACTACCGATGTTTCTTAGAACAAAACCCAGAAGCTAAGCGGTAGCCTTTTCTGTGGTCTCATCTGCCAAAGTCTCCAGAGCAAAGAACAGCATTCACTGTTTATCAAGGCTCTCCTGGAAGGGCTTTCCTCTCCAGGGTTCGATGGTGCTGCCCTGTCCTAGTTAGGTTCCAGCATTTTCTCTCATCTCTCTTGTATTCATTCTTCGAGCATTTGTCCTTATGCAATGGCCAAAGTATAGTAAGACAATTTAGCTCTGACAATTAGGGTCTGGCTCTGGCATTTGGACTTTCATCTGATGCTCAGATTAGAGTTCCTCTGGGGACCAATAAGAGATAACGGGGAAATGACTTCCACTCCCTAGTGGAGGCTGTTCTAAGACACTTAAGTTTGGTGTGGGCCTGGGGGTGGTCCAGCTATTTAGAACAGCAGCAAGAATACAATATCTGAATTATAAATTAAACAGCTCTAAAGTTCTCAAATCTGAAAATTTTCAAGTGCTGGCCTTGACACCTCAGATGGAAAACTGTACAAATCTGAGTCACTAAAGCATAACATTATTTGAATTTTTTGCATGAAATTCCCTTCAGGCTACATGTAGAAACGGCATGTGTCACAACACGAATCTCATACTTGGACTCAGACTTTAAGTGTTTTGTTAATGGTCATTCAGCCTGCACTTCAGTCTTGTTAGCCCATTATTAGACAACACACAGCCAACAGTCTAACAGCTAAGGTCAGAGAACTCCACATACTACAAAAAAAAAAAAAAAAAAAAAAAAGACCAAAAGGCCCTGGAAGGTGCCGGCAAGAATATTAAGTGCTTACTCAGCAACTCAGCAGCTGTCTCTTCTGAACACGTGTCGGGTGTTGATCATGAGCCCACCTTCCGCAAAGGAAGCGTCGTGACCTTCACCCCACGAAGGGGCATTTCTGAACTTTCTGAACGCTGGCATTCATTTCTCTTGAACTGCATTTGATCACCACCCACCCAGGTCCACCCTTGTCGTGTCAGCTGCTGTTTGGTTGCAGAATCAAGAAATCAAATGCCTGGCGCCTTAACCTTAAAAAGGATCTCTGTGGGGGCTGGAGAGATGGCTGGGCTCAGCAGCTAAGAGCAGGGGTCCAGGGGACCCTAGTTTGGGTCATGAGACCCACATTCTGTGGCTCAGAACCACATGTAACTCCTGTTCCATACCCTCTTCTGGAGTCTCTGGGCTCCTACACACACATGGTACCCATATATACACTGAGGCACACACATACACACACACACACACACACACACACACACACACACACACACAAAATGATTTTTTAAAAGTCACATCTTTTAAAACAAACAAACAAAAAGGATGTCTGTTAAATTCGATTTAACAGAAGAAAGATGCTTGAAGGTAAAAGAGCTAGCCCACGTCTCACAGCACATTCTCCACATAATACAAAAAAAGACCACAAGACAGGTGCCGTGGTCCTGCTCTGCTGCTGTTTAACCTAAGTGTTGCCAATCATGAAGAACGGCAAAGGATTAGGTGTGAAAACGAGGCCCTTAGAGCACTTAACATGGATTTGTCAGCCACGAAAAAAAAAATGTTTTCAACAGCTGTGTACACCTGGAGTCCCAGCACTGGGGAGGAAGAAATGGGAGTTTGGAGGAAGAATTAGAGGTGAGCCAAGGCTCCATATGAAGACCTGATCTCAAGAGTCTACATTCATTACTCCAATGAGCAGCCCCGCAGCCAAGATGTCCCTCACATCCAACTTCCCAGGAGCTCTAGAATCTAATCTTTCCCTTTGCTTTTTTTTTTTTTTTTTTTTTGTAGCCGCCATGTCCCTTTACTTGTACCCTGAACAGCAGCATCCTAGGTATCCGGTTTCCGGCATTCTTTTCTTGGTGGGTTTGCCCCTGAAAGGCTTTCCTCTCTAGGACCCTGTGAGATGCTGCTGCCTCATTCTAGTCAGCTTCTGGCACTTTTCATCTGAGCCCTTTTATGATTTTCTATGATATTCTTCTCCATTCATTTGCCCACACTTTCAGACCTGTTCGTTGAGTATATGTAAATGAATGGCCCTGTTATCTCTCTAGAAAGATGATCCTATTCCAGATCTAAAACTGACTTATGGCCTTTCCCAGTGTCCACTCTGTAAGCACAGCTTTCCTCTGCTTGATGATCCTAGTTTATAGAACCCAGTCCAGGCCCTCTGGGGTGGCACCTGTGACCCTCTGCAATGGAACACCTTCCTAACTTCCCACTGCCCTGCCTTCCTCTCTTGCTCTTCTCCCCTTCAACATCTTCGCCCATGGCCTTATACCATCTTGTTCATCTGGATGATGAGGACACTGGTCTTTGATGATTTACTGTGATAAAATCTGCTGCTCTCATCTCTCATCTTCTGGATAACTTGACATGTACCTCTAGATTTCTCCTGGTGGAATTCTATGCATAAGGCACTGTCTTCCTTTTGGGGCTGAGAATTTCTTGAGGATAGGACCTCTATTATATGTGTATACTCTCTACAGTGTCCTAGGTAGGTTTCTGTTGTTGCATTAAAACCTCAAGAATCAGACACCAAAAGAAGACAAGTGACCCAGATGATTCAGCCTGACAGACTCCCTCAATAGCTGTCTCCATCAAAAGCCTACAACCACAACAACTCAATATCGCTAAGACCGTTCAGCTCTACACAATGCCCCAGCCAGAACCTCAGTAAAGCCTGGAAGTTCAGCTTCTGCCTACAAACTCCTTAGGACATCTAAACAGCTGAGAATAGAAGGACTGAACATAAAAGGATTGTATTAACATTTTTAACCATTTTTCCATTTTGGTTTGGGCCCCAAACAGGTTTACTATGACCCAAATCAGCAGGAAGTCATTTTAAGAGAGCGACGTCCCATACCCAGAGGGTGGGGAGGGTGTTTCTCCGCCACCCCCCCCTTTTTGGTTATTTGAAGGACAACTGGAAACTCTGTTATTTAGGGGAAGAGATTACAAGTTGTTAAATGGTCCTGTTTAATGGGTTTTGGAGGTTAGACCCAGGGTATTCCTTCTTTCCCTTTTCTGTATCCTTCTTTATCTCCTATGTAGGAATGCACGGACTTGAGAAAAATTGAGACATAGACATAGCACAGGAAGGACCAAGAAGAAGGGTCAGATTATTGAATATGCCCTTATACCTTTGTATATTGATACAAAATTAGTAGTATATTTGGCTAAAGTGGTATTGACCATTGTTTATTGTGCAAAAATAAGATTGTATTGGTCTACGTCGGTATTGATATTTGTATATTGATACAAAATTAAGATTATAGTTGGCCACAATGGTATTGACCCTTGTATATGGACGCAATATTAAAATTGTATTGGGCCGCATAGGCATTGATCTTTGTATATTAATACAAAATTAAAGGTAACGCTTCCTAATGGTATCGTACCTAGAGATACTTAAAAATGAAATGTGAAGCTCTGGCCTCTTGATACCAACTGTCTTAAACTGTTTAGGATAGTTAAGAAAAACAAACTCCTAGTCATACATGCATGTCACCTTGTTAGCTACTATGACAGTCTATCACAGATATTCTCTAAGCTACTCAGTAATCAAGTTGTTAAGAGACAAGCAACATTTGCTTATCTAAATACAAGAGATAGATAGGGCATCTTCAAAAACCCCAAGAGATCTACAGAATATGGCATTCAAAGATGTGGTCTTAAATTAAGATTTTTTTTTTGATATCATGACATATCAGCTCCTGACAGAACCCCCTATTCTACTCCAAGGAGAAGAAAAGCATCGAAGAATCTCCAGTGTGAGATGGTTGAATTAGTGGCAAGCCTATCTCTTGGCATGTAAAAACTCCTTGCTTCAACTGCAGACAGACTGCTGTCCAAAAAGGACAAAACTTGGTAGCAGGGAAGTCGACAGCCTAGCTCTGCCAAGACAGGGTAGGTTAGTCCTTCATAATCCCTGCTCTACAATAAATGTCTGTCAGAGAAACAGGACCAAAAGGCTGAAGACTGATGCTGGAATTTATGGAGAGAAAATGGGAACTGTCCAGGTAGTCACTGGTTTGTCATTTCTTAGTATTGGAAGCTGCAGGCCCTGCACTTCCTATATAATCAGATATATTTATCCTTCTCAGCTCTCTGAGGTGGTTGAAGAATAGACAGCTTGAGTCTCATAGCTAAATTTTGAGTTGTTTAGGAATCAAGAGGGCGTTCTAGATCTAAGAAGATGGTTATAATAGTGATGCAAGTTAGTATGAAAGCTAAGTCAGTTATAAAACTTTAAACTCATGGAGATGGTTAGAAGGTAGAAGGTTAAAGTCAGGGGCCAAATATGTATGAACTGGACATTGGGAAGGTATACTGGGCCATTTAACTCTCATAAATGTGGCATATTTAATTCTGCTGTTTTGTATAGAATTTACTATTATAAGAGAAAGAACCATTTGTTGGATTGAAAAGGGAAGCTGTTGGAGGGGAAGAGGGTGGAAGGGTGGGACAGGAAGGGGGAATAGGGAAGGGTTTGTGACTGAGATGTAACTTGAAGAAAAAAAAAAAAAAGTACTTATATATAAAAAAAAAAAAAACCTCAACTAAAACCAGCCTGTGGAGGAAAGGGTTTATTTGGTATTGCTTACAATCCATCATTAAGGATAGCAAAGGCAGAGACCATGGAGGAGTGTTACTTACTGTCCTGCTCCCCTGGCTTGCTCAGCAACCTTTCTTATACAGTCTGTCTACTCAGGGGTGGTACCATTCAAGGTGGGCTGGGCTCTCCTCCGTCACCAGTTAGCAATGAAGAAAATGCCCTACAGACGTGCCCACATGCCAATCTGATGGAAGTGATCCTTCGGTTGAGGTTTTCTCTTCCCAAGTGTGTCAAGCTGACAGCCAAGATTAACTGTCACACAAAGCTAGCATTTTCCAGACCCTCTTTGTTGAACTAAATGGGCATTACTTCAAAAGTTGGTTTTGCATTGAGTTGCCCTGCTTCTCCTTCTTTCACTAGTATTGATTATTCTTAAATAATACTAATAGTAACTATCCTTCATATGAGTCTCCTTACTATGCTTTATTTAATGTCAAATCATCATCAATTCCAAGTCCCTCCCCCAATACCTCTATTCTTTAAAGCTCTCCCAATGCTCCTACATGAGCACAGCCTCCTCGTGTTACCATGAGACTGCCACTTCTGCCATTTTTGACACTGGAAAGTGTAGGATGAAGTGCCATCCCAGTGGCACTGGGGCCTTCCACACCTTAGCCCTTCCCACCTGTGCAGGCTGACCTCTTTCCAAATACACACAGACTGCAGGAAACTTCGAGCATTATTCCCTCTGCTGGAACTTCCTTGCTTCTAAGTCCAGGGACCTTCTTATATCATTTAAGTATTATGTTTGCTTGGTTTTTGTTCTTGTTTGTTTGTTTTTTTTTTTTTTTGAGACAGGGTTTCTCTGTGTAGCCCTGGCTGTCCTGGAACTTGCTCTGTAGACCAGGCTGGCCTCTGACTCAGAGATCTGCCTGCCTCTGCCTCCCAAGCGCTGGGATTAAAGGCATGCGCCACCACCGCCTGGCCCTTTTAAGAATCTTAAAACCATTTCAACAGTAGATTATCGATGGCAATGCTGAAGAATCCTTGTGTATAGATGGGGCACCAACTCTGTGTCATATAGTTCTGGGTGACTATTGTCCCATTGCCTCATGCTTAAAGGATCTTTACAGATAGGGATGGTATAGAATGGGTCTCCTCAAACTTTCAGGGAATATGTGTGGGGAGCAGAAGGGCGGAAGAGCCAGTTTACGTTTAGACAACACGGCGCTGATATACCCATATCTAATATGAGTTAGATAAGACATGGCTGATACTGGACATGGTGGGGGGTGGCTCTTAGCTAGGACAAAATGGCTGGCACCAGATGTCTGGGGGCCCAAATTAACAGTGATGTAATCTACTATGTAACTACTTTCGGCAGAGCGCCACTTTCGTGTGGGTTCTGTGTGAACACGGCCCTGAGGCCTTAGCCAGCCTGTGTGTGTGTGTGTTTTCTTTTTTTTTTTTTTTTTTTTTTGGTTTTTTCGAGACAGGGTTTCTCTGTGTAGCTCTGGCTGTCCTGGACTCATTTTGTAGACCAGGCTGGCCTCGAACTCACAAAGATCCACCTGCCTCTGCCTCCCAAGTGCTGGGATTAAAGGCGTGCGTCACCACCGCCCGGCTAGTGTGTGTGTTTTCTGTAGCCTTGTGTGCCTACTTCCATGCAGCCCACATGTGGCAGCATGTGCCTGAATGCCTGCTGGTGATATCCTGGTCGGCAGCCTTCTTGCAGTGAAAAAGAATATGTACAGAATAAAGGAAGGAGATACATTGAGCTAGAAAAAACAATTGTTTTCCCCAAAGAGAGCAACAGTAGGATAAAGAGTCTTGTGAAGCCTGAGGTGTCTTTCCATGTTGCAAACACAAAGCTGTACAGCCTTTCTGTGGGGTTCCCACACCATAAAACCCCTAGAGTTCACTGCGCCCTACGGCATCAAGCAGTGTTTGGCTTCAGACACAGGTGCCCACCACAGGTTTTGAAAACACTTCGCTCTTTACGCCATCTATCGCTGGAGTCTGGGCAGCACCAGGATGCCTGTTCAGCTTCCTCCAGTGTCCTGCTGCACCATTCCCAGATGTCCCTAAAGCCCTCTGAAGTGACAGGACCAGCATGTCTCCCCTCGGATGTCATGTGTTCAAATACGCTGTTGGATGCTAATGTCCTTTCCTGGTCTTGACTTCTTTGTGGGTTTTATTTTTTTCCTACTATTTTTTTTTTAATTTACTATTTTCTCCATTGGAACCGAAGGGTCCATATTTTTATAAGGATTGTTGAGGCAATTTTTGTTTTTCAGAGTTGTCAATTCATTGTCTCTTCTATTTTATCTCTCTTCCCTCCCTACCCTCCTCTCCAATCACTCTCCAGTGTTAAGGATTAAATCTAGGGCAATGCCAGGCAAGCATTCTACCACTGACTGCATCCACACCTCTCTTTCTTTCACTCTGTAGTTCAGGCTTGTCTCCACCTTATACCTTCTTGCCTCTGCCCTACAAAGGTTATATGCGTGTGCCATGAAGCCTGGCGGGACTGGAAAAAACTGGTTGAAACCATAAACAAATTCTAGCATAGAGAACCGGTCATCACAGACTACAACTAATTGAGAGGAAGTTGATTTTTCAGTGTAAGTCATCTTTTCTAGGTCTCTAATTTTGACACACAGAGACTTAGGAAACAAACAGAGGGCCTTACTAATATTCTCGGGCTTTACACCTTTCAGTTCTTTCTAATTCAAATCATAGGGCATTTCCTGAATGCTCAAATACCCAGCTGCAAATGGCATAGGGACAATATGGTTTGAAAATTTCCTTTTACTTTTATTTTATGTGTGTTTTTTGCTTCATCCATGTATGTGTACAATGTGCATGCTGTGACTGCTAAGGCCAGAAAACTGCTGGATCCCCTGGAACTGGGTGTGGGCTGTTGTGTGGGTGTTGGGAACCAAACCTGGGTTCTCTTAACCTCTGAGCCATCTCTCCAGCCCCCGAGGGCATGATATTAAAAAACCACACACCTATGGTTAGAGGAAGTTCCTCAGCATAGCAGTGAATGTCCCTGCCTCCCCCTTGTATCTTACGCTCCTCGCAGCTCCTCCCCACCACCCTAGTTGTGTCACACACCAGAACCTTGCTCACACTAGGCAAGACCCCTGCCACCGAATCAATCTCCAGCTCCCGCTTTGTGCTCTTCAAAATAAACAAAGAACACACAACATATGCAGCAGCAGGTCGCATACCTGATCGAACTGGGGGTCTTCCCCACGCTGTAGAGATTTCGTCAGTGGCTTTTCCTACAACAAAAATAACATATTTTTTGTTATTTATTATTATTGAAAGTTTTTGAAATATTACTGTTTCATTATTGAAATGAAATTTCAACAATATTGAAAATATTGCTATAATTATTGAAAGTAATTATGTAGGCTTTCAGACACTGTAAAGGAAATGTCATTACTGTTATTTTCTCACTCAATTTTCTCTTTATAGAGCAAGGTGTTGGGATTCAGACCCAGGACAAGCAGCTGAGGTGCCTGTTTAACATAGAAAAGCAGACCTGGCCTCCGGGTTCTCCCAGCCCATCCCTCAGTCCCTACCTGAACTTTCCAGCCCAGGGGCTGGACTTCCTCTCAGCCAGAGGCTCTTCACTATATAATCCAAACATTTTGTCTCTTTTTCTTTCTCCCTCCCTCTTCATGTGCATGCTCTTTCTTTCTTCCTCCCCCACCTCTCTTTTCCCAGTCTGCACGGTGACAGCCCTGGCCCCCATTCCTTGGGACTGGTGAACTCTCCCTAAATCTGCCCCCCAAAAACCTGACTTTATACTTTAATTTGGCTTGAATCAGCTCATTTCATTGGTGGAGAATACCTATTATCATAAGGGGATGCTGGTTTTAAAATAAGTTAAAAAGTATTCCTCTGCTAGTCTGACTTTAACCTTCTTTACATCTTCGTTTTAATTATGAGTATAAATGTGTGAGTTTGTACACATGAGTGCAGTTCCCACAGAGGCCAGAAGATGTTGGAGTCCCTGGAAGTTGAATTACATGGAGTTGTGAGATGCCCGACATGGGTGTTCTTAACCAAACTGGGGTCCTCTGCAAGAGCAGTACATGCTCTGAACTGCTGACCCATCTCTCTAGCCCCATTGCTATCACAATTCTTTTTGTTCCTCTGAAACAGGGTCTCGTTAGGCTACCTTTGAACCCTCTGGCTTCCACAGTGATGGGATTACAGGTGTGCACCAGCTGGCTAGGCTCTGGATTTTCATCTTCACAGGTACTTCTCTGCTCAACATGAAGAAGTGACATTCAGGAAAATGTAAATTAAATTAAAAATGAAACCTCCGTCATATACACTACAGTGAGTTTTGTCAAAAAGATAAAAGAAAAGCATGGGTAGACATAGAGAAAAGATGCCAGTTGTAAATGGTGAACAAGAAAGGGTCTCTAGTAATTCACATTTTCTTGTTCAGGAGACTAAAACCAACTTGGTGCAGGGACAGGTTCAACATCAAAAGGAGCCACGGTAGGAACTGACTCAGAGACCACAGAGGAACACTGCTTACTAGCTTGTTTCCCACGGCTTGCTCAGCTACCTTCCTTAAATATCCAGGCCGACCTGCCCATGGAATAGCACTGCCCACACTGGCCTGGCCCCTCCTCCATCACTGAGCAATTAAAGAAAATGTTCCTACAGACATGCTCACCACAGGCCAGTCTGATCGAGTCGATTCCTCAGTTTGAGGTTCCCTTCTCCTAGATGTGTCAGGTTGATTTCCAAAGATCAGCCTTCACAATTTCTAAAACATGTTTTACCTTCCAGAGCAAAAAGTAGACAAAAAAAAAAAAAAAACAAAAAACAAAAAACCACAAACAAAGATAAGATAATCCCATGATGCCATGCTGGGAGATCAGTCAGGCTCCTGGTGTTATCACAGGTGTGACGAACAGCGAGCATCAGTCTGTGGACCCTTGTCACTGCTGAGATTGTTCTTGCAGTTAGGTTTCCCCAGGAGACTTAGGAACCAGCTGCCCTCTCACTGCATGCATCTAAACCAAAGGGAATGCCATGTTCTTATTGGCTAGTAAGCTTTTCTCTCTGACCTGTGCTGCCTAGAACACTCAAGTTGGGGTGAGAAGAAAGCAGAGCAACGAAAGAAACAACAGATTTGGCTCACTATATTACAAAGGGTAATTCTCCAATTAAACTGTAAAGTTCTCCTTGCGTCTGTTGAGGTTACAACAATGTCTTCTGCGGTGCTTGGCAAAGCCAGCTAAAATGCAGACATTAACATCAATGATGTGAAAACAGGCGGCAACCAGGTCCCACAGACGTCCTTGGAGCAATCAGGGGATAAATATGTCTGCTTGGAATTTTATCTCTCCATCCAGGACCGAAGGACTGCTGTGTGCCCAACCTACAGGCTGGGTGGAGGGCTGGGCGGCATCCGGTTCCTGCCGCCGGGAGGGAGAGTCTGGGGAGAAATTCGGTCAGTGGTCCCCTCTGTGTTATCGCTGGCCACAGCTCGTCCGTCAGCGCTCCATGTCGGCATGTCAGTCTTCTCGAGCCACACCTCCAGTACCAGTTCCGTGCCCTCAAGCCCGCAAAGCCCCATGGTCATTCTTCGTTTCACACCAAAGCCACGTTTATGGCGAGATGTGCACGTGAGTGACGCCCCACCTGCCGCTCCTACTTTCCAGGAAGCTCTGGACAGGCAACAAACTCTGTTTCTCTCAACACATAAAGGTCCTAAAGCAGGGCTTGGTGCGGGGTTAGGAATGTATACTGTCTTCAAATATGACAGCCTCCCCTCTGTGTGTGCATGTGTGAGCTAAAAATTCATATGTGTTAATTTTAACTTATTAATATATATAAACAATCAATTTATAACAAATACATATTAATTATTTGTAACACATAATATAAATATTATATTAACATATAAACATTAAATTATATATGATACATTGATTACATATTAATATATAATTTAATTATTAATATATTAATTTTAATTATTTATATATAATTTGCCAGGTGTGGAGGTGCACAGCTTTAATCCTAGCACTTGGGAGGCAGAGGCAGGCACATCTCTGGGAGTTCACAGCCAGTCTAGTCTACATTCAGGTCCCAGGCCAGCCAGGGCTACAGAGGAAAAGCCCGTCTCAATAAATAACCAAATAATAAATTTCATTGTGGAAACCATTGATAAGATTTACCATTTTACGTGGATAATTCTGTACTGCTAAGTGCGGTGCTATCAATCACCTCCACTGTCAATTTCATGAGCTCCTTTCATGCTGGCAACTTTCAACCATGACTCACAGTGAGACAAGATTGATTCTTAGTATCTATTTCTTAAAGCCATACATGGTGACAGAGGGGGTCCCACGGCTTCTGTGATAGTTTTCTGTGGCTGGTACTACAGCCAACATAAATATTCATTCTACACAAGTTCAAAAGTTGGGAATGCATCAAAACATTGAGAAGGTTGACCCAAAGCAAATGCTGTCACATGTCAGGAGTCTGCACGCACAAAGCGATCCCCTTCTCACTCTTCAAGAGGACTCGGCATTCAGCCACCGGGTGTGGGTGGGTGTGTGACCAGGCCAGCCACACTCTGAAGCCACCCACACTCCAAAGTGATTTCTTTCTTCCTACAAATAACGGGTAGCTCATACACATGGGGCTTCCTGCTTACATGTTTGCGCACACACAGGAAGGAAGCAACATTCTGCAAACAGCCCAAGCTGAAAGGATAAGTTATTGCCACACACAACAGTCGGGTCCATTAGCTAAGAATGTGGGCTTGAAGCCTCAGTAAAATAACATACTAATGTCCTTCCTTATCTATATTTACTCAAATATGCTGTCTTAATCATTTTCTTTTTGAACACCTGGATTAAATATCACTTTCAAAGTTACAACAGCTTCCTAGTTCCCCTTTTCCCTGTCTGTTACTGTGGTGGCCACAGTTAAGTTTTAAATAAATTACTGTGGGTTAGAGATCTATAAAACAAAAACGCCTCTAACCTGGAAGCCCCATTTCCCAAAGGATAGATAACTTCCTGGAATGTTGGGCTGTTGGTCATGTGAGATATCAAGCCGTGGGTTCCTGCTTCTGTAAACAAGCTTGGTAGCCCCAACTGCACAGGATGTCTTTGATCACACATAGGCAGGTGGTATGGAGGTAAGAAGTATGTCAGAATGTTTGCCTGCCCGTGATTGGACGAAGGCAGGAGCACACAGCCTTGTGGGTTTTGCTTTTATAAGCCTCTGACTAATGTAATTTGGCACCATATTCTGGGAATCCCAGGTATGGACCTGGCCAGTGTCCATTGTCCTGGCCAGTATTTAATAAAGCTTGCTTCAGATTTGGCGCACAAATTGTGGTAGTGGTCTTATTCTCTCCTGGTGGGTTAACATTATCTGTTATTTCATACACAGCATTTTGCTTGCACCTGCTCTGGTCAACAGTCCTGTCCTCTTGTCATTGACCTGACCGCCCCCCCCCCCACCCCGCACATACAGAAGTCACTATTGGGGATCGCTACATGAGTGACTATGTCCCTGTGCACCTGGAAGATGGCTTTGGGTAGAGAATCTAGTTGACATTCATTTAAAATTTAATAAAAAGTAATGTCTTCATTTAAATGAAGACTTTACAAATATCATCTTTGCATCACTATGGATATATCAGTATCAGGGGTTTAAGAGTAGATCTGGGAGAGAGAACATTGCACTGTCTAAAAGAAAGGGGGGATGGGGGATGGGGTGGAGGATGAAGGAGGGGAAGAGAGACAGGGAGAGAGGGAGAGAAGTAGGGCTAATTACTGGGTTGTTAAAAAGAAAGGAGGAGACATGAAGATGGGGAGGACATGTTGGGGGAGTCTGGGGAAATGGAAGGGGATGTGTTGGGGGGCCTGGAGGAAGTGGGAATTTGAGGCAAGTATGGTTTAAGATACACTGTATACATATATAAAATGTTAAAGAAAAATGAAAAATATTCTAAAAAAGACAAAGAGTCCAAGACCAAACTGGGTTACATAGTGAGAGCCAGTCCCCAAACAAAATAATAAAAAGTACATGGAAGATGGTCCATTCTGTGCCAATGCTACATCATTTACAGGGGACTTGAGTATGTGTGGAGTTGGTGTTTGCAGGTCGGGAGGCTCCTGGAGACAATCTCCCTCAGATCTAAGTTAATTCAGAGAGTTGCAACAAATTGGCCATGAATGCTTGAATGCGAGCACGTGGCCTGACATGCTACTCTCTTCGCGTAGTTTATTCTTGAACTCTTCACAAGTAACCAAACAACTCAAATACAGGCATGACATATCCACTTCTTCAACTTAGCTCGTACAGTGCTTCTCTTCTGAAGATGCTATCAGCAATTCTCTAGACACACTTGCACAGCCCATATCCAACAACTTGCCTTCTGATGGGGCTAGCTGCAGACCTGTCCTACTTTTGGTAGCTTCCACTTCTAGTATGGTGTGGGGCACACTCCTTGCTGCCGTGTGGCCAGCTGCAGTTCACTGAAGCCTGCTTTTTCCCCCCTGAATCAAACAAAGAACACAGCTCTCCCAGCCCCTCAGGGGGATTTTCTCCTGTTAGAATGCACAGGGAGGGGCAGGGTGGGGCTCTTGACTGTGCATCTTATTTTCTATGTTACAGGATTTGCATTTCCTCCACCCAGCCCATTAGAAAAACACACCTATAAAACTCCTGGGTCTACATCCTTCTAAAGAGGGCAGAGTGAAGCCACAGATATCCACCCTAATTTCAAATACCTTGAGCCTGTTCTAGCCTTGCTGTCACTCCCTGGTCTTTTTTACACCATGTGTTCGTAACTCCTAAGAAGAAAGGTGGCCAAAGAGGCCAGATCTCAGACGGCTAGAGGTCTCTAGAGGCCTAAGGCTCAAAGGCAAATTTATCTTAGGAACTCAAGAAGCACATTCAGGAAATCACTTCCCACTTCGAAGACTCAAGTTTTACTGTCTTGAGAGTCACACCCATCGGTTTGTTTAACCCAGGAGGGGCATGGGGCTCATATGATGATACTCAGACTGTTGAGAGTGTCATTTGCCTTGGTTTCGGACCATCCCAGTAGGCCGTAGTAATGACAGGAGTTGGAGGGACTTCTGTGGGCACAAGATGGGGATCCCCAAGCCTCCTGATAACCTGGAAGCTTCTTATCTTCACTAAGACCAGGTCACCATTTGGGTAAAACGGGGAGAAAAATTAAGTATTGATTGTCACTCTGTTAGTAACCTATCAGAGTGATGTCACTCTCGTAGGGAAATCTCTTTTAGTGTCCTTACTATGTGGATTATGTTAAGATGGGCCTGGTCCCTCCTATGTAATGTCCGGGAGCTAAAACCAAATTCCACATGTCTTCTTGGGATAATGTATACACCCACTGATATTAAGATTTTTTTTTTTTTTTTTTGGTTTTTCGAGACAGGGTTTCTCTGTGTATCCTTGGCTGTCCTGGACTCACTTTGTAGACCAGGCTGGACTCGAACTCACAAAGATCCGCCTGCCTCTGCCTCCCAAGTGCTGGGATTAAAGGCGTGCGCCACCACCGCCCGGCTCGATATTAAGATTTTTAACTTGAACTTCCCCGAGTGTTCTACACCGAACCAGAAAGTTCTATTATAGGAAATAGTGTGGAGGTGCATTATGACATGTAAACGTCCTTCTCTCTTAAGAAAAAAAAAAAAACGAAAAGCCCACATTAATAGGACTTTTTTGTTTTATTTTTTGAGACAGGGTTTCTCTGTGTATCCTTGGCTGTCCTGGAACTCACTCTGTAGACCAGGCTGGCCTTGAACTCACAGAGATCTGCCTGCCTCTGCCTCCCGAATGCTGGGATTAAAGATGTGCACCACCACGACTGGCCATTACAGACAGCTGTGAAATGCTATGTGGATGCTGGGATTTGAACCCAGGTCCTTTGGAAGAACAACCAGTGTGCTCTTAACCGCTGAGCCATCTCTCCAGCCCTAATATTTTAAATAAAGATTTATTCATTTTATCTGTATGAGTGTTTGCCTGCCTGTGTGTATGTGCACCATGTGTGTGCAGTGGTGGGGAGGCCAGAAGAGTTTTGTAGTCCCTGGAACTGGAGTTACAGACAGACAGTTGTGAGCACCATATGGGTGCTGAGAACTGAATGTTGGTCATCTGAAGAGCAGCCAGTGCTCCTAACTGTGAGCCATGTCTAGCCCCAAGATGTTAATCTTAACTGTTAATTTAGAGGAAACTTAATGGAATGGTGGGGTGACTATGAAGACAACCATGATAACACTTCAACCAACCACTTTTTTTTTTAATACTTTATTTTTTTTTCTTCAAGTTATATCTCAGTCACAAACCCCTCCCTATTCCCCCTTCCTATCCCGCCCTTCCACCCTCTTCCCCCCAGAAGTTTCCCCTTTCAGTCCAACAGATGGTTCCTTCTCTTATAACAGTAAGTATTATACAAAACAACAGATATAAATATGCCACATTTATGAGAGTTAAATGGCCCAGTATACCTTCCCAATTTCCAGTTTATACATATTTGGCCCCTGACTTTAACATTCTACTATCTAACCAACTCCATGAGTTTAAAGGTCTATATGTGACTCAACATTCATACTATCTTGCAACACACTTTTAAGAGTATCTTCTTAGATCTATAACACCCTCTTGATTCCTAAACAGTTCAAAATTTAACTATGAGACTCTAGCTGTCTATTCTTCAACCACCTCAGAGACCTGAGAGGGATAAATATATTTGCTTATATAGGAAGTGCAGGGCCTGCAGCTTCCAAAACTAAGAAAGGACATACCAATGACTGCCTGGACAGTTCCCATTTTCTCTCCATACATTCCAGCATCAATCTTCAGCCTTTGGGTCCTGTTTCTCTGACAGACATTTGTTGTAGAGCAGGGATTATGAAGGACTTACCTACCCTGTCTTGGCAGAGTTAGGCTGTCGACTTCCCTGCTACCAAGTTTTGTCCTTTTTGGACAGCAGTCTGTCTGCACTTGAAGCAAGGGGTTTTTTCATGCCAAGAGAAAGGCTTGCCACTAATTCAACCATCTTACAGTGGAGGTTCTTCGATGCTTATCTTCTACTTGGAGTAGAATAGGGGGTGCTGTCAGGCGCTGATATGTCTCGATATCAAAAAAAAATCTTGATTTAAGATAACATCTTTGAATGCCATATTCTGCAGATCTCTAGGGGTTTTTGAAGATGCCCTATCCATCTCTTGTATTTAGATAAGCAAATGTTGCTTGTCTCTTAGCAACTTGATTACTGGGTAGTTTAGAGAATATCTGTGATAGACTGTCATAGTAGCTAACAAAGTGACATGTTTGCATGACTAGGAGTTTGTTTTAACTATCCTAGACCGTTTTAGACAGTTGGTATCAAGAGGTCAGAGCTTCACATTTTATTTTTAAGTATCTCTAGGTATGATACCATTGGGAAGCATTACCTTTAAATTTGTATCAATATACAAAGATCTATTCAATTGTGGTTAAATATACTCTTAATTATGTATCAATATACCAAGATCAATGCCTATGTAGCCCAATATAATCTTAATAGTACGTCCATATGCAAGGGTCAATACCATTGTGGCCAACTATAATCTTAATTTTGTATCAATATACAAAGATCAATACCGATGTAATCCAATACAATCTTATTTTTGCACAATAAACAATGGTCAATACCACTTTAGCCAAATATACTACTAATTTTGTATCAATATACAAAGGTATAAGGGCATATTCAATAATCTGCCCCTTCTTCTTGGACCTTCCTGTGCTATGTCTATATCTCATTTATTCTCAAGCCCATGCATTCCTACATAGGAGAGGAAGAAGGATACAGAAAAGGAAAAGTAGGAATTCCCTGGGGCTAACCTCCAAAACCCATTAAGTCAGGACCATTTATCAGCTTGTAGTCTCTTCCCCTACATAACAGAGTTTTCAGTTATCCTTCAAATAACCAAAAAGAAGGGCGGAGAAACACCCTCCCCACCCTCTGGGCATGGGACGTCGCTCTCTTAAAGTGACTTCCTGCTGATTTGGGTCGTAGTAGACCTGTTTGGGGCCCCAACCCAAATGGGAAAAATGATTAAAAATGTTAGTACACTCCTTTTATGTTCAGTCCTTCTGTTCTCAGCTGTTTAGATGACCTAAGGGGTTTGTAGGCAGAAGCTGATCTTGCAGGTTTCACTGAGGTTCCTGTCGGGGCATTGTGTTTTTTTTTT
This sequence comes from Lophiomys imhausi, assembly GCA_907164525.1. NCBI lineage: Eukaryota > Metazoa > Chordata > Mammalia > Rodentia > Muridae > Lophiomys > Lophiomys imhausi. Next base: position 4,224,313 of record CAJQZJ010032578.1, on the reverse strand, counting down.
TTTTTTTTTTTTTTGGTTTTTTTGAGACAGGGTTTCTCTGTGTAGCCCTGGCTGTCCTGGACTCACTTTGTAGACCAGACTGGCCTTGAACTCGCAAAGATCTGCCTGCCTCTGCCTCCCAAGCGCTGGGATTAAAGGCGAGCACCACCACCGCCAGGCCTTCAACCAACCACTTTAATTTGTAAGTCTTGACATTTGGTTTTTGCTTATAAGAACATGTTCTGTGCACCGCTAGCTCAAGGCTTTGAATACAATAAGCTTAGAAAATTCACATTATATAGATTAACACCACACATTATATACGAGTTGACAAAAATTTCAAAACTCAGATCAGCTTCCCCTCTCTTCGCCAGGCTAGGCGGAAGAGGATTCTGAGCAGTGTGATAACCCATCACCATGGTGACAGTGTCTTTCAGAGTGGAGGGCTGGGGACCCAGTTGTTGCAAATCCACTGAAGCATTTAGCCTAGACTATCGGCTCCCAGCAGTAGCAGGATTGCTGTTTCAGCTTGAGCCAAAGAAAAGCAGGCACAAAATATTTTCCTGACTATTGTATTTTTTCTTTATATCTTATTAATGGCTGCTCTGACTTAAGTCTAAAAATATGACCTGAATAATAATAATAACAACCTTTCACCCCAAGTGTCTCCCCCCACTACCCGTGAGCCAGCGGTGGGGGTGGGGAAGGGTGTGCAGGCAGACGCCCGAGGTGTGAACTGCCGTGATTTTGTATTGGTGTATGGACTGTCTCTGCACAGATCAGTGACATGGCATGCTTCTTTGTCAACAGGTAACAGTGACTATGGTTCTATGACACCTTGAGCCCGGTCTAGTAATAACTACCCAGCACTAGTTAAAATCCTCGGATATATAAGTATTAAGTTTACAGAGGTAGACATACCTGCTTCCCTCTTATTACCAGTCTCTATTGCTGGTGATTACTACTTTATCGCTCCTAACTTGATGCTCTACAGCTTCACTATGTTTAATAAACAGACCTTCAGTTCATCCAGCTGGACTTTTGTGTGTCTCTTCTGGTCCTTGCTACACAAGGCAGCTCTCCACAGCCTTTATCTTCAATCTCCTCAGCTTGCTCCTCTCCCAGGCATCACCATGCTTACTTCTATTCTGGTCATCTCGGGTCTTCCTTACAAACCCCCAACTCTGGCAGCTGCTCCTTTCCTGAGGCTCTTCTACTCAGTTTTCCAATGGGTGGTCTCCACTTCTGCTTATCTACTTCTGTCTTAGCTGTTTGTTTTGTTTCGAGACAGGGTTTCTCTGTGAAGCCTTGGCTGTCCTGGAACTCACTATGTAGACCAGGCTGGCCTCGAACTCAGAGATCCACCTGCCTCGGCCTCCTGAATGCTGGGATTAAAGGTGTGGTGTGCCACTACCGCCAGGCAAGTGATCTGGCTTTTCTCTCATCACTAAAATGGCATCCCTGGGGATCTCCAAAATGCTGGCCATTTTCAGTACTTTACGCCCCTGACCTCCAGTTGCACCGAGATGTCCCTAATCGTCCCTTTCTTTGTACTCAAATCATTACCCCCAAGCCACCTCTCATTTTTCTCCATGGCCTTCACAGGCTAGTCTTGCCTCTAAAATATTTATACTCTGTAGTGTTGAACTACCTTGGGGAAATCTCCTGGAATACCCAAGCTTACCTCCCTTTGACCTAGGAATTGAGTAGAAAGGAATCGCCAAAGGTCTCAGGAACGTCATCAAATGGAGTATTGTGTGGCAAGAAGAACACTGGATATAGGCACAGAGGCTAATAAAACATGAGTCGGATATCTGATAACATGACTAGTAGACAGCAAGATTCGTACAGGTTAAATTGGCTACCATACCACACAAACAGCCCTACTGCCGAAGTTATATTGAGTACTTCTAGAAATCTGAAAACTTAAAATGTTGTGTGCAAACATGGACTCTGGCTGCATTACATCAAAAGAAGAGCATTCAACACCTTACAAGTATCATGCATTTATTTATTTGTTTATCTATTTGTTTAATTTGCTGCTAAGGCTAAAACCCAGGAGGTGTGCGAGGCAAATTCTCCACCACTGAAAGACACCATTAGTCCCCCTACAATTGAATGAACTGTAAACAGTTCTTTATCATACCCCTCTCTGCCAAGGCTTGCGGTAATCCTAGAAGACGGGACAGAAAGACTGCAAGAGCCAGAGGGAGTGGATGATGGTACTGAAACAGTATTTGCTGGATATGAGAGGGTCGCTGAATATGTGAACTCAGAGTGTCTGTGACTGTGTGTGCAAAACATGCCTAAGAGCAAGCCAGTCAAAATCACAGCATAAATGGGGAGGGGCTCATGAACTCCCACCTTTATCTGTGGAGCTATAAAGATGGCCCCCCAGAGAGGGAGAGCCAGTTTTCTTCTCGGATGTGAGCCTACAGGTTGCCCGTGCTCCAGGAGTTGGTCCCACACATCCATTTAAAGCTGTCTATGTATGTCTACTAAACAGACTTAGTGGGTATTTAGATTGAAAAAAGAGAAAAAGAGCCCTTGAAGTTGGGAGGGAGAGGTAGGTGGAAGGGAGAATCGGGAAAGAACTGAAGGAGAGGGAATAGGAAGAGGATAAGATCCAAAAATCATATGTATGTGTGAATATTAAGTAAAATATTTAGTAAGATACTTTTTACATTTTTTAAATTGTGTCCATGTATTTATGTATGTGTGTGTGGTGGGGTATGTGACAGTATGTGCCAAGGCGTATGAAGGTCAGAGGATGCTCTCAGAGAGTTGCTTCCCTCATTCTGCCATACAGGGTCTGGAGACTGGATGAGGGTGCCAGGTTACCTGTTGAACTACCTTGTTTGCCCTTGAATACATTTTTATTAGTATTGTTTTTGTCCCTATAAAATGGGAGATACTTTCACTTGTGTCTTTTGCTTGTGTTAAAAATGTTGTCTCTGTAAGTTCTCAAAAGCAAGTACAAATGACAAAGACACAGTTGAAATGAGAAAAATCAAATCAAAAGAGCCCTGAAATTCCATCTCATCCCAGGCAGCAGGGTCACCCTCAAGAAGAACTTCTGCTGGCAAGGATGCTGTGGGGAAGAGGAACCCCCATCCTCTAGAAAGTAGAATATCCACAGTGGAAAAACAGCATGGGGATCCTTCAAAAGACTAAAACAGAATTAGCCTGTGACTCATGTATACTGCTCCCGGGTAGATTCTTGAAGGAATCTAGGACAACATACAGCAGAGACACCCACGTATCAGAGTTGATTGTGCCACTATTTACAGTAGCCAGGGTAGGGGCTCAGATTAAGCACAGCAACAGACAAAGATAAAGAAAGGCCAGTAGATATGCACACTGGAGTTTTACTGTTTACCTTAATTATGAAGATGCATGGAGATGTGTTATATGCAAAAAAGTGGTCGGAGCTCCACAGCACCATTGCATATGCCTTCTCCATACGTATAATACAGATATCACACACACACAGACACACAGAGCCGATGCCTTCTCCGGGAGAGAGAGCCACTTTTACTTAGGAGGGGTGGCCACTGGTAATTGCCTGTTCTCCCAGTGTAGACCCCGACACTCATGTGCATATGGACGACACTAACTTAACCCAGTAGATTATTTTAAAAAGGACTGAAGTTGGGAGGGGTGTTGGGGGGTCCTGGCGGAAGATGGAGAGAGAGAGTGGGGGTGCATATGATGTAAATACACTGTATACATGTATGAAAATTTCATGGACTAAATAAAATACTAAAATATATAGATTACAGTCCCACCCACGAAGGAACTGAGAACTGCTAAATTGAAACACAAAGCCCTTGAATCTCTTCTTCCTATTTCAGTTACAAGTTTCAGTTGGACTACAGTGGGACATTAAATTTCATTTCACGGATGAAAAACTCCTACTTAGGAGCCACAAAAGAAATGCTTTCACCTGCATGATTCCAAGCATATTTCAAACAGGAAAACAAACTACAGGTTTGGCCACACGCAGAGAAAAATGGCTCTGTGAGTTCATCCGAGAGGGCATCTCATTCTGGGGCGCCGTGGAGTCGGTCCTCAATTATCATCTCCGCTTTTAGCCACTGGCGATGTCTGGTTCTGCCTTGCGGTGAGTCTACAGCAGTGGTTGTCCACCTTCCTAACACTGAGACTCTCTAATGCAGTTCCTTGTGTTATGGTGACCCCCAACCATGACATTATTCTCATTGCTACTTCATACATTCATTTGCTACTGTTATGAACTGTAATGTAAATTATCTGATATGTAGGGTATCTGATATGCGACCCCAGAGGGGTCTCGACTCATAGGTTGAGAAATGCTGGTCTACAGGGTTTTTGGTTTGGTTTGGATTTTTTGAGAAGGGTCTGAGAGATTAAGGAAGGGAAGTGCCACTCAAAACTGTCTCAGTACTGAGCAACTACTTCAGAAGTTACTGGTTTAATTATACCTGGAAAAATGAGCCAGTTCCTTGATAAGCAAGAGATAAATATTCCTCATACAACTAGCAGTCCTCCGGTCTCTTCTCTGAACAGCACTACTCTTTATTTATTTATCACTACCCTCTGCAGGGAGCTCAGTCTAGATTACTCTCTGTGTATTTTATCAGACATGTGGAAGCAGCAGTGTCCACATTAGACAGAGCTTTTGGGCAACAAGAAGGGAAGCAGATTTGAAACCAGCATGCATAGATCTGAAGGCTGTATCTTTTGCTGTTTACGCTTCCCCAGCCAACAAACACAGAGTTTTTGTTTTTGTTTTTTGTTTTTTTAAGCACAGGGAGATGGGCAGGTGCAATGATGCAGGAGAATCACCCTGTTTCAGGTTCAGCCACCCTGAGACATACCATAATAATGGTTGTGAGGTCTTAAACACAACCGAATACAACAGGCTGTGTGAGGATCCGTGCCTCGGTTACAGGACTTCCCAACTCACAAACTCCTTAAGTATTTAAGGTCTCGGGATGAAAGGATATGATGCTTCTGCCGTCTGACTGTCTGAGGGCAACACGGGCCATCTGAGGTTGAAATGCAAAATGAAGGCTAACTGTTCAGTCTCTGGACTGCGGGCGGGCCATGTGCATGCAGTGCCTGACTAATGCCAGTAGGGGGCATTAGATCCCCTGGAACTGGAGTTAGAGATGATTGTGAGAAAACCAAGTAGATGCTGGGAATGGAATCCTGGTCTTTCAGAAGACCAGGCAGTGCTTTTAACTGAGGAGTCATCTCTCCAGCCTTGGTTAATTGATTTATTTTTTGGGCTGGTGGTACTGAGGACTGAACCTAGGGCCTTGTACACACTAGGCAAGTATTCTTTCATTGAGCTACATCCCTAGCCAAAAATGAAAAAGATCTGTTGTGAGTAAAAATAGTAAATATCCTGACCTGGGTCTGTTCCTCTTATCAGATAGGCTCTAAAGTCACAAGAGAAGCCAGGGTGGGTGTGTCTTCACTTTCTCAAGGCTTCCCTACTTAGAGCCATTATTAAGTTTAATGAGAACTTGAAACACGGTTTCATACAGATGCATACAGACTGCTGGTGGTGGGCCAAGGCGGTCTCGGTTCCAGCACCGCATCCTGCTTGTGTCAGGTGTACACCTAGTGGTCCTCATGCCAGCTCTAAAATCATCTCTCAGGAGATGAAGCCAGAGGCTAGGGACAGAGATTTATCACAGACCTGTCTTAAGGCACATCATCCTTCATTATACACACTGGGTGTTACAACAGCTTGGCATCCCGGATTCTCCCAAGATTTCCTACTTAAAGAAGAGTTTTTGTTACTTCTTGTTTATAGTCAGTCTCATTCATTTCTTTGAGGTTAGTAAATCAGCGAGGTCGCATGGTGCTTTTTCCCCTCAGCCTCTATTCTAGCTCTATGATAACAGATTAGCATCTTAATGAATTATCACAGCTTTTGAACTCCCACATCTGAACTCCCAACTGGGCAAAGGGCCAGTATCTGAAAGACCCTGCCTGGGTCTGAGCCAGTGTGCATCCTGTGAGTTTTCTCAGGAACTGGGACATAGGTGAAAAACCCTGTGGTTACACAAGTGTCAAATCAAAATCAGTTTATCCAAAATAACTTTATATCTTTATATCCACTCATATCATTTATAATTTTATAGCCGTTGGATCAACAAAGTTGAAACTGACGAGGCTCCTGAATTTGGAAAAGCCGAGGTGACTTGTTTTTAAAAGGAGTTTATTGAGAGCCTAATACCCTGTGACTACAGTAACAGATACTACATACATAGAGACTTGTACATAATGAAAGTATACGTTCTGTGGCTGAGATAATCTATTGATGGAGTCGGGTCTGGGCAGTGACCATATCAATGAATAATGAGGCATCCAAAGATGCCCTGAGGCAGGAGAATAAGAGTCAATGTCTCTTTTGTTCAGCATATTGTAGAACATTGAAGTAAGAGGGAAGAGAAAGGGTTCTGATTATCAGGGCAGAGATGAGCAACATGGCCTTTGAAATACCAGGATTCCTACAAAGGTATTCCTTTTTAGCTACTCTGTTAATGTTTTAGTCACTCATTTCTTGGCATACTCACTCACACATAAAGCATTGACTGGGGTTGGAGAGATAGGTCAGCGGTTAAGAACACTTGCTGCTCTTACAGAGGACCTGGGTTTGGCTCTCAACAACCCACACAGGGGCTCACAACCATCTGTAACTCTGGTTCTGGGGGATTTGATGCCCACTTCTGGTCACTGTAGGCTCTACAACCATGTGGTACACAAGCATGCATGCAGGTAAAACATAAAACTAAATAAATCTAGCCAGGTGTGGTGGTGCACGCCTTTAATCCCAGCACTCGGGAGGCAGAGCCAGGCGGATCTCTGTGAGTTCAAGGCCAGCCTGGTCTATAAAGTGAGTCCAGGACAGTCAAGGATACACAGAGAAACCCTGTCTCAAAAGAAAGAAAGAAAGAAAGAAAGAAAGAAAGAAAGAAAGAAAGAAAAGAAAGAAAGAAAGAAACCTAAAAATAAATAAATCTTTAAAAACAAAACATTTACTATCTACTTACTGTATGTAAAACATTCAAAATTTGGGATGTGGGGAGAGGGAGAGGAGAGCAGAAAGAAGATGTATAAGACACAGAGACACAGGCATTGTATCTTACTAAGTTCCAGGAGCTTTTTTTCAACTGAAAATTCCACCCTCGAGGAAATACAGTTTATACTATGGTACATCATGTAAATACATAAATAAAAGCTCCACAAACCAATGTACATGCTGAAAGCTATAATATTCTGTATTCTATTCCACTGAATTATTCTAATTCAATGAAGACAAAACCATATCTGAGAAGACAGTATGGTAGTTGTAATGAAGTGTGGGTGTATGTGTGTGAGTGGTAGTTGTAATGAAGTGTGGGTGTATGCGTGTGTGTGTGTGTGTGTGGCGAGCCACAAAACTGTGGTGAGCCGCTACCCTAAGATGGTGCCTGGCTTGATGCCAGAAAGCTCAAGCTTAGCTGTAAACAAGCCTTAGTTGGTAGCAGCTGCCTAGCCTGGTGTGCTTCCTCCTTTTGTGAGCCTATCTTGGATCGCCAGGTGGCATGATCTGATTGGGTTTGAGTAGGCATATAAGGGCTTGGGGGAGGAGAAGCAGAGAGACACAAGCAGACAATCAGAGACACAAGCAAGGGCATTCGGAAGACTGTTTTCAAGGGACCTGAATAAACTGCTTGAGAAGAGCTTTTGCGAGTTGCGTCGTCCTTGCTGGTTGAGGGGGACGCGACATGTGTGTGTGTGAGCATGCATGCATATATGTTCACAGGGACACAGTTTTGTGGACACATCAAGGGAAAAATTAACTAACCTTTTACTGAGGAAGTGTGAGTTGGGTCTTGGTAATGGGCAAGAAGAGACAATGAGAATTCCAGGAAGTTGAATATTCATCCATGCATGGTGGCAGGCAAGAAATGGGTTTATACAGGTGCATGGTAGAAGTAAGATAGACTGTGGCAAAATCAAGAGATAGAAGAATGTGAAATGAGGGTTTCAAACAAGATGAGAGAGACAAAGGTGTGCTTAAGGAAGATTTACCAGACAGGATTGGAGGAGAGAGATTGTCACTCTCCTTTTGTTCACCTTGGGGATACACTCCCCAGCTCTAGGTTCTCCTGGTTCTCCTGCTTGTACACACAGAGGTCTGCTCTGACCTTTATCAGCCTGAGAATAAAACCAAGAATTCCACAGATGACAAAAGCAGAAACATGGACTAAGAGGACCACAGATCTTCCGTGTGCAATATCTGGAAATGCTGAGCAGAATATATAGATTTTTTAAAACACAGAAGTGAACTGACAAGATATACAAAGGGCAAGGAATGAGATGGGCTCTTCTTCTCATTATCCTGGTAGTGTTTCTGCTGTCTACATGAAGATAACAAAGGAAGTTTTGGGCCTCCAGTGGTAGGACACTGGAAACACAAGACTTTATCTAAATTCAGCTCTAAAACATATGAGTACAATCCATTATTGGCAAAAGTTACCAAGTACAACAAACACAAACTTGAGCCTTTGAAAATCAGTATTATAGTACAATCACTTACAGGAGGACAGAAAACATGTACTTAAGATGACTAAATGCATAAAAGAAACTTGTGACCATAAGGCAGGAACAAAATACAGGAAACATCCAGAAATCTTTAAATACATATTAAAAGAGAAATAAACAGCACTTCTAGGGATTAAAAATATAATTCCTGAAATTAAAATTCTGCACAGAAGGATTAAGTAACATAGCAGACAAAATCCAAGAGAACACTAATGAGCTAAAATATACACATCTGAGGAAATTACTCAGAAAGCATTCAAGATAAAGTAGAACAGTAACAAGGTATGTGATATAATGCACAAAGAATTCAAAAAATGTGTACTAGGAATGGGTAAAGAAGTTAAAAAGTGATACTCAGATAACAAATGGTCAAGTATTTTCCAGACTTGATGAATGAATGGATGATATAATTCTGAATTCAAAAAGCTTAAGAATCTCAAACACTAAAGTAAAAGTAAATTCACATGCCAACAGAGCTCCGAAGGCAAGGAGAAAACCATAAAAGCAAATAGAGAAAGAAGTAAATAATCTACAAAGAAATAAAAGAAAAAACTTTTCAACAGGAGCCACAGAGGCAACTGAGTGAAGCAGAACTTCAAAGGTCTAGTCTAAAGGTCTAGAGGACAAATGAGTTCTATGAGGAATTCTACACCCAGCTAAACTGTCACTGATGACTAAATGAGTGACATGTGGAATTCTATACCCAGCTAAACTGTCACTGGTGATTGAGTGGAGACACTGAGCTCTTCCTTTGACTCTCATGTTTTGAGATAAAAATGTGAAAATGACATATACAACCTCACTTAGCTTGCTTAGCCCACAATAAAGACAAAACAAGGATAAAAGTGAACAAGAACAAAGGCAATATAATGTCTCTATGAAGCATTAAAAAACAGAATAAAGCTATTGACTTTTTTCCATAAATATTAATGACTGACTTGAGTGTCTTTTGGGTACAAATAGAAATACTGCTGAGCAAGTGAAAGATACTTATAAAGCTATTAATGAAGAAGAAAACTGAAATTTGATTTCTATAGGACATTTTTATTTTCCACCCCTTTTCCTCCACTACGGATATACTGAAAGGTCATATGTAGAACTTTAAACCTTAAGTAGTACATTGGTGCAGGTTCTATTGTCCACCATCTATTGAACTGTTAGAGTAACAGCAGCTCTCCCTCGGGAGTCATCAAAATTATTCTTTCTTCCTCTCCTTTGTCCTTCTGCAAGGTTCTTTTGTCTCCCTAGGTCTTTATATAGGATTATTTCCCCTGCCTTTCATCCATTAATCTATATTTGAAATAGAAATGACACCAATTACCAGTTGACTAAGGTAGAAGATATAGTTGGGTATGATGGAGCAATGACTATGATGTCAGTACCTGAGGAGATGTAGAGGCATGAGTTCAAGGCAAGTTTGCTACAAATCTAGTCTGAGATCTTGTCTCAAAACAACAACAAAGCCCAAAAAGGATGTTAAAAAAAATCAATGCTAACTGCTACATAATCTTCCTTCAGATTAGCAGAATTAATATACCTAATGACCTTCAGAATGTGTAAGACCCTTCCTTAGTCTTTACCTCTACCCATCAATGAACAGAAGCATGTACGTCTGTGTGAGGCTCAGCATGAAGGAAAGCAATATTCCTTTTTGGAAAAAATAGGAAATAGCCCCATCAGGTCAAGTTTGTGACATTCCAACCACAGAAGGAAGTAAAAACAAGATGCACATCCTACAAGACCTTGCTTAATGTGTAGCCATATGACTCACGTTGCTTTGCTTTCCCTATTACCAGCTCTTGGTGCTCCTGAGTTCCTCCAGACATAGCCCTTTGTCACCTAAAGATGTTTGTTTTTGAACAAATGTTTTTTGTTCCCACCAACTGTCTTCTGGGCTTAAGGGAAGCAGCCTGGACCTGGGTCTCATAAAAGAAAATCATGTTGAGAGTCTTATCTTTAATGATAAGACTCTCAAGTAGAGGGTCACAGTACCCAAGCAATGAGTCTATATGTATATCATCTATCTATCTATCTATCTATCTATCTATCTATCTATCTATCTATCTGTCTGTCTGTCTGTCTGTCTGTCTGTCTGTCTGTCTGTCTGTCTGTCTATCCATCCATCCATCCATCCATCCATCCATCCATCCATCCATCTATCCACCTTTCTTTCTTTTACCATATCTATCTATCTATCTATCTATCTATCTATCTATCTATCTATCTAT
>CAJQZJ010032578.1:4190281-4203296 GCA_907164525.1 Lophiomys imhausi | reverse complement strand
ATATATATATATATATATATATATATATATATATATATATATATGCTTTTTGAGACAAGGTTTCTCTGTGTAGCCCTGGTTATCCTATACTCACTCTGTTGACCAGGCTGGCCTTGAACTCACAGAGATCCACCTGCCTCTGTCTCCCAAGTGCTGGGATTAAAGCTGTGCACCACCACTGTTGGGTCAGTTTAAACTCTTAAATTGTATAAAATGGAGGCTTTACATTTTCCCCATTAGAATGAGGTCTTGAGTGGCAAGTCAATGAATGTAAACTTGACTTATATGGCAAATGGGAGCCATTGGAATCCAGGGCAAATGCTGATCTGATGTTGCCACGTAGGGTGGGGTAAAAAAAAAAAAGGGCTATTTAGAGCAATAAAGACATGAAAAGATTATATGCCACAGTGAGAAAAAAAATGAGGGTGGGAACCAGGCTTTTCTGGAATCTATATCTTAGACAAATGGACTGAAATCCTGTCATATTGCCTTTGCTTCATAAAAGAATATACAAGCTATTTTCCTGGTACAATGGCATAGCACTTAAGGTGTTTAAGAAGTATGCTTAGAGTTCTTAAAACTCTCTACCTTGGCAGGATAGAATTCTTGTACCCAAACATTGAAAGTTGCTGGCTGTGTAACCTGGGGGGGGGGAATGTATAGTTGTCAGTGTCTCAGTCACAGAACAGGAATAGCTTTACATTGCAGCAGAGACGGCATTATGGATTGGGCCCTGTCTCCACCTTCATCAAGACTGAAAAGCCCTAGAGAGAATATCCACACAGAAGGGACAACAGGATACAGGCATGAGTTCGATGTCATCATAAGAAAGCAAAGAGATACTGCAGAATTAGGCTCATCCTATACGCGTGCCAGTCTCTCTAAGTCAACGAAGAGAGAAACACAGGAGGGTCCCAGCATGCTCATGATTTGTAACCAAATGGACATGGGTTTTGTCTAAACCTTGACTCAACCAAACTAGATGTCGAAAGACGCACTTTAATGGTAAGAGAAATTAGAATATGGGATGTGTGTTGGGTGACAGCAAGGCATTATGGGTCAGATATAATCAATCATAGCATGATGGGTAGCTAAGAAAATATCTCTGTTTTCTAGAATTGATACTTAAACAGCTTCAGGGAAACAATGCTTATATTTGATTCAAAATACTTTTTTTAAAAAAAGATTTATTTATTTATTTTACATATCAGTGCTCTATCTGTATGTACACCTGCATGACAGAAGAGGGCATCAGATGCCATTATAGATGGTTGTGAGCCACCACATGGTTGCTGGGATTTGAACTCAGGTTCTCTGGAAGAGCAGCCAGTGCTCATAACCACTGAACCATCTCTCCAGCCACTGATTAAAAATGCTGCAATGAAGAAAAACAAGGCCCTAAATAAACCTACATGACTAAACCTTGATAATTCTAGAATGGTCTACAGAGTGAGTTCCAGGATAGCCAGGGCTACAGAGAAACCCTGTCATGAAAAACCAAAATATAAATAAGTAAGATTTATTTTAAAAAATCCTATGTCTAATAATAGCAACGACTGATAGATCCTATGTTCAAACTTTAGTGTGGACAAACTGCTAAGTTAAAAAAAAACAAAACTGTACCCTAGAATCCATATTAGCTCATGTGGGCTCACTAAGGGTTCAGCTCCTCTACCATGATGCTTAACCCAAGCTGCATTGAGCAGTGTGGGCTTGGAACACTCACACAGAAAGGCACACACAAACACACACACACATACACTAGGGCATACTGTCACTCAGACATATGGTTTCCTTAAAGGAATATTCTTTGTCTCTGAGTACTAGTAATGTATTATCATTAAGGTCCAAGTGTACATAAGGCACTCTAGGAAGTTCTACAGAGAAAACAAAGGTAGAATTTAAAAGGCAGGTTGTCTTAATTTGGGTTTCATTGCTATGAAGAGACACCATGACCACAGCACCTCTCATAAAGGACAACATTTAACTGGGAATGGCTTACAGTTTCAGAGGTTTAGTTCATTATCATCATGGCGGGAAACAAGATGGCATGCAGGCAGACATGGTGCTGGAGAAGGAGCTAAGAAATCTATTTCTTGATCCACAGGCAGCAGAAGGAAACTGCGTGCCACACTGGGCATAGCTTGAGCACAGGAGACCTCAAAGCCCCCACAGTGACACACTTCCTAATAGTGACACTACCTATAGGACAAGCATTCAAAAACACGAGTCTGTGGGGACCACACCTATTCAAGCCACCACAGGTTCAAAGATGCAAAAATGTATACATGCAAGTACACGGTGCTGCAGGACTGCACAGTCACTTCGAGCCACCACTACAAGAGCACAAGAATTTAGGAGAGCATTCATTCACTCAAACGTTCATTTATTCGGTCATCAAACATTCCCTGAAGGTCCACTTTGCTACTCCCTACCCTGCCCTATCCACATACGGCCCTTGTTCTCACATAGCCCAAGGCATGCAAAGAGACAGGCATTCCTCTTAAGGACACATAGACCCATGGTTACACAAAGTCAAGTGCTGGCCAGACCACTGCATGGAGACGAGAGGGACACACTTCTGTGACCGGGGGTTGCTAGTGCTGGCTTCCCTGAACTTTGACAAACCTGCTGAGAACCAGATATAATTAGTAATAGACATGCATGAAGGGGGCTTCTGTGTGAGAAGAATGGGAGCCTTGGGGTTATAGGCATTACACAGAGGGGACAGGAGATGTTCTGGCTGTCCATCAGTTCCCTTCCAGTTTTACAAGAGGCCGCTCTGGCCTCTTGGTACTTCCTCATACTAACTCTGTATCACCTTCCTGCTGCCTCCTGACACAGTAAGTATATTTTTTTTCTGTCTTCCTAACCATGTTTCAGTGCCACAGGGGCGAGGAATTAGTTTTATTCCTTTCAGGTTCACATTTCCGGGCACAGTCCAGGGCTTAATCCTCAGCATTCAGAGGATGTTTGGTGCATTGAGTGCTAGGGAAACATTAAGAGGTACAAGTCATGAATTATCCTCAGCGTGGACAGCCTACACTCAACCTTGCAAGGCTCCCCACAGGGCCACCAGGAAACCGAGATCCACAGCCACACAATACTTTTACATACCAAAGACCAGTGCACCCTGGAGTAGCATATTGCATACACATAACATACAGCATGTAATTCCAGCTGAGAATACAATTCGTGCATTGGGGATGCCTGACTTACCGAATCTTTAAAGCCAGGTTTGTCGAAGTGCAGGCTGTGGCCACTGTGGCATGTATGGATCATCTTAAATTTGATGAAACAGAATAGAGAATGTAAGAGCAGCAGGCAAGATTCTGCTTGCTTTCAGTCTCTGGCTGTGTCTATAGACAGGCACATGTGTGCTCTGGGTGAGAAGAATGAGAACCTGGGGAGTCATAGGCCTTACACAGAGGTCTGCAAAGAATATGTTTCTTGCTTCAGGTAGTGGTCCAAAAGGCTCCGGATGCTGAGGAACCAGAGCCACTCACATACAGCTATCTGAGGCCTACCAGAATAACAAAGTAACTTTTGAATCTATTCAAAAGATACAAAGTAAATTTGTATCTATTAGACCCATAAATCAAGCTTCATGGGCAAGAAACGACTAATTGGTGGCCACAAACACGTAGTGTAAAGACCGTACACATGATGTCTGTGGACCTACCATGTAAGTGTGTCAGCAGCTGCCACATTTTGACAAATAAAGGCTATAAATCAGTTACAGTAGTGGCCATGTTAACAGAATGTGTGTTTTTGAAGTATATATCTATACACAGGTAAAACACACACATTACAACGTACATTGCAGTATATATTATATAAACATACCTATGTATGCAATAACATGCATATGCAAATGCGTGGGAGAAATGTACATATTCATTATATGACACATATGATAACAAAATCTATATTCCAAACATCTATAGCATATGCTGTGTTTCCATTGCATTGGATGTATTAGAAGCTCAGCAAACTTGGCTGGGGAGATGGCTCAATGGTTAAGAGTAATGGCTGCTCTCGCAGAGCACCCACATAATGAATCACAACCATCCGTAACTCTAGTTCCAGGGGATCCATTGCCCATCATTGTGGGGTGCTTAGAGTTGTGTTTTTATCAACATTGAAATATTTAAGAACTATTTGGTTCATATGAACTATTTTCTTTCCAGGCACTGTACACATGTGGTACATACTTATACATGTAGGCAAAACATTCATATACATATATATATATAAAAAATAAAAACAAATCTTTTAAGTTTTTATTTTAGGCTCTATTAATTGTACATTAATTTTTTTAATGTTACAATGACTGTCAGAGTCACTTAATACAGCCTACTAGACATTTATAATCTACGATGGAGCTAAATCTATCAAGCCACAAGGTGGATTTGTTGATACTGAGCCGTTTTTAAAGTAGATTTTCTATATTATGAACAAGAAAGACAATTGAGCTGGGAATAGTGATGCATATATATAAGACCAGTTACCCAAAGGCTGAGGCAGGAGGGTAGAGCGTTTGAGGACAACATGAGCTATGTAGTGAGGTTCTATCCTAAAACAACAACAAAAAATGCTGAGCATGATACCTCATGCTTGCAGTCTTAGAACTGGGGTCATTGAGGCAGGAGGATGGCTGTGAGTCTGAGGTCAGTCTGGGCTAGCATGGGCTGCAGAGTAAAACCTCTGTCTCAAAAAAAAAATCAGAACTGGAACAAAAACCAACAAGAAAACAAGAAAGAAAAGGAAGAAAGATAAGCGAGAAAAGACAAGAAGTGGATGAGCAGAGAAGGGAGAAGCCAGAGAGACTGTGGGAAAAAAGGCTGCTCAGTTAAAACAAGAGGGTCTGCACCGCAAGCACCCAATCCATGAAGTCACACAGTAGAACCTGCAAACATTCCGCACAAGCCCTGTCAAGATGTAGTGTTTTAGTGGTTTTTAAAAAATTAAAATACCCAAACTTAACTTATGTGCTTATTAATCATACTTTGACAAAAATTTTCAGGGAAAAACTTCCTTAATCCATACTCTGTAGACCACAAAATGAAGGGACCAAGTAATGACTAAGCAGGACTTTATTCCCAGAAATGAGAAAGCTGTCATATACCTGGATATCTAAAGGTGTCATTATAGGCGGTGTTGTAGAATAATTAACAAGTCATTCAGTCTCCCAAATCTTTCATAAATAATCTTTAATAAACAAACCATTTCTCTTCTATTATAACAATGTGCTAAGATTCCCCATTTACAAGTTAGCTTTTCTTACCATCATGAGAGACTTAAACACACACTCTCCAGGATGCAGAGAATTAAATCTGTCATGGGAGTTTTCTCTCACTAATCTTTTGGAACCATTACATGGTCTTTAAAGTGTCAGTCCAGGGAGCCCAGAAGATGGCTCATCATATAAAAGTGACCAATAACAAGCCTGATGAGCTGAGTTCAGCCCCGGCACCCACATGGTAGAAGGAGAGAATTATCCCAGATACTGTCTTCTGACTTGTACACCCTGAGTGTGTACGCTCACACATTCTCTCTCTCTCTCTCTCCCTCTCTCTCTCTCTCTCTCTCTCTCTCTCTCTCTCTCTCTCTCTCACTCACTCTCTCTCACACACAACAACAACAAATGTAATTTATTTTAAATAGTACTGGGGCTGGAGGGATAGCTTAGTGTTTAAGAGCACTGAATGATCTTGCAGAGGACCCAGGTTCAGTTCCCAGCACCCACGTGGTGACTCACAACCACGTGTAACTCCAGTCCCAGGGGATCTGATGCCCTCTTCTGACCTCCTCAGGCACCAAGCAGGCATGTGGTACACATATATATTTGCAGATGAACAGACATGCACATAAAGTAAAATAAATAGATAGACATTTAAATCCAAGCTAGAGAGAATATGACTGATACAGTAAAGAGTGACCTGCAGTCTAGACACATTTAACATCGACCAACACAAACCCTGATGTTAAATTCACCACCACCAATGACAAAAAATAAAAGCATTTAATATTTTAAATGTTGAAAAAGGCTAAGTCAGAAAGCAGAGGAATAGTACTAAATTTAGGATGCTTTCTGTATTTAGAACAAAACAAGGGGATTTACACAAATATTTAGAATATGTCTAACAGAAATATCAAATTCTGTAGCATTAACAATTTTCCAAGTACTTACAAGTTGTTCCTCTGGGTCAGCCGTTTTCCAGCACAGCCATATAAAACCTTTTAGTGAAGTTCGTGTGCACAGAAAAACCCCATCACATCCAAGCTCTTTGTCCACGGAGTCATACAAAAGTAGAGCTCTTACCCCTGAGATGTTACGGGCCCACACATAAGGCCTGAAGGACCTTCCTTGTTCTTGTCTGAACAGCGGCATTCTAAGTCAGTCCCTGTGCCTGGAGGAAGAGGTTCCCCGGCCCCACCCTGCAGACAAACAGGAGCACTCTCCCACTCTCAGTTTGAAAACTGCTCACCATCCCACAGAAAAACCCTTCAAACCTACCCAGACCTTTGATGAGGCTGATCACACAGGACCTTCTCCAACAGGCCGTTGTAAACTCCATGGGCCTGAAGTAAAACTCAAACCAGCCCAGACTAGCAATACAGTCTACGTTTCAAAGCTAAAAGGTATAAGGATGTGTCCCATGGTCCAGCTGCTCCTGGCTACCATAAAGTCCAACGTGTATCTTTAGTCAGGTGAGGAAAAGCTACAGTTGAACACGGACTAAAAGAGGTTTCCATCCAGGGCGGGCTGTTCATACCAGCCGCACGGCAGGACAGTGAGCTATAACTCACCGAGTGCCCTGTCAGTCTATATTTATCCACGAGAACATACTATACTGACAGATTAGCAAAGCCGCCCTGGGCACTCCAGGAATATGAGCCCAACCCACAGTGTGTCATAACAGTCCACGCAAACCAAATCCACGTGCCACCCCACAGAGTCCATTGGCAGAGCTTGTGTTCCCATGCAGAGGAAACCTAGGGGCCAAGATAAGACCCCGTGGAGGAGAAACGGTTGCTTTGGGAACCAGGGTCTCTGGGCTACAAGTACAAACAGCTTTAAACAGCTTGTGTTTGTCCAGACAGAACTCAGGAGAATTCCTACTGGAAGCCAAGAGTCAGCAAGAAACCACACGCCCGAAGGGAAAACAGAACGCTGGACACCTGTGCATGTAACTTGTCAATTTGAAAAGTGACTGGATTCAAATTTGATAATAACGATAAAGAGAAGCTAGTACTTGCTGATATTAAGTGTGCTACCTAAAAGAAACCAGCAACAGGCTACTGGGGGAACCGGGAGGGGAACTGATTGATCCCTCTCTTTCGTTTTGAGGCAGGGTCTCCTTAGGTAGCCCTGGCTGGCGTGGAACTCACTATGTAGACCAGACTGACCTGGAACTCACAGAGATCGTCCTGCCTGAGTGCTTGGGTTTAAAGCTGCCTCGAATGCTGAGATTAAAGGTACAAACCACAACACCTGGCTGTACAAGCTGATCTTTTCAATAGCTTTATTCTCTCCGAAGAATTCTATGAGGTCAATGAAAATCTTCCCCCAACACAGACACAGCTGTGAAGAGCCGGAAACCCAAGTCATTTTCTATTCTTGACTAGGACTAATTGAATGTTTTTCTTCAGTAATGGAGGCTGGAATTACAAAGCAGCATGGGAGGAGAGGTGCCGGATGAGCCGACAGCATTCCCCAGGGAGGGGAAGAATGTCCAATTACCAAAACGAACACTTACAGTGATTGCCAAGAGGCCAACGGCAGCGAAAGTGCCCCCTCATCCTGCCACAGCCTACATGTTTGGGACACAGGGTTTATTTTTACAGAGCTGGCTGTGATGGCAATGCAGCACCGACTGTGACACCCGAGCAAAGAACCCAAAACAATTATAAGACAACAGTGTGCCTGTGGAGGTGTTTGTGTTGGGGGTCTGAAGTTTGAGTTTATTCTAACTTGAGAGTCAGTGAAAATGTGTCCTTTGTAAGCCTCGGGGCTCTTGTGTTAATAGCCTAACAAGTGATGAGATCTGTAATTTAACTCAGAGAACATTACTTCAAACAGTAGACACAGAGAAAAAATGGTTTGTTTACTTGTTTGCTTGTTAGAGACAGTTTCTTACAGCCATGAGCCTGGATGGCCTTGGACTCATTGAATAGCCAATGATGACTCTGAATTCAGGATTCTCTTGAATTTTTTTTTTCAAGGGCTAGCGTTTGTTTTTTGAGGCAAGGTATGTAGCTGAGGTTAGCTTGCACCCGATTGTCCTGGTCTTCACTTTTCAAACACTCAGATCATAGGCATGCACCATCAAGCCTAGATTTTGGTTTTTGAGACTATCTCATGTAATCTAGGCTGATCCCCTCCTGCTTCTGTCTCCTAAGTGCTGGGATTACAGTGTGATACATCATTTTTGGCTTATTTTTCACTCCTTGTATAGATCCCTTTACTGAACAAAATAAACCAAAAGGAGCTTTCTAACTAGGCTAATCTCATTTTCTGTGAGTGTGTGAGTGCATGTATGTGCATGGGTCTAGAGACCAGAGGTCTCTGTGGGGTATCTTTCTCACTTTTTGAGATAAGGGATCTCACTGAAAGCAGAGCTCACTAATTGGCTAGAATAGATAGCCACTGAGCTCCGATTGGGTAGACTGGACAGCAACTGAGCTCCGATTGGCTAGGCTGGATAGCCACTGGGCTCCAGGGATGTGCCTGACTCCCATCATTCCTCTGACCTAGTCAGGGCAGGCATTACAGATGTGCCTCTTTGTGACCAGGTGTCTCCTTGGGTGCTGGGAATCTGAACTCAGGCCCTCACGATTGCCCACAATGCCCTTTATGGACTGAGTGAGGTCATCTCAGCCAAAAAGAAAGAACTACTTTTCATGTTGAGATTGAACTTGTTTCGGACCACGTGAGGTGCTTACCACATAATATTGGAAGTCTTCATCCTAACCTTAAAAGGGAGGAGGTGCCTGCCATCCATGTGAGAGTTGACAGGAACGAATAAAAATCATTACCCAAGGTCATTCAGACTGGCTCCAGGGTCACTACATCTGTTAATTTTTATTCTAGCACTTGCCTTCCTTCTTATGAATTAGAACTGCTACCCAATCATAATCTCAGAGGTTTCGTCTAAGAATCTCATCAGTTTTAATTTTTTTTTTTTAATTTAAGGCAGAGATGTCACAAAAATAAAACCTAGCCAGCTGAGTTCCAGTCAGGGACTCCATATACTTTTTGAGAAAGACTTCATTATGTAGCCCAGACTACCCTTGAACTCTCAATTCTCTTGCCTCAGCCTCAAGAGGGATGGTATTACAGGTACGGGTCCAGTGAAAGCCATTTCTTTGATGATGTCCTCCACAGCTGAGCTATTCCAACTTACCTCCCCTCCCGCTCCTTCCTTTGTCCTCTAGCACCATCCCACACCTCCCACGGGGTTTCAGACTAGCCTTGAACTCATTATGTATCTAAAGGAGGATGGATCTTGAATGCCTGATGCTCCTGCCTTTATCTCCTGAGAGCTGGGATCACACGTGTACACTACCATGGAAGTTTGTGTACTGCCGGGGATTGAGCCCAGGGCTTCATGCAACCCAGACAAGTACTCTACAAACAGAGCAACATCCACAGCTCCATACAACCCGTTTTCTCCTATATACACAATACTAACAATCCTGTCCTGCAGACAATGTATGCTGAACTAAGCAATGAATTATGGGTAGGAGAAGTTCACTGACAGTATGAAGAAACAGCTGTCCATCAGTCGATGGCCAACTTTGATAATAAAATCAAGACAGCCAAAAGAGCAGATTTATAGCCCATAAAGAATAGCAACCTAAGTATATATTAATAATGATAAAAAAGGCAGACCTTGTCAGTTTGAGAACCCTGAAGATAACAATGCATTAAAAAAATCTTTGCTAAATAATGTATGTCTGATATCCTGAATTGTTTGGGTGTGAGTGGTTTTCTCCACTAGTGAAATACATAGAAAACAGTGAAACAACTTAGAAAGAACTCTATTTTAAATTAAATCATTATAAATTGAAGTGTTTTGATATTGCAAGAGGTAAACATCAAGGGTAGAAGAAACTGGGGTTGCACAGATGACTTGGTGGTTAAGAGCACTTGCAAAGGTCATGGGTTCAAATCCCAGCACTCACATGGTGGCTCACAACCATCTCTAACTCCAGTTCTGAGGGATCCAACACCCTCTTCTGGCCTCTAAGAGCCCTGCACATAAGTAGTGCACAGACAGACATACAGGCAAAACACCCATAAACATAAAATAAAAACTAATAAATCTTCAGGGGCTAGAAAATGGTGGTTAACAGTCCTTGCTGCTTTTCCAGAAGATCGCAGTTTGATTCCCAACACTCACAACTCACAACTGCCTATGACTCCAGTTCCAGGGAGGCCAACACCCTCTCCTGGCTTTCATGGGCACCACACATATGCTACGAACATACATGCATACATATGCACAAAAATAGTAAAAGTTACAAAGTCAATTTTTTTTGGTTTTTCGAGACAGGGTTTCTCTGTGTAACAGCCCTGGCTGTCTGGCTGTCCTGGACTTGCTTTGTAGACCAGGCTGGCCTCGAACTCACAGAGATCCGCCTGCCTCTGCCTCCCAAGTGCTGGGATTAAAGGCGTGCGCCACCATGCCCGGCCAAAGTCAATCTTAATAACAAATTTAAGATGAGTAGAAGAAATTTACTTCTAAGTCGCTTATCAAAAATTCTACATCAGCCGGGCAGTGGTGGCGCACGCCTTTAATCCCAGCACTTGGGAGGTAGAGGCAGGCGGATCTTTGTGAGTTCGAGGCCAGCCTGGTCTACAAAGCGAGTCCAGGACAGCCAGAGATATTCAGAGAAACCCTGTCTCGAAAAACCAAAAAAAAAAAAAAAATTCTACATCAATTCCATATATTTTAAACTATGTTAGTGTAATCTACATTTAAACTTAAAAAAAAAATGAACTGGATTGCTAGCATGTTACCCTCAAATACTGACTGGGTGAATGGCTTAAAGATCATTATTTTTTCTTTAATCCTTAATCTAATATTCATAAACTATTTTTCTTTGCCAGCATGGCTGTCCATGCCTGTGATCCTGCCATTAAGGAGGCTAAGGCAACAACAGAGTGAGTTTCAGAGCAGCCTGGGTGGCAAAAACCCCACCCCAAAACACAAACAAAACATGTCCTTTCTGTTTGCAGTCGGGTAGCAAGACTGCAAATGCCATTTGGTCCAAATTCGAGTCAAAGCCAACACCCCCAATATTACCACCACCACCACCACCACCACAGGGAAGGAAGGGGTCCAGGAAAGGGTGTGACCAACAGACAGATGTCCAGAAGCATGGAGCCAGATGAAGCCTGCACTATTCTCATGTAAGTATGTTCACTAAATGTGAGTGACTGGGACTGAATTCCCCTGCTTACCATAGTTCCCCACCCTATTATATTATGAGAAGCAACAAAAGCAGTTAGACACCAACTTAAGTAACGCTGGAAGAAAAGCCAGTATTTAAATAATCATATTTAAGAAATACTGAATAGTTGAGGGTGGGGAGGTCCACTTTTCCCTGGGGCGCTGGGTAGGAGTTAGGCACTGGTAGAAGTGAGGTCAAACATGGCTGATACCATTAATAGGGTAATACGTTTCTTATTGTTTAGTGCTAGCACTCCTGATGTTTATTAACCCATAAATATGCAGAATGTTGACTTCCTAATTGGCAGCTGTTAACCTCTTTCCTGGTGCATGGGCTGCTTAAGTAGAGGACTGTCACTCAAACAGCCAAGCCTGGCTGTCCTCATGCTGGCCCCTGCTGCTTTATGGTCCTGAGGAAGCCAATGTGATCATGTGTGTGGCCTCAGTACAAACCCCACTCTTAAAAGACCCAGCCCCCGCCAGGATTGTTCAGATAACTTGCAGTCTACACCAGCCTTTCTGCTAAGGAGAAACCTCAGTGAACTCTAGATGACCCTAAAGCCTTATCTGACCCCCCCCCCAGGGGTGGGGCTGACAGGTAGTGGTAGTGGCCAGGCAGGGGACAGGACAATTTTCCTAGCTGCCTTGAAGACAGAATAAAGTGACTGGTACAAATGGGCCAATGCAATGATTGGTATAAATACTTTATTTACATGAAGGTCTTGGGTGATAGGTACAAATACCTCTGACAGGATATTTTAGCAGGCTGTTTTGGTTATTTCCAGAGGAGGGAGCAAAACAACTTGGGGCTGTTTTGGTGACTTCCTGAGAAGGCTTGGGGAACACCTGTTGGATTGACTACTCTTTTGTTGCAAAATTAGGACCAATAAAAAAGGCTTATAATCCTAGCATGCAGGAAACTCCAAGGTATGAGGCTAGCCTAGTCTACATAGTGAGTGAGTTCCAAGCCAACTGCTACACAGTGAAACTGTGTCAAAAACAAAGTAAAAAGGGTCTTTTCCACAGTGTTTTTTTTGCAACCCCCCACTTTGTTCTCTCTCTCCCTCTTTTTCTCTCTGTCTCTGTCTCCCTCTCCCTCTATCTTCCTTCCTTCCCTGCCTTCCTCTTCTTTTTCTTCTTTCTCACCCCTCCCCTCCAGGATCTCCTCTGTAGTTCCTGCTTGTCTTGAATCCACTTTGTAGACCAGGATAGCCTCTTAAGTGTCAGCATAACAGGTATGAGCCACCACACAAGGTCTCAAAATGGTCTTTTCTTGACTTTCAGTATAGTAGGCCAAGTTGGTAAAATGGTGAAAGAGGCAGGGCCAGGGCAGCAGCCGCATGGTAGTACGTTAGCTTGGACAATGTCAGTCACAGCAGCAAGAGCTGTATGGACCACAGGTCACAGGCGTCCTAGGCCCCAGAGCTACACTGCCAACTGCCATGACCGACAGAGGGCGCTGCCCACTCCTGCATCCTGCTGTGTAACCGAACTTTTAAATTATTAGTTATTTAACTCTTATTTATTTATTACTAAATTCACTTATAACAAAC
>CAJQZJ010032578.1:4178565-4189881 GCA_907164525.1 Lophiomys imhausi | reverse complement strand
TAATAAATAAATAAGAGTTAAATAAATAATAATTTAAAAGTTCGGTTACACTGCTGCCTACTCGCGGTTAATCAATGCAAGGGGGACACAGGCTGCCAAGGGTCTGGCAAGGCAGATCAGCGAGGAGAGGTGTTGTGTTACGAGCCCGACCTCCTGAGCCTGATCTTGGTGTAAAAGGTAAAGGTGGCACAGAGAAGAGGCTCCAGAAAGTTGCCCTATGACTTTCATGTGCAGACCATGGCACATGCGTGCCCACCCCCACACTAGTAGGTTTTAAAATTTAAAAAGCTGCCTCAAACTACCACTTAAGCTTTTCTTTACCCCAATTTCTATCGAGAAAGAGTGACAGGCCACCAGGCAGTTGTTGATTTCCATTACCTACACAATCTAGATCCTTAGCGTGAGAAGAAAGGCAAATTAATGGTACTGTGGTTGGTGTTTTCCTCATTGGCCTTACAAACCCAACAGGTCTCCAAAGTAAGGTTTTATAGTATAATCCTAACTGCACTCTAAATGCATACAGATGAATGTAGCTCTTGCCCCTCTTCAACAGTTTCTTTTGGCAGCAGACAGAGACCATTACAAAAAGTCACTACTGATCAAAATGCGTTGAACAGCTAACCATGGGGTGCCCAGCTCCAAACGACGCACGTATAACACAATCCCTCCACCTAAGCCTCAGGGAGCATCATGGAAGATGGGAGTGAATGAGTTCAAGAGCCAGAGGAGCAAGACGTGCGACTCAAGATAGTGTCTTCTAGACATCACAGAGAAGCCACACCCGTGACATCTCAACAATAGGGCTGCCTACAGAAAGCTCTACACCATGACACCACCAGTTAACATGCTGACATTGGTGGGCGGGGACTCCTAAGGCCCCACCCCGAGATGAAGAGATACAGGCTGTCAATGGCTGCTGGGAGGGGGAGGAGCTGTCTCTCCCAGGAATATGACCTCTGATTGGTTATCCAATCCCAAGTGGTCATGTACTTATGAGCAACACTAAATAGACTCAGTAGGCCATAGTAATTAAACAAAACAAAACAAAACAAAAAAACCCAAAAACCCACGGAGCTGGAGAGATGGCTCAGCAGTTGAGAACACTGAATGTTCTTCCAGAGTACAGGGGTTCAATTCCCAGTCACCCACCTGACATGGCAGCTCACAACTGTCTGTAACTCCAAGATCTGATACCCTTACCCAGGCATACATGCAGGGAAAACACTAATGCAAAAAAAAAAAAAAGAAAGAAAGAAAGAAAGAGAAATCCCACAAAAAACAGACAAAATATTTTAAAAGTCAAGTTTTAGAACTAATCTTAACCATTCAATGATTACATTTAATATTTCCAATGACACATACGTCAGTCTTTCTAAAAATGCAGTAGATACATGCACTAAGTTATGGATTTAAACATGGCAGTTCTTAAGAGATGCCAAGTGTTAAGAGGATTGTATCTTTCCATTATTCTTCTGTGACATAAGCCTAGTAGAGAACGCATCCATTCAGTGGAGTTAAGAAAGCTTTCAGGTCCACCTCTGAGGCTGCTGTGAGACTCATACGGTCATGTGAGCAAACATCACCTGCAGCCTTGCTTCTGCCCTGGGAAACCAAAGCAAAGATGACAACCTGTGGAGACAATGCACCATTGTGCCTGGGCAGAGCGGTCTTTCAACAGACTCCTAGCTCTGACCTGAAGACACACACTGAACACAAAGGCAGCTGGGGCCAGTCTCCAGCAAGCAGAGGCTAAAAGGAAAACCCTGGCTTGTGCCTCTGGCCCCTCGCCACCGATAAGGCAGTGTTCTTCCAACTGGGTGTGCCACACTCGCTCAGTCACTCGCTCAGAGATGGTCTTCAGTCCTCCAAGAATCAGCCTTTCTCTGGGAAATTACCAGGCCCGCTGGCCCCGCCTAGGCCAGGACACTCCGGAGGGAGTCTGTGTTAGCGAGAAGGAAAAGTGAGACAGGAGCATGGAAGTTCCTTCTAAAGTTTTTAAAAATAATGTTATACATAGGGGTGTTTTGAGGGTGTGTATGTCTGTGAGCCACTTCGGGCATGCAGTGCCCTTGGAGGCCAGAAGAGAGTGTTGGATCCCCCCGGCCATGTGGGTGCTGGAGATTGAACCCAGGTCCTCCCTGCAAGAGCAGTCGGCGCTCTAAGCACGTAGCCATCCCGCCAGCCCCTAGTGATTGCTTTGCTGGAAGCATTACTCCTCACTGGGCCCACAAAGTGACTAAAAGCAGCGTGAAAACACTGGCAACTCTGCGTTGTGTTTTACTAGTGTGACTGAAGACACAGACATAAAACAGTGTCCTTACGAGGGGAAAAGAGACCTCCGAGTCATCTTGGAATCCAGGAATAGCAAACTTTCACAGGGCAAAGGGGGCAGCTGTCCGTGATCATGAGATGCCCCCTGGAGCAGAAACAACCATACCCTCACAGCCATCTTGTCCCTCAAGCAATGAGGACTTCTTTGGGTCACCTCACAGGACCAAAGCAGAAACAGTACTGAGCAGAGCTACCTTGTCCCTTACCCCAATTCTTCCTCTATTGAAGACAATAGCTCAAGTCATCACCCAAAGACAGCCTTGGGGGTCAAGGATCATCATAGAACACGGGGCAGGAAGACTATAAGAATCTGAGGGAGTGGATGATGTCTGTAGACAAACACTATTTTCGAAAGTGACTGTGCAGTTTTGCACACAGTAATGCACAGCAGGTTAGATCTGCATGCACGAGACCTGCATCAGTTCAAGGGACCTGAAGTCCCAGTGTGGATGGATATGGGAGGGACTTATGGACTCCCATATTTGTCTGAGGAGATACTGGACATAGATGGATGCTGGGAGAGGGGAAATACTTTTCTTTAGGCCCCTGGGCCACATATGTCTCATACCTATGCACGTATGGGCAGCACTGAATGAACTCAGTGTGGGGAGGAAGGGATGGAGGGAGGGACATGAAGTTATTGGGATAGGAAAGGAAGTGGAGAAGAGGGGATGGATTATTTGAATCAAATACATTATATAATATATGAATATTAAACATTTTTAAAAGGGGGGTCTCTAGGTTCTTTTATATCTTCTAAATGTGGTCATACTGAACAAATCTCTCCCTGCCTTTTACCATTATCTGGTCATTTAATCCCACTGCTAAGATGGGCAGCCATGCCTGGCTTCTTGGGATTGCTGGAGTCTACGTCTTTACCCTAAAAGAATTTATGTTACAAGATCACACAGCACGCATTTTCGTCCAAACAGCTAGACTGGCGGTTCCCATTCCCTAGCTCACAGACCTCCCACAGTTCCACAGTGTTTGTGTGACTCCTAATATGACCTTTCCCACACTCCTGTCTAAAGATCACTATTTTGGCAACACCATTGCCCCAATTCTTAACTGCTAAGCCAACTCTCTCCAGCCCTAGATGCACCATTTTTTAAAGGTCCTGTAAGTAATTATAAAGGGAACAGGTTTGGGAGCTACCAGTAGCCTGTTGGGGATATTCACC
Source organism: Lophiomys imhausi (assembly GCA_907164525.1). Lineage (NCBI taxonomy): Eukaryota > Metazoa > Chordata > Mammalia > Rodentia > Muridae > Lophiomys > Lophiomys imhausi. Next base: position 4,186,370 of record CAJQZJ010032578.1, on the reverse strand, counting down.
AATAATAGTGAATTAAGTCACTACATAATTGTCTCCCCTTGCCGAGGAGTTTGTAAGGGGAGTTAAAACAGTTCCTGTTTGAACATAGCTGTCTACCTGCCAAGTTCTAACACACACACACACACACACACACACACACACACACACACACACTAAAGAGAAGTAAACTTAAAAAAAAAACCCAAACCAATCCCCCCCCCAAAAAAAAACACCCCAAGAAGTTTTCTCAGGGTTTCCGTGTTTGATCCCGCCTTCATAGAGCCTTGCAGCATTTGTACCTCAAACAGTGTCACACAAAATACAGGTGTTACACAAAATCTATGTGCTATACATGTATAGATTAATACATTCACTAATGCAAAGTGTCAGAGCAAGCTGACCTCCTCTACATAAGCCAAACAAGCTTGTTTAGTTTTTAAAGGCTGAGCAAACTGGATAAAGCAAGTCAGTTGAACAGAAGGCATTTACACAACGAATGCCAAAAGACAGGCAATGCTGTTGAGTTTAGAGCACCCTTTATAGTATCCCTTAACAGCTAAGGAAGCCTTCAAAGAGCAGCCCACAACAACAGCAAAAAGGTGTGTTCAAAGGACACCCAGCCAACAGGAAAGGGTAAACACATCTGTAGGGTTTTCCTTTAAAACCTCTAAATACTTAAAACACCAGATGATGGGCAACCAGCTCTAAATGGCCCCTTCCCTAGAGTCCAGGACACCACAGTTAGGGAGAGAGCCAGTGACTTTCGGTACCCAACAGAGAGTCATTTGGACCAGATTTGCATATCTGAAATTTTGGCTGGTCCCTTTTATACTATATATTTCATATTAGCCCCCTTTAAAAGTATAAATTCTGATGAAATGGCTTCTCTTCACTGTCAAATTGGCACAACCTAGGCTTACCTGGGAAGAGAGACTTATTAAGAAGTCATGTAGATCAAGGCAGTCCTTGCTGGTGTCTGTGGGAGGTTTGTCTGGGTTGTTAATTGATGTGGGAAGACCCAGCCCACTGTGGGCGGCACCATTCCCTAGGCAGGGGGTCCTTGACTGTTTAACTAGAGACAACAAATACCAGTAAGGAAGCAAGCAGGCAGGCAGGCAAGGATCCATGTGCTTATTCTCTCTCTGCTCTTGACTGAATGTGATAAAGTCCCTGCTTGACTTTTCCCCAGACAAAGGCCTGCAACCTGGACTGTAATCCAAATGAACCCTTTTTCCCTAAGTTGATTTTTGTCAAGATATTTTATTCACAGCAAAATAATAAGATTAGAAAATGGTTAATACCTCAGAGTATCACTTTATACCTCTTTATATAGCTATTAAGACATCTGGGGGGTGGGGAATGAGTGCTTAAGAACTGGATACACTGAATCTCGGGAACTGTGGTGGTTTGAATGAGAAGGGTCTCAATAGGCTTATATGTCTGAGTGTTTGGTCCCCGGTTGGTGGAACTATTTGGGAAGGATCAAGAGATGTGGCCTTGTTAGCGATGGTATGTCACTGAGAGTAAGCTTTGAGGTTTCAAGAGCCTAGGTCAGGAGACGAGTCAGCCCTCTAGTCTGTCCCCCACCCCTCCATGACTCTTTCCGGTTGCTGTGTTAGGATATAAGCTCTCAGCTACTGCTGATGGTCATTGACTTATCCTCTGAAACTGTAAGGCCCCCAATAAACCCTTTTTTTCCCTACAAGTTGCCTTAGTCATGGTGTCACTTCACAGCAGCAGAAAAGCAACCAAGTAAGAAACATTCATTCATATACAGTGACACCCTTATGAGGGGTTGTGTTCAAAGAGGCTGTATGTGACATCTAGGATACTATAGAATCTCATAGACACCACATCTTGTTCCTACACATGCAGAGACTAAAATTTAAATTATATAGTGGGCTCATTATGAAGTTAATAACACTTATTAATAATGATATGGAGTAAAAGTTGCCTTAATGTGCACTTAATCTCATTTGTAGTATACACAGTAGGTATCTACTGGAAAGGGCAAGTTGCATGTGATGGACAGCGTACAGTTGCAAAGAATTTCATCATCCTATTCTGAGCAGCAACTTAACATTTATGAATCGTTTCTGGAACTTCCTGCTTATATTTCCAAATAGTAGTTAACTATGGTTACCGAAACCATAGTAAACGAAACTGTACATAGGGGCACCTCCTGTGTCTCACACTCATGGTGCCTATAAACCCTGTTGCTCATAAACCATCTTTGCTGGTTTTATTTAGAAGCAAATCTACGTGAGAAATTTCCAGATGGAAATGGGCTGACTAAAAATATGTCAATATTGCTTTTCTGTTAAGTTACATTTTTTTTCTTTTTTTTTTAGATTTATTTATTTATATGTATATGAGTGCTCTATCTCCATGTACACCTGCATTCCAGAAGAGGGCATCAGATCACATCATTGATGGTTGGGAGCCACCATGTGGTTGCTGGGAATCAAACTCAGGACTCTGGAAGAGCAGTCAGTGCTCTTAACACTGAGCCATCTCTCCAGCCCCACATTTTGTCTTTTGAGACAGGGTCTCATGCAGAGGCTTGTGTTAATTCCCTATGCAGCTGTGGATGACCCTGAGTTTCTGATCTCCTTCCCTGTACCTTCCAAGTGGTGGGATTATAAGTGTGTGCCACTGTACCTAGCTTTTAAGTCTGTTTTTATTATTTTTCATTATGTGTGCATGTGAGTGTGTGAGTGTGTGCATGTGTGTGCATGTATGTGTGAGTCTGTGTGCATGAATGTGTGTACGTGTGTGCATGTGTGTGAGTCTGTGTGCATGTGTGTCTGTGAGTGTGTGAATGTGTGTGTGCATGTGTGTGAGTCTGTGTGCATGTATGTGTGTGCATGTGAATCCGTGTGTGTGCATGTGGGTATGTGAATGTGAGTGCAGGTGCCTGTACATGCCATAGGCATGTGGTACCTTAGAGCTACAGTTGCAGACTGTTTTGAGCCACCTGACATGGATACTTGGACCCAAACTTGGGTCCTCTGTTATAGCACAAAGTGTTCTTAGCCACTCAGCCATATCTCCAGCTTCTATATCCAGCTTTGTGATTTTGCCTATAAAATCTAGTAAAAGAGCCAGGTATGGTGGCTTGTACCTACATTCTTACAATTGGCTGCCTCAAGATCAAAGCCAGCCTGGGCTACATAATAAGTTCTAGGCCAGCCTGGGTTACACGTGAGAGACCCTATCTCTAACAAAAAAACAAACAACAAAATGCAATAAGAAGGGCAAAAGACACAGAGCCTTGTAGCTTTTTATTGCTCTGAAATTGCTTACTCATCATCCCTGTGGTGGTTGATCAGATGCCCCATTTAATAGGATTTAGAATCACCATAAAAACCCACCTCTGGGCATGCTAGGGACGGATTGCCTAGATTTTAAGTATTAAGAAATGGGAAAATCTACCCTAACATATGTAGCACTATTCCATGGGGTCCTGGACCTAATTAAAAGGAAAAAGGAAAGCGAGAACCACTATTCACTTCTTTCTGCTTCCTGGACACCGGCCACTAGCTCCTGAAGTTGTACCTCCCCTGCCTGAGAGCTACAATTAGATTCTTCTTTCCTTACATTTTTTTGTCAAGTATTTCATCATAGCAATGACACAAGTCACTAATATAACCCTCGATCCCACTGTTTTAGTTACTTTGCTGTTGCCATGGCAACCTGGGCAACTTACAGAAGGAAGTTTATTGGGTTTCCAGTTCCAGAGGGGAAGAGTCTCTCATGGCAGGCAAGAGCTCGCACATCTTGAAATGCAAGCACCAGAGAGTGAACAGCAAGCAGGTGGGACTTTTTACTCTCAAAGACTATCCCCCGAACATTTATCCTCCAGCAAACCAAATCAAAACCTCCCCAAATGGCGCCATCAACCGGGGCTCAATAACTGAAATATCGGAACCTACGGGGGACATTTCTCCCTCAAACGGTCACCCCTATCCTGCTGTCAAAGAAGGGTTCTGTGAAGTAGATCGGTCTACCTATTTTTCTCCCTGCTCCGCTGTCACAGTTAGTTTCTGTCAACTTGACACAAACCTAGACAGACACACCTGGGAAAAGAGAATCTCAGCTGAGGAGTTGTCTTTGTCACACCAGCATGTGGGCATGACTGTGGGGCATTTCTTGATTGCAGAGTGACGAAGGAGGGCCCAACCCACTGTGGGCACTGCCATCCCTATGCAAGTGGTCCTGGCTGTTAAAAAAGAAAAAGAAAAGGAAAAGGGAAAAGGAAAATGCAGGCTGAGCAAGCCACTACTCAGCATTCCTCCATGATCTGTGCTTGAGTTCCTGCCTTGGCTTCCCTCAGTGGTGGACTGTAGCCTATAAAGCCAAACAAGTCCTTTCCTTCTCAAGTTCGCTAGGACATCCACCTTGTATTGGGGGGATTCCACTCCACCCAACCCCATGTTGGCATGGTCCTATAGACCCACGGTCACTAACTAGCCATGGGACTGTGAAAACGGAACAGCCTAAGACCAGTGCTGTTCTACAAAGGTGATAAACTCAGATGCAAACCATGGAAAATGGTTTAGAAGCAAGTATGTCACAGAATATTTTTATTTGTCAACACTTATCTTTGTTAATGCTTAACAATCACCTATAAAATACCTAAATCCTGTAACCTAAACCCTATAATCTATCATCTATAATCTAAGAACACTCTAATATCTAAGAACATTCTAATACCTATCTAAAAACACTTAACTAACACTATTTTAACTTTCTTAAAGGATATTAATATTCTTAGCATAGGTTCGTGTAGGATGACTTGGTTTACAGCAGTCCCATCAGGTTGTATCTTTTAAACTTAAAGTCTGTTGGGCCTTACCCTGCCAGTTCACAAGGCCAATTTATTTTCACCACCAAATTGTGGCTGGTTTATAAAGTCAGTCTGTTCCAACAGCAAAACTGAGGCTGGCTTTTCGCATCAGCTGAGAGACTTGCCTCTACGGTTTCCTTGGCCCAGGCAAAACTCACAGCCAGAAGTCTCTCCAAGCGGCTCACCTCTGCTCTTTTTGGCGCTCTGGAGCCCCAAGTCAGATGCCTTGAAAGAACTCTTTCTCAGCACGTGTTATTTAAATTCGGTTGATGGCGTACCTTGCTGTGTGCTTCTCCAGCATGAATTTTCAGTTGGTGGGGACAGGAGCAAGAGAGGAGACCGCATGGAGCCTCTGGCTTATAAATCCTCTTATCTCATGATCTTTGGTGGAGGGTCCAAAGTCTCTCAAGATTTCCCATTGCTATGCCAACAGAGGTTGTCTGGGAGGCTTTCCTAGTTTCTTAGCCATGCCTCTTCAAAAGGGCAGTTTGTGTGTTTCCATATTGGCAATCTCAAAGGATGCCATCCAAATCCCTGTGCTAAGCTGAACTGCCTACTAATTTCACTAAAAAGACCTAACTTCTACCACATAAATATATACTCCTTAAGCTAATGTAGAGCACTCTACTCAAAGGAGATCTTGTAAGGGCTACAAGGATGGCTTGGCACTTAAGAGCACTTGTTGTTCTGGCACAGGATCCAGGTTTAATTTCCTGCACCCACATGGCAGCACACAACCACCTGTAACTCCAGTTCCAGGGGTACATCGCCCTCTTCTGGCCTCCATGGGCACTGCATGCACTTGGCACACACACATCCATCCATGCAGGCAAACATTCATACACATAAAGCTTTTAAAATTTTTTTTTTTAATGAGGAAAAAGGGAGGTCTTGTAAGAGCCTGATGGGAAGAATGACAGCCTCAGTTAGTCACTACTAAGCACCATCGGGAAAAGGCAATTCCTAAATGAAATCCAGACATCAATGCCAGTATCTTACACTAGGCAATGAGTCGAATATCCAAAAGTCTAGAAAGTAATTAGAAAAACAAGTAGCGGGCTGGAGAGATGGCTCAGCGGTTAAGAGCACTGGCTGTTCTTCCAAAGGTCCTGAGTTCAATTCCCAGCAACCACATGGTGGCTCACAACCATCCACAATGTGATCTGGTGCCCTCTTCTGGTTACAGATAAAGCACCCATACATAAAATAAATAAATAAATCTTTAAAAAAAAAAGAAAAACAAGTAGCAGAAAAAAACAATAGCAAGTATGCCCTGTTCATCAATATAGTGTCTCCTAGTCACACAGCACTTGAAGTATGACTAGTGAGGCAAAGGAATGGGCTCTGTTGTAATTAATTTAAATCTGATTTTAAAATTATTTGGTTCAATTATGTAAAAGGATCTGTAAGGAGGTTCAGAACAACTTACATGTACGTTTCAACTACAAATTGAACTCTAATATAGATCAGATATTTTGGAATAGCTTATTTAAGTTCAGGTGTGTTGATGTGGTAAAATAAATCTGAAATTCTTACACCCAAGAAAGTAATATAAAATATTTAATATTCTGATTATATATTAAAATGATAGTATTCTAGACATTTAAGTTCTATTGGGTAGTACTATTGAAAACCTTAGAATTATGTAGGAGTTTTGTGTTACGTGTGTAGTGGATATACTCTTGTACAACAACTACTATATTGTAAAGCTTTAACAGATGGGGAAGGATTTCCATGGCTACACTCAGAAGGCTTTTGTGAAGGAGGTGCCACATTTTGTGTCTATGAGTCAGTAATGCATGTGGTCATGTTTATCTGCAATAAGTGATTAAAACAATTTTGGTATCTTTTTATTTACATATAAAACATATATGTAGAATGTATATAAGACACAGATATCCACCCTGCCTTCTCTGTGGAAGCTAGCTCATGCATTGTGTCACTTCAACATGGCATCTGCTGCTGTTTTATACAGGGTATGTCCTCAATGGTGTTTTGTTGATTTATTTAGAGATTTTTAAAAATTAATTTTAATTGTGCACAGGTGTACGTGTGTGTGTGTGTGTGTGTGTGTGTGTGTGTGTGTGTGTGTGTGTATCTACATGCAGGTATATGCATGTGAGAACAGATGCTCTTGGAGGCCAGAGGCATGGGCTCCCTGGGAGCTGGAGTTGGATAGTTGAGAGCTGCCTGACAGGGGCGCTGAGAACTGAACGGGGTCCTCTTCAAGGAGCCATGGTCCTGTATACTCTGAGCACATGCTATGCATGCAACTCAACTGTACCCCTAGTCACTGTTGTTTTTAAAAATCACCTCTCTGTAGGAAGAAGAGCTTAAAAAAATTGCACAAACTTTCATCAGTAGAGAAGGCAGTCACTATTTTGACCATAACCATGGCAGAATGGCTTGCTCTACCTGGAGTTTATTGGTCTCAGGTGCAACGTGAGGTATGAGGAAAACAGGATGGATATTTAGGAACAAAACCAAGCTGGCAAGCACTCATGCGGTTTTTCCTTTTGGGTCCTTTCTCCTTCCGGCACATACTGTTTTAATCAGCTCTCGCCGGCTGCTCCCCCATCCCTCAGCTTCTTCGGATCTCACCTACACACAGTTGTACTTGATGTGACTTTTCCCTCTACCATGCCAACCGTCTTCCCTTCAGAGACCATTTAAAACTCTCGCAGTACCACGAACCTGCTCCTTGCCAAACGAAAGGCTGAAAGTAACTTTTCCCATCTGACCATATCCTGAGATGAAATAGTTTGGGGGTCCCATGTCAGAAGGGAGTTTGAGCCATTACGTATGTGTTTACAGGGCTGCAATGCTGCCTAACCTCTGCATGCACTCTTACCTGGAACAGGGCTGCAATGCTGCCTAACCTCCCCGGTGCACTGTTACCTGGAACAGGGCTGCAATGCTGCCTAACCTCCCGGTGCACTCTTACCTGGAACAGGGCTGCAATGCTGCCTAACCTCCC
>CAJQZJ010032578.1:4165606-4178555 GCA_907164525.1 Lophiomys imhausi | reverse complement strand
CGGTGCACTCTTACCTGGAACAGGGCTGCAATGCTGCCTAACCTCCCCGGTGCACTCTTACCTCTTTCCCCACCTGGATTGTTGAAGGACTGTCTGCTTGAATGATCCTAATTAAGTAGTGTTCTCAGAGTAGACAGAATGTTACGTAGATGCTGGCCTGCCCCATGGACTTGGTGTCTTAAAATCCTACCACCCATGAATACATTCTTACAAATCCAGCCTCTCCATTTTGCTACATTCACTCTGAGGACTGGCATAGATACAAAGTTTCCAATCCAGTGTTTATTTTTGGCATTAGCTATATCCATGCCTTCTTCCTGTAACAACTAATCAAAGGCCATTACTTGGTAGCTGTGACCAGAGCACTCAGTGGCCATCTGACAAGGTCAGGCCCTGGAAGACCAAGTTACTACAGCTTCTAGAAGCTTCCTCACATAAAGGTAGGGAGGAGGTACTGGAGACCTAGCCCAACAGGATGATATGTGAACTGCATGAAAAGACAAACATAGGCTTCCAGACATTTCCCCAGAGTGACTTCCACAAGTCCACCTGGCTCAAGAAAGTATACTGCTGTCCCTGGAGGGGAAAGCATGGTAAGAAGGACCAGACTGGAGGACCAAACTATGTCACCCACAAATATAATAAAAGCAATTGACAAGATCACCTCAAACTTGTTTGTTAAGAGTTGCTGTATTTGGGGCTGGGGAGACGGCTCATTGGTTAAGAGCACTGACTGCCCTTCCAAAGGACCTGAGTTCAATTCCCAGCACCCGCAGGGCAGCTCATAACTGTCTGTAACTCCAGGATCCAACACCCTCACACAGACATACATGCAGGTAAAAACATCAATGTACATAAAATAAACAATTATTTAAAAAAAGTGCTGTCTTCAGGATCATTCCTGATTCTGTGTGAATGCACTCGTGCATGTGTACTATAATTCATTTTCCTGGGAGGCTGTCCTACATGAAAAGTTGTTACACAAGCATAAAATGCCACCGAATTGTCTCAAGGTAGACCAGCAGGCTAAGTGACATCATTAAATGCTTTAAATGCATTAACATTTAGATGGCCTAAGGTTCTCCATCACATAAATTTTACATATCATTAAGTACCAAACCAAACCAACCAACAAAGAAACCCTTTGTCATTGCACATCTGAGAAATAACCACATATAGTTTAGATGTGAAATGTCCCCCACAGACTCCTGTATTGCTCTTGGTCCCTAGAACATTTTACACGGGAGCCCTAGCCACCTGGAGAAGGCCACCAGGGGGCAAGCCTTGAAAGTGAGACCCCCTTTCTGGTTCAGGTCTGAGCTCTCTGACTCCTGGTTCGTGTCATGGCTGTGGCTGCCAATGGAAGCTTTCAGGACCACGGCTGACCCATGCTGGCTACCCCAGCCACCAAGTCTTCCCCGGTGTAGGCTCCTCCTTCTCTACTGTAGACGTTTTAAGTTGCTTCTATCAGGTATTTGGAATAAAGCAAGAAGTGAAAGAGTTGGTTGGGGCAGTACACAGCTGATACAAGGTACCTGCTGTTTGTTTATATATTTCAATGAGTCAATCTATTATTACTAAGAAATTATACCACCATTGCCTTTTGCCTTCAACACATCTTATTTAAAGAACATATTTTCTGTTCAAAGTATTATTTCAGAACATTCTTCTGGAAAATTGTTTTCTTTCTCTCTCTCTCTCTTTCTTTTTTTTGAGGCAGGGTCTGTCTATATGTAACTCAGGTTGACCTCAACCTTACCATACCTGTGCCTCTGTCTCCCGTGTGCCATCATATCCAGCTACTCATAACTTTTTAAAAAATATTGGGCTAGGCGTGGTGGCACATGCTTTTACTCCTAGCACTCAGGAGACAGAGGCAGGCGGCTCTCTGTGAGTTCTAGGCCAGCCTGGTCTTCAAAGCAAGTCCAGGGCAGCCAGGGCTGTTACACAGAGAAATATTGTCTCAAAAACAAAAACAAAACAAACAAAAATATACATATTGAGCCATGTCATTTTAAAATTCTACTCTTTTATGTGTGTGGTATACATTCATGTTCACATACGTGTGGGTGCATGTGCATCTGTGTGCGTGTATGTGTAAAGTAGAGACCTAAAGTTGATGTTGAATGTTTTCCTTGCTCTCACTCCACCTTATTTAAACAGAGCCAAGATCTCTTGATGAACCCGTGTGGTCCACAATGAGTGGACAGGCCTAGTTCTTGCCTTATGTGGGCTTCACAATCAGACAATTTAGATGAAAGGGGAGATATGGTGAAGTGGCAGAGGGAACAAAACTGCTGCTTAAAGAAATGCCCTATGCCGGGCGGTGGTGGCGCACGCCTTTAATCCCAGCACTTGGGAGGCAGAGGCAGGTGGATCTTTGTGAGTTCGAGGCCAGCCTGGTCTACAAAGTGAGTCCAGGACAGCCAAGGATACACAGAGAAACCCTGTCTCGAAAAACCAAAAAAAAAAAAAAAAAAAAAAAAAGAAATGCCCTACTTGTAGCAGGCCTCACCATTGCACCTAGTGTGTCTAGCTGGACTGCTCTGTCTCTTGCACACAGGGGTTATGGGTAGACCATCACACTCAGTGGACTTTTCATAGGGTCTCTGGGGATCCGAACTCAGGTGTCACATGCCACAGCACTCTGCCTGCTGAGTCACCTCCCAGGCCACAATCATACATTTAAAAAAAATCATAGGTTAATATAAAATATAGGCTAGACCCAGGGAAGATACAATCCCTGAGAATTCTGTCTCAAAGCTCTTTTCCCTCCTCTCCCACCATTATCCTATTCTGAGTCCTTGCCATCATTATCCTGGGCCAACCTGTCCATTGATTCTCCCCATCTCTGTTCTTAGCCAAGACTGGGAAACTGAGTAGGAACAAGGGCAAGCTGATCTATGTTTAAAAGCCACATGGACTGCACAGTGACTTCAGGGTAGACTGGATAAAGCAGGACCCTTTGGCAGGAGCGTCAATGTTCCTGTTACCGGACCGAGCATCACTCCCCCTAAGGAATTCCCTGGACCAGACACCTTCTCCTCTCCAGTGCTTGATCACGCTCTTCTACGCCTTTCTCCTCTGCTCTTATCCCTCCCACTTGAGATGAGTTGCTTCTTCCTCTGAGCACTCAGCCCAGTGTCCCTGGGTCCCGCACAGCCTGCCACAAGTAGGACATTTCTTTAAGCTGGATTTTTGCTCCCTCTGAAAGTTCCCCCTATCTCCCCTTTCATCAAAATTGCCTGATTGTGAAGCCCACATAAGGAAAGAGCTAGGCCTGTCTGCTCATTGTGGACCACACGTGTAAGCGTTTAATGAAGGGAAAGGAATGCTCTTTCAGGCACGTCTGGCTTGCATGGATGCTTGGGACACGTGCACCTGACCTGCTGATCAAATCTTTGGGTTCAGAATTGATTTAGTTTTCCTAGGAAGGCAATCAGTTTCTCCAAGTAATAGAGCAGACAGGATCCTCCACATGGGAAAGACACCTTGATCAGTCAGTAAAGAATTAGATTAGTTCAGTGGGAGCCCTCTCCAAGCCTGGATGTCTTCCAATTTGGCCAAAGTGGTTGAAAGATTTGGAAGTAAATTAAATCCATGGATTATAAATGACATGTAGGAAAAGTTAATGTTTTTACAGATCACAGTACTTGATGGTGCCAACTTGTTGGAAAACAAACCAAAACCAAAACCAAAAAAAACCAAAAAAACACTGATCTCAGAAATATTCTTTTAAGTTGGCTCATCACTGACACCCATAAAAGATTCATTCCGCGTTCACTTTGGGTTTCACAGACACGAGGCCCTGGGATTCTATGAGCGTAATGACGAAGTTTACTTTGGTGAATCCACACAGAGAAAGCAGGCGAGAGGACACTTGATGGCGGAGTTTAGATGCTGAGTTTCTGCTTAGAGTCTGAGACAGAAAGAACCCCAGAGGTAAAGCAATGGTGTCATCCACAGATGACAAACATGCTGAGTTTCCCTCTAAACCTCTCACACGCGTTCACAGGATTATTTTCATTTAGCAGATTACTAAGAAGCACCGTGCAAGCTGAAATGTACTAGAGAGTGGAAAAATGGTGGTTCAGTTTCAGTGCTAACGAACTTGGGAAAAGCATGATTACAGAACAGTGTCCCCGTTGTTGTAATGGATGTATGCAGAAAGAGTAGGAGAGGTCATGACCCTGCAGGTGACATTTGAACTCATGTTTGAGACCAAAAGCTCATATTCCAGGTCTGTTGTGCAAGTGCTGGAACCACAGCCCATAGGGATACCATGCTAGATCACCTGTCCTAGCCACAGGGATGACTTCAGCTGGGCATGGTAGTATATACCTATAACTGGAGCTCTTGAGAGGGTGAGGGAGGAGAGTCAGGTGTTTGAGTTCACCTTGGGCTACATCGTATGGGCCTATCTCAAAACAACAACAACAATAGTGACAATGATGACAACAGTAACAATGACAACAACAAAGCCCCCAAACAAAGCGACAAAAAGCCACACCTAAACAACAGTGGTACCATCTTAGAATTTAGAAGAGAGGTAGTCTATCATGGACCTCCATGGATGGTTTACTTTCTGAGGTTCTAGAAACATCTCTCTACCAAAATGTCCTTTCTGGAATGGTAAGCTTCAGACTCTCTATTTTCTTGCTAACATGACATTGAACTTATTGGTAGGTTCGTATTAATCCCTGTAAACAAGTGTTGATTCAATAACCTAATAATAACAGCTACTGTTCAGCTGTTACAACAGGGTACACCAAACACTTCATAAACATGACTTGTTTTACAGCTATACTTTATATATCATATATGTAATTACACATATAAGACATTTATCACATATTTAAAGGTATATAAAATGTACATTTAGACCTTTAATATTATAGCATTAAATTTTTTAACAGACTTATTTTTATTTTATGCCTGTATGTGTACAATGGGCATGCAGTGCCAACAGAGCCCAGAAGAGGGCGTCTGATCCCCTGGGACTACATTTACAGATGACTGTAGGCCACCATGTAGGTGCTGGGACTCAAACCTTGGTCCTCTGAAGAGCAGTCAGTGCTCTTAACTACTGAGCCATTTCTCCAGTCCTTCATATTATTAACTTTTATCAGAACCAGAACTTTCTCAGTCACATGGGCCTGAGGTAAAGCATGTATTTCTAAATGTTTGAAATCATGTAACAGAATTCTTGTTTAGACAAAAAGCTAATCAAACAAGCCTAGTAAATTCTTTCCACATTTTATATTATAATTAAAATTAATGGATATAGCTAAGGAGTAAAGGGTTTGCCTAGCCCAAGCAAGGCCCTGGGCTTAATTGAAAAGAGTTGTCTAGTAGCCAAAAGATTATAAAAATAAAAATGACAGGAAAAAAAGGTGAAGTATATAACTCCCCTTCCTAGAGAAAGATACAAGATTTGGAAGCAGAACTTTGCGCACAGGACACAGTTCCGGCTTGTAGGCTGAGACCCCCTACTCATGAGGCCCTGGTTTTGGTCCCCGGTGCTGAAAGCAAGAGCCAGGCCTCTGAGTGGCTTCCCAGTGTGTTGGACCTCTCCTCACACCACAACACAATGCAGAACCAGGCTTTCATGATGGGCCTTTCATGTTCTCGCCACGTGACCCCTGTTGCACCATTACTATCTGCAGCAGGGCTCAGGAAAGGACCTAATTAACATCTGTGAATAAAAGCAAGTCCCTCTCCTCTCTCCAATCTGGAATTAACATATGTCAACATATGTCATAGATACAATACATGACATGATATGATAGAAAGTAGAAAGAGGTCCACTTTGAAAAGAATGGGGATCCGTGGAGGAGGACAGGAACCAGCAATGGGGGTGATTCTAATTTCCTTTTCTTTGTTGTGATAAAACACTGACTAAAACCAACTTGGGGAGGAAAGGGTTTATTTCATCTTATGCTTCCAGGTTAGAGCCCACCACAGAGGTAAGTAAGCCAAGGCAGGAACTCAAGGCGGGAACCTGGAGGCAGGAACTGAAGCAGAGATTGGGGAGGAACACTGCTTACTGACTTTTGCTCCACCACTGTTCAGCCTGCTTTCTTATACAGCCCAGGACCACCTCCCTGCCAAGAATGGCACCACCCACCCACAGCAGGCTGGGACTTCCCATATCAGTTGTCAACCAAGAAAATGACCCCAAGCCAATCTGATGGAGGCAAGGATTCAACTGAGGGTCTCTTCTCAGATATGTTTAGGATTGTGTGAAGTTGGCAAAAACTAACCAGCACAGGGATGAATACGGCCCAGGCACATAATCTGCTTGAGTGAAAATGGTTTTATGAACCCCCTCATGTTGTAAAATGAGTACACCTGTTGTTTTTAAAACAAAATCTCAGTCACTCAATTTTACCAATGAAGGCTCAGAAGCCAGATGCTGGGGTGAAAGCCTGTTAGCTCAGAGAGGCAGAGAAAGTACCCAGCTGACCTTCCTCCTCAACTGATGTCCTGGAAGGCAAAAGCCCTTCTCCTTCCCCACGCTGTCTTAAATACCCTTCAAACTCAATATTCCTCCCTTCTACTTCCTGTGCATCTCTCTATCTGTCTTCCTGACTTCCTCTTACTCTCTATGGTTTTTTCCTATGTTTACACCATGTCAGTTGGTTGCTTGCTCCCCCTCTTGACCTATGGTTGACTTTATTTAATCTTGTTAACAGAAAAACTCTTGGATTAAAGGTGTGTGGTAGGGCTGAGCCACACCACAACTAGAAACAGGTTTTTCCAGGACACAATCTTGGGGTCCACAGTGTGATCAAATATCCTGCAACATAACTAATTAAAAAGACTAAATAATGAGAAAAGTTTTTACTTTCAAGCTGGTGTATGGTGTGAGTGGACACCTGTATGCACGTTCACATTGAGAACAACCCCAGGGCCACCATGAGACAAGTAAACCCAAACTTGTGGCATATCCCCACAAAGGATGCAGGAATCTTATTAGAAAAGTTATTTTGGGTGGTACTAAAATAGAAAGGGTACTCTGGGTAAGACCATATTGACATTTAACTTCTAGGTTTCATTTTTAGAGGGGACTCATTAAAAATCTGATTTTCAGAAAGTATAATTTGAAAAGTAAATTTATTAAAACACACACACACACACACACACACACACACACACACACACACACACACAAGAGTAATTCGTCTCTTAAAAGGGGCTCATAACTGCCTCCAATTCAGGGTAAGAAAAAAATACAACTTCAGACCAAGAGGCTCAGATGGCCGCCACATCACAGTGGAGAAAACCCTGTTCAGATTTACTGAGTTAGACAGTCCCTTTATTGTTTATATGTATATGTGTGTGCATATATATGTATTATTAAATATATATACATGGAATATTAACATGTATATACATACATATATGCATATAAACAATAGAATTTGAAAGGCTGTGTGGGTTGAGTTTTTGTCTTATTCAGGTTACAGAAAAGCAAGCCAGGCCAGGAAGCAGTGCAGATCTGAGACTCTGTCCCCTTTTGATCAGTAAGGTTCAACACCTACCCGCCTCTTTCCGCCTAACATTCACAGAGTAGCAGAGGTAGATGATAAAAACAATGCTTTTTTCAAGTATCATTTTTCAGTGAGAATATTTAAAACCACCTCATATTCATAAGCAAAAGACAAAGGGCCAAGTTTGTTCTATCTTCATAAGGAAGTGAGAAGAAACATCCACAGTCATACAAACACACCCCTACACACTATACCCCTATACCTCCCACATATACACACTACACACACTACACCCCTCTACATACATACACCACACACACTCCCCTTCACACACACACACACAACACCCTCCACACACTACATCCCCCATATACACACACCACATAACACACACACTACACCCCCCACATCCCTCCATACACACACAGACTACATACCACACCCCTCCACATACACACACCACACACACGGCACACACACTACCCTACACACACACACACCCCAAGCACTACACCCAAATACACATACCACATACACACCACCCCTCCCTACTATACATACCTCCACACATATACATACACCACACACATACATACACACATCCCACATATACATACTACCTCCTACACTACACACACACAACACATACACATCCCACATATACACACACAGAGAGAGAGAGAGAGAGAGACAGAGACAGAGTAAAACCTCAAGAATTTCCCAGAAGTAGAAGCATTTGATTGATTTGCCTCTTAACTAGCAAACCATTTTATTGATGACCAAGCCCCGCCTACATAAATACAACACTCAAATGGAATTTTACTAATGTGTCGCTAGTTAATCTAATACCCTATCCTTCCCATGGTTGCCGAAGTACATATTTACCTGTTTAAAACTAAACTTAGAGAGGTCAGGCTAGTGAGTCTGATGCTTGGGCAAGAAGTGTCAGATGTGGGCTTAAGCATGCATTGCCACAGTCTCGATCTTGTGGCTTGGCTAAGAAATCCTGGACTTTCAAAGTTGTGCTAAACTACTTGGCACTCTGTCATTGATTAAGAACGGCAGAAGCAGTCTGAGTTGTTTATCAAATTAAGGTTGATAAACAGCACTCCGTGAAGCTCTGAATGCCTTCCTTAAAAAAAATTCCGACTTCCTTAAATTGACACGACAACAAACCGCGTGAAAAGCATTCGCCAAAATGGCATGGGTTTGGCTCAAACTTCCATCTGCAGCTCATCAAATGACTGAACAGTAGAAAGAAATTAAGCCAAATCAGACTCATTACAGAGTCGATGTGCTGGTAGAATATAAACTTTGCCTGCTTAGCATCTGGAGTTGTGGGTGACTAATGTTTTAAATGATTGTGCTTGTGTGCTCAGTGGAAAGAAAGAGTGACTATAAGATTATATAGGTGAGTGGATAGTGAATGTTAATTTACGGAAATACGTAATTTATTCTGTCTCTTGGTGGTGTGCGCACACAGCACACGAGGGACGGAACCACGTTAAAAATACAGCATAACTGCCTTTGAATGTGTCCCAAGCATGCCATGTGCATCCCATGATCCTGGCTGCTCAGGAGAATCAGGTGGAAGGAACTAAGGTACCTGAGAGTGTGAGTTGAACCTGGGTGACACAGAGGCTTCAGAACCAACCCGACTCAGAAGGCCACCACCCACACAAACCAACAAACAAAACACGGGAGTGGAACTTGGTGATGTCAGGAATCAGAAACCTGAGGCAGAAGGATTGCTACTGGTCAAGGTAGACTATGTAGTGAGTTTTAGGACAGTTGGTGGGGGCTCCATAGCAAGACCCCAAGACCCTGCCAAAACAAAGGAAGAAATGAGAAGAAGAGGGTGGCAGAGGCTGGGGGGAGACAGAACCACAAACACAAGACACACAAACAAAATGAAGTTAACTTCCCTTCTCATTGCTTTAGTGTAAAGAGTGTCTATCTGAAAGCTTCCACATCTAGAAAAATCTAGGCAAGTTCCTTCCTGGTTTAACGCAAAGAACTTACATGTCTCCTCTCTTAGCTGTCCTGCTAGGAGAAATATTTCAAAAACGTTCTTACAAAACCAGCCCTGTAAACAGCAGGCTTCCTTCCAAAAGCCCTCTGTAGTGAGGAATGTAAAAATATACAAAGCTAGCATCAACAGACCCATCAGACACATCCTCCAAAATGATGTTCCCCAAGGCCTGAACTCCACACTGCCTCTGGGTCAGGGGACACCTTTCCCTGGGGCTCTGGAAGTTAAGGGAACTTCTGTAAGAATACACCTAAATCCGGGGGTACTGCATTTGTGACCTTCCCAGAAGGATGCCTGTCTGTATAAAGTCGATGATCATTAAAGAGGTTACTGAAGTGTTTGCTGTGTATGTCTTACACTATGAGATGGCAGGACACAACGGTGTAACACCCAAGAAGAACCCAGTGGGAACTTTTGTGGTGTAATCAAGTATGAAAAAGTAGGAAAAAAAATTTTTCCTAAAGAAAAAGTCATTCCCATTGCTCTTCTAACCCTGAGAGATGCAACCTTTCAGCCTAAGTAGCTGGGCTAGAGAGATGGCTCAGTGGTTAAGAGCTCTGGCTGCTCTCCCAGCAGGCTCAGGTTCGATTCCCAGCACTCTCACAGCAGCTCACAAGCATCTGTAACTCCAGCTCCAGGTGATCTGACGCCCTCTCCTGGCCTCCTCAGGTGCTGCATGATGTGGTACACATACAGGCAAACGCTCATACACAAAATAAAAATCAGTAATTGAGAGAGAGAGAGAGAGAGAGAGAGAGAGAGAGAGAAAGACTCGTATTCATACAGCCCTATAGAGTAATACCTTGTGTGTTGTATGGATGTAGCAGCTGTCAATACAAAACCTGATAGCCAATAGCTGGGCAGGAAGGGGAAGGCAGGACTTCCTGGTAGGAAGAAGGGGTACTCTGGGGAGAAGAAAGGGGAAGGCCCTTTCTCCAGGAGACAGGAGAGGAGACTGCTGTGTCTATGGGCCTCGAATGTATAGGGAGCCACGTGGCTGGATGGGGCGGTGGTCAGGTTAACTTAGATGAACTAGTTGAGAGTCTTCCCTGCTAAGGCCTAAACTTTGAAGTATTAAAAGGTCTTGGCGTCTTTATTTTTATGACCTAAGGGCTGCCCAGGGTCTTAGGCCTTTTCACTAGAAGGCATAAGCAGCCAGTCTTCTACATAAGCCATCACTCTGGGATGAAGTGATATGGTTTAACTAAATAAATAAATTTAAATTGCTGAATGGGAATCTACGAGGCAAGAGAGAGTAGTAAGAAAAAACAAATTGGGTTAAACTGAGAACTGTTGCTCCCCCAATGTCAGGAAGCTTTAGAGTTTGGAAAACAAAGATAATAAATTTGAGAAATTTTATATTTGTTAAAAATCAGACTTGTTGGGCGTGGTGGTGCACGCCTTTAATCCCAGTACTTGGGAGGCAGAGGCAGGTGGATCTGTGAGTTCCAGGCCAGCCTGGTCTACAGAGTGAGTCCAGGACAGCCAGGGCTACACAGAGAAACCCTGTCTCAAAAAACCAAAGCAAACAAACAAAAAAAGTCAAACTTACCTCTGGACTACTTAAGTGACAAATACCAATCTATGTTGCATTTGAAAACAATTTTAATTTAATTTTTTATTTTATATGTTTTGCCTTCATATATGTCTGTAATTGGCTTGCATGCCTGGAGGCCATAGATGCCAGAAGAGGATGTCAGATCCCCTGTAACTGGAGTTCCAGATGGCTGTGAGTCACCGAGTGGTGCTGGGAATGGAACCCTGGTCCTCTGAAAGAGCAGCCAGTTTCATTAACCACGAAGCCATCTCTCCAGCCCTACATTATATTTTTAAAGTCTTAATGAAAGTAAGTACTTAACCAAAAACAGTATTTACTCAAGGAAATCTGGCCTGAAATGTTACAAAATATATCTTCATGGTGCCATATGAACATCTCAGTAGGAATTAAATGTCACCCTTCTTATCCAGTGGCTGGAAGGAGGTTGGCTTGCTCATAATCGATTCATCAACCGCAGGCAGTGTACCTTTGCTGCACGGAGGATGCACAGCCCCCACCAAAGCCAACGGCCACTTTACTCCTCACCAGCTCCTGCTCAGACCTGAGTCCAGATCACACTGAATGTTACAGAAGACTGAAAAATGTAGACGTTACTAGTAGGGTGATGAGGAGGACATTTGTAATCTTTCAACTGATTTAACTGCACCCAAAATTAAATGCGTGGCTCATGGGTGTTCAAATGTCTTGAAACAGAAGTCTTTTATAGTGTATTTCTTATCATTTGAAGTATCTAAATCCTGGCAACTTTCTCATATATTCTGGGCTGATTTCAACCTGTGAAATGATCCACATCTCTTTACTGCCTTTATTACGGTTTTCCTTTCAGAAAGGCATTTCAATTCCTTAAAAAAAAAAAACAAAACAGCCCACTTATTTATTTTATTTATATGAGTATTTTTCTTGAATGCATATCTGTGCACTATGTGGGCTCAGTGCAGTCTCCTTCCTCTAAACACCAGTGACAATTACAAGTTTGCTACTGGTTTCTAAACAGAAATACAACACAGCAGAAAAACATTAGTAATGTAAGCAAACTATAACACTAAAAGAAGCTAAAAGCATACATACATTTACATCTAATTGATTTAATTTAACTAGAGATCTATCATCTATCTATTCATCCATATCTACTTATCTATATTTATCCATCCATCCATCTATTTATCCATTCATCCATTTATCTATCCATCTAATCTGTCTACAAGCATATCAGTATCAATATTGGAGCTCAAACAAACCCAGGATCAATCTATCTATCTAATCTATCCTTCCTTCCTTCCTTCCTTCCTTCCTTCCTTCCTTCCTTCCTTCCTTCCTTCCATCCATCCAACTATCTATCTACAAGCATAACAGTATCAATACTGGAGCTTAAAAAAACTCAGGATCTATTTATCTATATCTATCTATCTGTCTGTCCGTCTGTCCACCTACCCGTCCGTCCGTCCGTCCGTCCATCCATCCATCCATCCATCCATCCATCCATCCATCCATCCATCCATCCTGTCTGCAAACATCATTATCAATGCTGGAGCTTAAACCCAGGGGCTCATGAATGGCAGATAAGCATTGTACGACTAAGCTACATGTCCTGCCCTGGAGCCAGCTAAGTGACATATTTGCCTACACTTTTCCGAGTAGGAGCAAATCAACATAGAAGAAGTAATTGTATTACATGTGTGCATGCGTGTGTTGTAAAGGTGGGGGTTGGGGGAGACTACCCTGTAGTATTTGATAAACAAACGGAGAATATTTGTAGATACTTAGCTTAGGCTCTTCAAGGCTTATCCTAAAGAGAAGGTCTTGTGGAGCAAGAGAAAAAGTGTGTGTGTGTGTGTGTGTGTGTGTGTGTGTGTGTGTGTGTGTGTG
>CAJQZJ010032578.1:4115456-4145798 GCA_907164525.1 Lophiomys imhausi | reverse complement strand
ACACACACACACACACACACACACACACACACACACACACACACACACACACACACACACACAGGCCCCCGCGCGCACACACACTACCCAAAATGAAAAATCAGTGACAGTACTGAAACAAGAAAATCAGCTAGCTCTGCGTCACCTCTCAGAAAGAAAGAAAACCGCACGCAAATATGCCATATGCATATGCAAATCGCAGCCTATAATAGATCTTGTATGCATGCAAACAAATGTGCATGTGTGTACACAGTATAATATGCAAAGTCGAGCAAGAAAGGGTCCCTGTGAGGTGGGGATGAAGGATGAACTCCAGGCATCAGACACCGACTGGTTTTAAGCATCAAAGAAGGCAGGGACGGGTGGTCCCCTTGCTGAGCTTCCAACTTGGGCCTGTCAGGAGGCACAAGTGGATGGAGCATGGGAACGGGAGGGGAGACAGCATTGGGAACAAGTGTGCTTAGAGACTCCGGTTTCTCTCTGGCTGCAGATTCAGTGTCACTCAACAGGGCTGAGCTTCCAGAAGATAACGTGTCTGGAACATGGGCTGGGACCGTCCCTGCCTGTCCCCTGCCATGATTCTATGTGCTTAAGCTTTAGGTACTTGTGCTGTCTCCCTTGATTCACAGTCTGAGGTCATAAGCTCCGTCCTCAGAATGTGACCGGAACTGAGGACAGGGTCTTTAAAGAGTCTATTTAAGTTAAAACAGGAAGGAAATTTTTCTGACTGAGACATCTGAAAAAAAGTGGGTTGTTATTCAGTGAATTTATTTTTTATTGTCTGGCACCTCAGGCTAGAGGCTGACTCCATAGGATCAGGCACACAGTAGGTGCCTAGTAATCATGTTGAATGGGTTAACTTCCTCAGAATAATGAGTCTCTCCTCATGGAGGTTATTTAGGCTGATGACAATGCCTTTAAGGAATGTCAATGGGCAAATGCTTAACTTACTTCAAGGATCTCTCTCTCTCTCAACAGGGTTTCTCTGTGTAGCCCTGGCTGTCCTGGAACTTGCTCTGTAGACCAGGCTCAAACTCAGAGATCACTTACTTTTGTTTCCCAAGTGCTAGGAATAAAGACATGTGCCATCACCACCTGGCTCAAGAACCCTTCTCAAAGTTGAAATATTATTAATCTGATTTTTTTTGTCGATGATGAACAGCTACTCCTCAAAGATCTGTATTAAAATATTTCTCTTGAAAAAATTTTGTTCTCTTTGAGGATCTATCCTGCAACTTGAAAATCCATTTGTTACATCAAGAGCAAAATTAAATTTTAAGTTATGTCCTATGTTAATTGTTTTCTTTTTAACATATTTATTTATGTGATGTGATGTGTGTGCGTGCACACAGTGCCTGTGGAGTCCAGAAGAGGGTATCAGATTCCCTGCAATCTGCCATGTAGGTTCTGGATGCTGGGAATTGAACCTGGGTCCACCAGAAGGGCAGGTAGTGTTCTTAACTGCTGATTCATCTCTCCAGTCCAGTAAATTGTTTACTTAAAAGCCTGTCTTCTTCATTCTTTTTCTTTTTCTTTTTTCAGAAGCTATACATTATCTTTGGCTCCAGCTCAGTCTCTGATGTCTGTATAATTCCCAGCATGAGCTCCAAGGGGAGAAGACTGTGGAGTCCTAATAAATGCCTGATGATGAATAATTAATAATATTAAAAATTATCATCATCCCCTTATCCTCACTCCCAAAAGCAGTGGCAGATGGTGAATCTTGGCTGTGTCTCTGGCTTCCCCTAGATCTTTTATTTTTCCCATTAATTTATATATTTAATCACTTTACAGCTTGATCTTAAAAGAAGCCAGCATTCACAGAACAGCGACTCACAGGAGTCTCATGCATTTTACTGTTGTTATCCCAAAGGTTCTTTTTTGCACAGACTTTGCTGGCAGATGAGTTTGTTGTATACTTTCTCCCAGAAAATCAGTTTAAAACAACAACAACAAAAATCCAGCCAAACCAGACAACCTTATAGGCCTGTCCTTGAATGCAAAAGAAAAAAGGGACAGGGTAGGGCCCCCTCTTATTTCTGCTCCTTACAAATGTGAGCCCCAGTGTGAATGGCACGACTTTGACCTCAGGCTGGAGAGATGGTTTAATGGTTAAGAGCCTTGGGGGTTCCTCCAGAGGACCCAGGTTCAGTTCCCAGCTCCCACAAGGCAGCTCACAACTATCTGTAACTCCAGTTCCAGGAGAATCTGACGCCCTCTTCTGGCCTCCTCAGGCACTGCACACATATACACAGACACATATCAGACAAAATACTCATATGCGTAAAATAGAAACAAGATTAATTTTTTAAATTAAAATTGCAACATTCCAAGCATAGTGATGTGTAGGTAAATAAACAGCACAAACATTCTCTATAGATACATTTTTTTTTTTTTGCTTCATCATTCACTTTGGCAGATGTTGAATAGGTACCTGCTCCTATAAACTTTATTTTCAACTTGCTGAAATTCTTCCACGAGCCAAGACTGATGATATGACATACAAATGTGAGATGGCAGCTTTGGCAACCAACATACACCTAGGTTTGCGTACAGTACCTTTGTTTTACATCTAGCTGTCTCTACAAAATATGTATCTTCAGGGAGGGCTATTGATACTCATGATGGAACCAGAGAAAGTACTAACATTAGGTGGCAACCAGATTCAAAAGATTGCCCAGAAAAATAGATGGTGATAACTCAAACACATTTATAATACCATGATAGACCATGTTGAATAAATGCTGTTATATTTCCCACCCAACTCCCTGGTTTCCAGGCGGGGCATGAAGGGATTGGGAGAAACATTCCTTTAAAGGGAGTAGCCTCAGGATCTGCTTTGCACCAAACAGGAAACTCTAGGAGGGTAGATGCTAGATGCTGGGAGAACCACGTTGGGCAATGTTCATTATTCTGCTCAGCGGTTTCCAGACTGTTGCATGACTCATTTCAGAAAGCAGGATTTGAAAGAGAGGCGTGCCCTGGCATATTGCAAAGGCGGAAACTATATCTGATTGGGATTCCAGTCCAGCCCTATCAACTAACCAGTTGGAAACCCTGAACCCTGGAGCAAGTGGGTTGCCATCCTCATATGGCAGTTCCTGTCCATGTGAAAGAAAATAAAACATGAACAATATGCACCACTCAGGACTGTAGCTGAGCATAAGAGCATGTGGATAGAAGAGGACTTCTCATGCCTTCTTCACGTGATCTTGGCACATTATTTATTCTATAGATGGAGAAGCTAAGGCTTTGGGAACTCCAGGTCACTCATAAGAAATGCTTGCCTGATGAGATGCATTTTTTATAAGGTGTGAAAATGGTTCCATGACTAAAATGTCTTATTTGAACCCAATAAAATAAAGTACCTTTATGGTTTTTCTCCATGGTTTCCACCATTCTGCCTTTGCAATAGGCCAGGATAGCCCTTGCCTTTGTCCTTCACATAATGATTCTCACAGCGTATGGAAAGTAGTAGGTAGTAGAAAAAAAAAAAGCAAACAAAACCATCAAAATTAAAAAAAAAAAAAATCACAGTTTCCATACTCAGCTGCCTGATCAACAGAGCAGATAGGTATTAAAGCCCTTTCCTGTGGGCCACGATGGGTGTTTCCTGACTGAGCTCAAGCCACAGACGTGCGTGTCTGTGTTTATGAATGACGCACTGTGCCCACTTTAAAGATGAGAAAGTAGACGTTTGTCACTCAGGTTGTTCATGAAGGAGGCATAGCTCCTGGGGATTTATTATTCCCATTCAAGTTTGGCTCTCAGCGCCCAGCCTCCCTCTTTTGTGTTCTTGTCAGTTCTAGCAGATAAATGAAGGCAACAAAAATCAGTCAGAAACATGCATAAACATTTAAAAGCAACATCTTAGATTTTTTAAAATCATAAAATACAATAAAATAAATATCAAAAGATAACATAGTCTCTTACTCAGTTCTTGCCTTTGCACCCTTTGCTTAAAATGACTACTCACATAGCTGTTTCCATCAAAAGTCTACAACCACAACAACTCAAAATCGCTAAGATCGTTCAGCTCCACACACTGCCCCAGCCAGAACTTCAGTAAAGCCTGGAAGATCGCTTCTGTCTACAAACTTCTTAGGACATCTAAACAGCTGAGCACAAAAGGACTGAACATAAAAGGATTGTACTAACATTTTAAACCATGTTTCCTTTCTGGTTCGCGTCCTAAACAGGTTTACTACGACCCAAATCAGCAGGAAGTCATTTTAAGAGAGCGACGTCCCAGGCCCAGAGGGTGGGAAAGGTGTTTCTCCCCCCCCCACTCCTTTTTGGTTATTTGATGGATAACAGAAAACTTTGATATTTAGGGGAAGAGACTACAAGCTGTTAAATGATCTTGTTAAATGGGTTTTGGAGGTTAGACCCAGGGACTTCCTTCTTTTCCTTTTCTGTATCCTTCTTTCTCTCCTATGTAGGAGTGCACAGACTTGAGAAAAATGGGACACATACATAGTATGGGAAGGACCAAGAAGAAGGGACAGATTATTGAATATGCCCTTATACCTTTGTATATTGATACAAAATTAGTATTATATTTGGCTAAAGTGGTATTGACCATTGTATATTGTGCAAAATTAAGATTGTATTGGACTGCATCAGTATTGATCTTTGTATATTGATACAAAATTAAGATTATAGTTGGCCACAATGGTATTGACCCTTGTATATTGACGTAATATTAAGATTGTATTGGGCTACATAGGCATTGATCTTTGTATATTGATACAAAATTAAGAGTATATTTGGCCACATTGGAATTGATCTTTGTATATTGATACAAAATTAAAGGTAATGCTTCTTAAAGGTATTGTACGTAGTGATACTTAAAAATGAAATGTGAAGCTCTGGCCTCTTGATACCAACCGTCTTAAACCGTTTAGGATAGTTAAGAAATACAAACTCCTAGTCATGCAAGCGTGTCATTTTGTTAGCTACTATGACAGTCTATCACAGATATTCTCTAAGCTACTCAGAAATAAAGTTGTTAAGAGACAAGCAACATTTGCTTATCTAAATACAAGAGATAGATAGGGCATCTTCAAAAACCCCAAGAGATCTGCAGAATATGGCATTCAAAGATATTGTCTTAAATTAAGATTTTTTTGATATCGAGACATATCAGCTCCTGAGAGCACCCCCTATTCTACTCCAAGTAGAAGATGAGCATCGAAGAATCTCCAGTGTGAGATGGTTGAATTAGTGGCAAGCCTATCTCTTGGCAGGAAAAACCCCTTGCTTCAACTGTAGACAGACTGCTGTCCAAAAAGGACAAAACTTGGAAGCAGGGAAGTCGACAGCCTAGCTCTGCCAAGACAGGGTAGGTAAGTCCTTCATAATCCCTGATCTACAATCAATGTTTGTCAGAGAAACGGGGCCAAAAGGCTGAAGATTGATGCTGTAACGTATGGAGAGAAAACAGGAACTGTCCAGGCAGCCACTGATATGTCATTTCTTAGTTTTGGATGATGCAGGCCCTGCACTTCCTACATAATCAGATATATTTATCTCTCTCAGGTCTCTGAGGTGGTTGAAGAATAGATAGCTAGAGTCTCATAGTTAAATTTTGAGTTGTTTAGGAATCAAGAGGGTGTTCTGGATCTAAGAAGATGTTTTTAAAATAGTGATGCAAGTTAGTTTGAAAGCTGAGTTAGATATAGAACTTTATTTATTTATTTATTTATTTATTTGGTTTTTCGAGACAGGGTTTCTCTGTGTATCCTTGGCTGTCCTGGACTCACTTTGTAGACCAGGCTGGCCTCGAACTCACAAAGATCCGCCTGCCTCTGCCTCCCAAGTGCTGGGATTAAAGGCGTGCGCCACCACCGCCCGGCTGATATAGAACTTTAAACTCATGGAGATGGTTAGATGGTAGAAAGTTAAAGTCAAGGGCCAAATATGTATGAACTGGACATTGGGAATGTATGCTGGGCCATTTAACTCTCATAAATGTGACGTATTTATTTCTGTTATTTTGTATAGTATTTACTGTTATAAGAGAAGGAACCATTTGTTGGACTGAAAGGGGGAGCTGTTGGGGGGGAAGAGGGTGGAAGGGTGGGACAGGAATGGGGAGTAGGGAAGGGATTGTGACTGAGATGTAACTTGAAGAAATAAAAAATAAAGTATATATATATAAAAGAAACTAAAAAAAATGACTACTCACTGATAAAAATGTATTTAAAATAACCAACCTCTGAATAGAGAGAGTATTTCTTTTCAATATGGCATACAATTAACATCTCATCTTTTAAAGTAATTCCGATCAATTATTTTTCTCTTCTATGCTCATTTAAATTCTCACTCTCAGGTGCTGAAATTCCACAGGTCTTCCGGCTCTCCTGGTGACGTACCATCTCCTCCCAAGTCTTGTACTGTGTTTTATGACATTAGCAATCCATACAGTACTAGGCGATTAGCTATAACTGTTCTAGATACATATTCCATTTCTTCCAAATGGGAAATGGTGTCCTTGGAGATATAAATCCTCTTTATTGATTTTTTTTCCTGCATAACTGCACCCAAGATCTCAATAGTGTTACACTATTGGAGGAGAATTTTTAAAATTTTTTATTTATGTTTATGTGTGCATCTGTGTGGGTGTATACCAAGTGTGTGCGGGTACCCATGGAAGCCAGATAAGAGTGTGGGATCCCCTGGAGCTGGAATTACAGGAGATTGTACACTGCCTGATCTGGACACTGGGAATTGGTCTCAGATCCTCTGGAAGCAGAGGACCAGGCACTCCTAACCACTGAGCCACCTCTCCAGCTCTTGAAGGAGATTTTTTTCTTTTTTTAATGTGGAAAAGGCCACAGACTGTAAAATGCTGCTGGCATCCTCTTTCTTACATTGTATTTTAAATAATAATAATGAAAGTATTAACAAAACACTGACTCCAAGCGGACACAGATTACTAGGGTGTTGGCTGATTTTGGTCTGTACAATTCAGTAATGTACAGTTTGTTATCAACATCTTACCAATGAGGTCTAACAGACAATGGAGTGTATCATTAATGAACGTGTTATCGGTTCTTCTAGAAATAGGCCGCATGCCTAGAAGACTTTCTTCACTCAACGCATCCATTAACTGCGGAACACTGAGTTGAACCTCATGGGTCCTGGAAGATGTGGTCTTGGCTTCAGAAGGGCTACAGGCCAGAAAGAAGCAAGACAAATGGTCACTACCAGCATGATGTATCTACCATGTAGGTTTCTAGAAAAATCACACTCTTTGAGAAGATAGAATCTATTAGCATCCTAAATGACCTGTGCCAGGGCACAGTCTCACTGGGTGAGCTACTTCAGATTTGAATGTGGTAATTCAGTGATGCATGAGGGCCATACAGCCAGATAGTTCATAGGCAAGCAGCAGAATTACTTGAGACTCTGCAGGTGTAGAATGTCCCTGAACAATGAACAATGTCCCACCTGACTGTCAACTGATTAATAATAATAATAATAATAATAATAATAATAATGATTAATAATAAGTAACTTAAGTCTAAAGACATAAGTCTGGAATCTGCTTGACAGAGAAATCTGTTTTTTTTTTTTTTGTTGTTGTTTGTTTTGTTTTGGCGTAAGACTAATATTGTCCACATCTCCTCAGGAAGGCTGGAACTTGTTTTACTTGGGGTGCTAGCAGGAATCGGTCCATGAGTCAGAAAATGATACTGTTGAAAGCAAAGCCATATCTGCCTGACACTTGGTCTGTACTGGTGTCGGTGTGGACAGTTAGGGCTGCTTTGCAAGAGCCCACATCAGCTTATCAGACTGTCTTCTCAGGTGCTGGTGGAAGAACAGGGTCATGCTGGCATTCTGAGAACTCACCAGGGATGGGTGTCCTCATCTATCAGGGGCTGGAGAGGGGGCTCAGTGGTTAGAGCACTGGCTGCTCTTGCAGAGGACCCGGGTTCAGTTCCCAGCACCCACAAGGTGGCTCACAATTGCCTGTTAATTCCAGTTCCAGGGGATCTAATGCCCTCTTGTGGCTTCTGCTGGTACTACTGCGTGTGATGCACAACTCACACTCAGGCACACACACAAAAGCATTAAACAATCATTTTTAAGGCTCCTGAGAATAAGAAAGAGGAAACAGTCATCTTAGGAGGGTACTGTGTACACCGACTACTTCACAATGTATCATTTTAGACTTTAGGGTGTACACAGGGAGGTTCCAGTGGGAGTGGAGTCACATGGACATCCATGGAATTTTAAGAAGCTCCAGGGAGCGCATGATGGCTGTATGTTCAGCTAGAAACATGATCTGGGCAAAAGTTACAGCTTAAAAAACCCTTTTTATTGGGAGGAAAAAGACAGCAGCAGTCTTCAAACGTATCAGCAGCTAAAATAATTTTAACTCTGTTTCAATTGTCTTCCTGACTCTATTTCTGAAGTGGGAAACATGTTGCTTCTGAGAGAAACATACAATTTTAATTTTTTCCTTTAATAGAAAAGAAAGGATTTCACCAAGTTTAAGAGAGAATACCCGTTCTCCCTGGTGGCCATTTTAAAGGCTTGTTACATGTGGGTTTGGCTGCTCTGAAGATGGGCAGCATGAGGTGGTGGTGTCCGTTTCTGATGTGGCACTCAACCATCCCCATGGTTACCATGTGGAGCCACTCAGCAGGTTCTTCCACGTTACCAGGGCGCTCTGTCACAGGCAGACCTACTGTGACTTTCACTAATACTCAGTGACCAGAATCTGATTTACAGCGTTTTCAAACTCAACCATGTAACCCACATTCTCAGAGGAAAAAGGGAGTCTACAAGGGAGCGTTGGTATAAAGAAACAGAGCAGGGTTAAGGCCAAGAAACATGTCTTCCCCCGGCCCCTGCTCTGAAAATAATTTATTTGAAATGATTGAGATTGTGTCTCAAGGGCCTGGAGAGCCGGCTCAGCAGTTAAAGAGCACTGGCCGCTCTCACAGAGGGCCCAGGTTCAATGCCCAGCACCTACGTGGCTGCTCACAACCATGTGTAACTACAATTCTGAGAGATCTGACCACTTCTGGCTCTGAGGGCATGGGGTACCTATATGGTGCACAGGCATGCAGGAAAAAAATGCTCATTAATTATAAAATTAGTTTAAGAAAAATTATGTCAGAATGCTCCCATACATGAGGCCTACACACGCCTGGGGGCAGAGCTTGCCCATCCCGTGCCCTCTTCAAGAGGAGCAATCAAGCACCTGAGAATTGGCATGGCTGCTGTACCACCCCTCCCCCTCCACAGGAACCAGAACTCAGAAAACTTCTGCCAGACGCCAAAACACAACAACGTTTCTTAAGACTAGAGGGAATAAATTCTCTATCCGAATATGCCTTAGGAACTTGAAGGATAAAACAGGACCCAGGCTTCGTCAGCACTGTAAGGAGCAGCCATAAGCTACGG
This sequence comes from Lophiomys imhausi, assembly GCA_907164525.1. NCBI lineage: Eukaryota > Metazoa > Chordata > Mammalia > Rodentia > Muridae > Lophiomys > Lophiomys imhausi. The sequence goes on along the minus strand of CAJQZJ010032578.1, from coordinate 4,136,378 downwards.
TTACATTAGTAATGGCATCCATAAGCTACGGTTACATTAGTAATGGCATCTGTTAGCGCAATGGTCCTCAACCTGTGGATTTCCATCCCTTTGAGGGTCGCAACTAGATATCCTGCACATCAGATATTTACATTACGATTCATAACAGTAACAAAATTACAGTTATGAAGTAGCAACGAAGATAGTTATGGTCGGGGGTCACCACCACATGAGGAACTGTATTAAAGGTCGCACGTTAGGAAGGTGGCAAACCGCTGACCTCGGGGATAGTACACGCTGGTTATATGGCTACACATGATCTCCTCCCATGTTCGTAATACCCCTTAGGAGCTGTGAGCTGGTTTAAAAAGGTAGATCCGTTTACCAGCTATGAATGCAAAGCCTGGAAAAACCAATACTACCTTTGAAAGAAGACACAATGGTAAAAACAATGAGTAAGGTCAGCAATTTCCCTCCAAGACACCACATGTCACTATGATATCCTGGGAAGCCCTGGCTACCACGCCATCAAACATCGCATAGCCACTGTCAAAATATTCTGAGTCTCATGTGGTGTAGATGAGCCAGACACTCAACTCTCCGGGGAATCATCTGATTATAAATTCAGGAATTTACTTTCTGGACAGAGTGAAAACTCACCAGCAGAAAGAAACAGGTGTTTACCAAGGAAACAGCTCCCTACCAGACAGCAGGCAGCCTGGGCAGGGACGTGCCCACCTTAGCAGATGCTCCGTGGGGCTCAGGCAGGCCTGGTACTGACTGCTAACATCCCAGTTTGCATTTGATTTAATTACTGCAGGATCTATCTGTCTGAGCAGACGGAGAACAAACAACAAGTTGTTTTCCTGTTAGTTCCTCATATTTGAATTTTCTTTCTGAGGCAGGAAGAAAAGTTAAAGGTTGGCATTGGGGTGTGTTTCAGTGAGAATGAGGCACAGGGTTTGATCTCCAGTACCACACAAACAAAACAAAGACCCCAATAAATTGTGGGCCCCAGCTCCCAGGAATAATTCCTGAGGGTTTTGTTGTTTGTTTTCTTTTTCCTTTGTGTGGCTATGCTGGGGATTAAACCCAGGACTGTAAATATTCCTGGCCAACACTCTACCATCCAGTGGCATCCTAGTAGCCTCAGGAATAATTTTAAGTCCAGTATTATAAAAAACCAAAGAAAGAAAAATGCCATTCTACTTAAAATGTACTCTTTCACTTTCTTAAAAATATTGGAACATCCCACATGAAACTATTAAAGCATTGTACTAAAGATTGAAGGTATTAATAAAATAAGTTGGAGGGGCTGGGGAGGCGGCTCGGCAGGTCCGTCTGGCCAGTCAACCCCCCACCCCCACCCCCCAGCACCTGAGTTCAAACTGTTGGGACTCCCCCGGTGGAAGGCCAGCAAGTCCCTTCCCCAGGCGACTGCACTACCTGTGGAGAAGGGCTGCCTTCCTCAGCATCATTTCAGACTTCTGAGTCCCCTAGGGAATGAGGGGCTGAACATTCTGTAGTGTGGAGTTGGTCGCCTCTCCTTCAAATCGTCCCCATTTTCTCTGCAGCTGTATATGGCGACACCTACTGGTGGCAATTAGTACACAAGGTATGCCTGAAGCCCTTGACCAACCTAGCCTAGCCTGTCTTAGAGGAATTCCAGACAGACCAGGCTTGCTCTCAATCCATCCACCCTCCCTATGACAGACATTATCCTTAAAGGCCACCATGAGGTCTCCTACTGCCCTCTTACATCTGATAACCATACTGTGACACGGCGGCTGCGCAGTCAAACTACATCTTCAGAGAAATCTCTTTGGGTCTTTCGTTTTTTCGTTGTAAGGATGACGCAGTAAGCAAAAATCACAGAAATATGCAAGGCACCAGGGTGGGATTTGATATTCCTCTTGATCTCATGGGGGAGTATCATGAGAGAAAGAAAGAAATGCCTGTTAGGGACCAAAGAGTTCATACTTGGCCAAATAGTTGTTATTGAAGGTGCCACCCCCCTAGAGTCCTGATGTTTTCAGATGGGGCCTGTGGAAGGTCATTAGGATTAGATGAAGTCATGGGGGGGGGGGGGCTTCTCATAAAATTAGTGCCTTCATGAAGAAGAACTAGCAGGAACCTTCTATGTGTTTCTCTCTGTTATGTGATTAGACAGTGACAAAGTTGCCATCTACCTCGGTAACACCTAACTACGCTGGCACACTTCAGAATGGGCAGAAAATAGATGTTTATTGTTTAAGCCACCTAACCCGTGGTTGATACTTTGTTACAACATCCAAAGTGATGGCTAATAATAGGAATTACTACTTTTAAGTACTCCCAGCACGCTGCATTAGCCAGGAAATAGATTCTTCCCAAAGCCTCTCAGTAATAGTTCAGGTAGGCAAAGAATGGATAAAGAAAACCTGGTACATTTACACAATGGAATTTTACCCAGCTATTAAAAACAAGGAAATCATGAAATTTGGAGGCAAATGGGTGGAACTAAAAGATGTCATCCTGAGTGAGGTAACCCACACCAAGAAAGACACACATGGAATGTACTCACTTATATAAATGGATATTAGCCATATAGTACAGGATAACCATGCTACAATCCACAGACCCAAAGAAGTTAAGTAACAAGGAGGGCCCAAGGAAGGATGCTTGAATCTCACTCAGAAGGGGAAATAAAATAGACCTCGGAAGTGGATGAAGAAAGGGAACTGAGTGGGAGAGGAGGGGAGGGGGAGCAAAAGTGGGGATCAGGTGTTAGGAGAAGAGGGATGGGAGGTGAGAGGAAGGGGAGAGAGAAGGGAAACCAATTTGGAGGCACCTCTGGAACAAACTGGAGACCTGCAACAGGGTAGACTCCTGGGAGGACAGTGGCTACCTCCTGTAGCCAGGCAGGACTTCCAGTGGAGGCAGGGGGACACCAACCTACCGACAAAACCTTAGACCCAAAATTTATTCTGCCTACAAGATGTGCAGGTATAAATATGGAGCAGAGATTGATGGAATGGCCAACCAATGACTGGCCCAACTTGAGACCCACCCCATGGGAGAGAGCCAACCCCTGACACTATTAATGATACTCTGCTATGCTTGTAGACAGGAGCCTAGCATAACTGTCTTCTGAGAGGCTCCACGTAGCAGCAGGTCGATACTGAGACCCACAGCCAAACATCAGATGGAGATCTGGTAGTCTTGTGGAAGAGTTGGGGGAAGGACTGAAGGACCCAGAGAGGACAAGAACTCCATAAGAAGACTAACAGAGTCAACTACCTGGGCCCATGGGGGCTCGCAGAGACCAAACCACCAATCAAAGAGCATGCATGGACTGGACCTAGGCCTCCGACACATATGTGGCTGATGGGCAGCTTAGTTTTCATTTGGGTCTCCTAGCAATTGGAGCGGGGTATGTCTTTGACATGGACTCTGTTGCTTGCCTTTGGATCCCTTTCCCCTAGCTGGACTGCTTTGTCTGGCCTCAACAGAACAGGGTGCACTTAGTCCTGATCCAACTTGATATGCCAGGGTGGGTTGGTACTGGAGAGGGGGCTCCCCTTCTCTGAGGAGAAGGGGAGGGAGGAAAGAGGGAAGATGGTGAGAGGGTGGGATTGGGAGGAGAGGAGGGAGGAGGCTGCAATTAGGATATAAAGTGAATAAATAAACTCATGAGGAAAAAAAAGAGTTCAGGTTGGTCAAGACTTTGGTTCTGACTTTGAGCAGAGGGTCAAGCTTCCTTCGCCATGGAGAGACAAGAAGTAGACAATGTTGTCACACAGTAAAAAAGCAGGACGGTAGTTATCAGATTAGGGGAGACGTAGAATTAGGACACACACCCTGCTTTTTCCTGGTACTAGGCTCACTTCTCTGTCCTAGTCTCTCCTTCTTAGTTATTCCGGGGGGCCACACACTCACCCACCTCAGGCCTCCCTTGCCTTTCACCTGATTTCATTCAGTTTCCTCAGCAGAGCCCCACTCTTTCCTCTAAACATATCGAGTCTTGCCAGTGATTTTCACACCACAGAGTACTGAATTCTGTACTCTAGAAAAATGTTCCTAGCTGGGCAGTGGTGGCGCACGCCTTTAATCCCAGCGCTTGAGAGGCAGAGGCAGGTGGATCTCTGTGAGTTCGGGGCCAGCCTGGTCTACAAAGTGAGTCCAGGACAGCCAGAGCTGTTATACAGAGAAACCCTGTCTCGAAAAACCAAAAAAAAAAAAGAAAAACGTTCCTAGCAAGGGCATGTTCACTAGCCCAGGCTACTAAGGTCTTTTTGTTTGTTTGTTTGGCTTTGCTTTACTTAGTTTGCAATTAGTTTTTTTTCTTCACCATATATATATGGAAGTTTTATTCTAACCTTTTGGGGTAAGATGCTCTTTTCTCTGTGAAATGGCATTTATGGCTAGCGCAGATGGCCCACACAAATGTCACAAAGCATCTCTACTTGCATATCCGTTTCAGTATGACTTATGAACTCCTTGCACTAGGAAGAGGAATCTTACTCATCTCCTAGAATTTGAGCTTGCCTGAGTGACTTGCTATGACCAATGGGACACAAACAAAGGGCAAGTGAGGGCATTGAGACATTCTCTCTTCCTTCTGCGAACCTTGGCCGCCACATGGACAAGTCAGGTCAGCACCTAGAGACTAGAGGCCTGTGGAGACAGGCCTGCGCCCACATTGCATGTTGAGGGTCAGAGAGCGTGAAAAACAGCTTTGCGTACAAGCCAAGGTGTCACACACACACACACACACACACACACACACACACACACACACGCACACACACACAGAGTCTGAGATTGTGTAGAGAGACAGAAGGAATTGCTGATGAGAACTTGGACTCAGAAGTCAGTCTGCATTTTAACCTGGAGCTCGGTTTCAAAGCACTGAGTCCAAAATCAAGCTCTAGATTTGATTTGAAGGGAATCTTGACTGAGACGGTCCTTGGGTAGCATTCCTGGCAGAGGGACAGGCAAAACATCCCCAAGGGAACACAGTTTTGTCCTTGGTGCAAAGAATTCCCATGAAAAAAAATCCAAGGAAACCAGTTGATGAAAAAAAAAAATCCACCTATAAGTAGTTATCAAGTTAAATATTCAAGGAAATAGGGAATTTAAAGAGGACATTTTAGACCTGGTGGTGGTGGCACACCCCTTTAATCCCAGCACGCAGGAGGCAGAGGCTGATGGGTCTCTGCGACTTTGAGGCCAGCCTGGTCTACAGAGTGAGTCCACGATAGCCAGGGCTACACAGTGAAACCCTGTCTCGAAAAATAAAAAGCAACTTTTAGAGGTTCTAGATCAGTGAAGAGAATTCCCTGTTCTTTCTTTCTTTCTTCTCTCTCTCTGGTTTTTTTTTTTTTTTTTTTTTTTGGAGACAGAGTTTCTCTGTGTCCTGGAACTTGGTCTGTAGACCAGGTTGGCCTTGAACTCGCAGAGATCTGCGTGCTTCTGCTTTCTGAGTGCTGGGATTAAAGGCATTCTTATGGAGGACCTGCGTTCAGTTCCAAACACTCATCAGGCAGCTCACAACCAACCATCTGTAACTTTTCCAGGGAGTCTGTCACCCTCTTCTGGCTTTTACAGGTGCTGCACATAGGTGGTGCACATACACACATGAAGGCAAATAATTTTTGAAAGTATAAAATGTAGAAAAAATATGAGAGCAGAAACAGACTCACACCCTTCCCCAAAGGTACTCAAAAATAGGTTGTGAAATATAGACCACCAAATAACCATAAATAGAAGACACATCTTAAATTATATGGTCCAAGCCAAAAATATTAGACACATACAAATATATTTTTAAGAAGAAAGAGACAAATTTTAGATGTGAGTTAAATCTAGTTTCTGAAATTAGAAATAAACGGATGAACTGAAAGACATTTTCAACAGATCTCAAAAAGATATTATCTGAAGAAATGACCCAGAATCTAGCCTAGAGAGAAGAGAAAATGGATATATGACTACAATTAAGAAACAAGTCGCCGGGCGGTGGTGGCGCACGCCTTTAATCCCAGCACTTGGGAGGCAGAGGCAGGCGGATATCTGTGAGTTCGAGGCCAGCCTGGTCTACAAAGTGAGTCTAGGACAGCCAGAGCTGTTATACAGAGAAACCCTGTCTCGAAAAACCAAAAAAAAAAACCAAAAGAGACAAGTCAGCTAGAATGGAAAATTCTGACACAGCGCTTAATTACAGTTCTGGGAGAGCAGGAATGACATTTGACTTTTTACTTGTAAATTCTCCCGACTGTTCCTATCAATTAAATTGAATTATAAGCAGAGGAAATCCATGCTAAGAAATGGAAAAAGAGACAGACAGACTCTCAGCGTGTGAGTGGGTAAAAGCTTGTTGCTAAGGACCAAAGAGACACTGTGTTTGAGGAGGAGTAGGGGACTTTTTTATTATCTTTTTCTTTTTGGATAAAGAATATTAACGAGAGGAACAAATAAGATAAAAGACTGAAGAGTTGGGCGTGGCAGATGATCTGGAGCCCACTGGCTAAGACTCCAGAGATCATTAAGGTTTTAGATTTGCTTCAGGAATACGATGGAGCAGTGAGCTGTCTCAGGTGTGGTCCAATGGGATCCAGACCTCTCACAGAGTAGCTGTCACATGCACAGGCTCCTAAGGCTTTTGTTCCTGTCCAGCTTGCAAACCCCATCCCACCCTGATGTAGGGCTCACAGCCCTGGAGATGGTCCATTCTCAGTCCAGTGGGAGCCCATGAGGGTAAAGAAGGCATCCGACTGCCACAGCACCTGGGCCCATACTGCAACAAAGTTGACATTTCCTCAGAGGAAAGCTGTTTGTCAGTATCTGTGTTTTCCTCCCACCAGGTGGTGGCGTTCTAGAGCAGAGGCAAGAGATCTTCCAATCGCGGCTTCCTCCGCTCCCCACTGGACGTCGGAACTCGTGCTAAATCACTTCCTCGAACCTTCCAGAATCATCCTCCAGGAACGTCTTTCACCAGAGCCTTCTTTTCCCAACAGAATCAGTTTTCCTAAGCTTGTTTTCTTACTATAAGTGGTATACTGCAAAGTAGGGTTTTTTTGTTTTTTAATGAGGAAATAGAAGTCTCCAGTAAGGTTTTTAAAACACGGTGTCTGGGGTCTGGAGAGAGATTCCTTCTGCAGAGGACCTAGGCTTGGTTCCTAGGACACACATGGTGGCTCACAACTGTCTTTAACAGAGCTGTAGGATCTGTTAAAGGATCGTACATACTCTTCTGAATTCCGTGGGCATGACACATACATGATGCACAGAAATATGTGCAGGCAAAAGTTCTCATGCATGTAAAATAAATAAACCTTTTAAAACAAATCAATTAATTGCAATAATTAAAACAAGGAGCCTCAGGCACCTCTTGACATTGGCAGAAACGAGGCTGATGGATGCTTGGCTTGGCCAGTGGGCTAGGAAGCCCTCCTTGCCAGTTCTAGGGTAATGGATCCCAGCCACCTCACTACATCTGTGTGTGTTAAGGTGTCAGAACTTAAAGACCACCATCAAACGATGCCCAGACTTCACAATGCACACTTAATTGGAAGTAATTTTATTCAATTTTATGCTGCATTTTTTGGCAAAAAGCCACTATGCATCTTTTGTTTTAGTTGGTTTTGGTTTTGACAGGGTTTCTCTGTGTATCCCTGGCTGTCCTGGAACTCACCTGTCTCTGCATCCCAAGTGCTGTCATTAAAGGTATTTGACAAAGTTGTCAATGTTGCCACAACTAGCTCTAGTTTTTGATTTCTTAAGAGTCACCAGAAACCCAGAGATAGTGGTGCACGCCTTTAATCCCAGCACTTGAGAGCCAGAGGCAGACGGATCTCTGAGTTTGAAGTCAGCCTGGTCTACAGAGCAAATTCCAGGACAGCCAGGGCTACACAGAGAAACTGTGTCTCAAAAACCATATATATACACACATTATATATATACACATCATATATATATACACACATCATATATATACACACATATATACACATCATATATATATATATATGATGTAACTGTTGTGTTAAAGCATGTGTAATGCACAATTATACACACCCCCATCTCCGCTACTCCTACAACAAAGGAAAAATAGGATTCCAGGATTCCTGTTAAACTGTACTCTCTATTTTATGTTAGGTTAATTTTCTAAAAAAGATTTCCAGAAAGTGCTTTGAAATCATAAGAAAACTTCAAACCAACTTTTGGGATCTAGCTGACCTCGCTCAGCACTCAGCTTTCTCGCTGCATTCACTCACTTGCAAGTGCCATGGTTTCATTTTTCCCTGTGGCTGAATAAAATCCCACTGCGTACCTGAATCTCATTATTATCTATTCATCAGTTGATGGACACCTAGGCTGCTCCTATCCCAGCTATTTGTGAATAAAACAGCAATGAACATGGGTATGCAGGTATCTCTGCAGTAGGAAATAGAGTTCTTTGGGTATATGCCCAAGGGTAGTATAGTATGACAGGCCACTTTATAGTTTTCTTTCTGAGGAACCAGATGACGCTAGTTAAAAGTCTAGCCTGGAGTAGGAAGGGACTCTTGAGTACCCACCCACTACATGAGGTGCTATTGTATTAATATCTAGGGGAGGAAGAGCCAGTTTCCTTTAAGGGTATGTGTGACTCCTGTCAGTCAGTCCAACTCTAGTCAATAGTCCCACACCTGGAAGTATATGGACAAACAGGGATTGCTGGATCATTATATATATATATATATATATATATATATATGATAGATAATAGATGGATGGATGGATGATAGATAGATAGGAAGTTAAGGGGATAGGAAAAATATTTAGAAAAGAAACGAAGGCTCACTAGTTTTTAATGTCAACTTGACACATGCTAGGGCTATCTGGGAAGGGTTTTTTTTTTTTTTTTTTTTTGGTTTTCTAAGACAGGGATTCTCTGTGTATCACTGGCTGTCCTGGAACTCACTCTGTAGACCAGGTTGGCCTTGAACCCACAGCCTCCTGAGTGCTGGGATTACAGCCATGCACCACTACACCCAGCGAAGAAGGAATTTTCATTGAGGAAATCTTCCTACTGGATTGGCCTGTAAGCAAATCTGTGGAGCGTTTTCTTGATTAATAATTAAGAGGGGAAGACACCATCTAACGTGGGTGGGGCCATCCCTGGACTGGTGGTTCTGGTTCTGTAAGGAAGCAGGCTGAGCAGGCCTTGTGGAACAATCCAGTAGGCAGCACCCGTCCATGGTCTCTGCATCAGCTTCTGCCTCCAGCCTCCTCCTGTTTGAGTCCCTGCCCTGATTTCCCTCAGTGATGGACTGTTGGTACCTGGAAGTGTAAGCTGAAATAAACCCTTTCCTCCCCTAGTTGTGGGTGGTCATGGTGTTTCCTCACAGCGATAGAAATCCTAAGACACTCAGAAGGGCTGAAGAGATGGCTCAGAGGTTAAGAGCACTGGCTGCTCTTCCAGAGGTCCCGAGTTCAATTCCCAGGAACCACATGGTGGTTCATAACCATCTATATTGAGATCTAGTGCCCTCTTCTGGCCTGCAGGAAGAACACAGAAACTCATATGCTCTTAAAAAAAAATGATAAGACCTGCTTTAAAAAACAAACAAACAAACAAACAAACAAACAAACAAAAACAATACTTCAAAATCTCCATGTTATAAATGTTTTCTTATTCACTAGGGGGGAAAAAAGAGGAACCCTAAAAAGTGACAAGAAAGTTTAAAAAATGCTGTTTTGTTCTCCTGCCTCCACTCTGCCCCATATTTCCTGCTGCTCTCTTTCTTCAGGGTCAGGTTACATTTCCAGTGTGTTCTCTGATTGTCTTAGCTACTTTATTATTATTATTATTATTATTATTATTAATTATTATTAATTATTATTATTATTATTAACCTCAAACGCTGTTCTGCTGCAGGCAATCTGGATTTTCCCTGCTGTCATCAGCCTTTATTGATCTCCACACACCCAATTGGCACAGGTCACTGTGTAAAGGGCCTCATCCTGCCAATGTAGGATTAGGACTTGTCCAGGGCCAGCCAGTCAGTGGGTAACAGATCTAATGCACATGCTCTGTACCCACCACTCAACTAACCACTGTTAGGTACCTGCCGTGGGGCAAGTGCTGGGCTTAGCTTCCCTCTATGGTAATGAACATATAACACAAAACAGAAATGATCCTTTGTCTCCTCTCTAGTGGGTTTTATGAAATCTAAGTCAAAATGGTCTTGAAGCCACCAATGGGAAAAGGCAGATACTAGTGATAGCTAGCTGGGAATTTCCAGCGTAAAGTCCCCAAGGCTGTGACACAATGCAAGAGGTCCACACAAACTTGGCCAAACACATGACCCCGGTCCAACAACTTCCTCCTGACTTTTATTTGTGGTCACAACGGGTGCTGGTTTTCACCTGAATTTACCCCATGCTGTTGTCTGAGTGGGTGGATCAAGGGCATTTCCCCTAAGGGTGCCTTACTTAGGTAATAAGGGTCAACTGAAGGACTCCATCAGAGTAGTCTTTTCTACCACGTACAATAGGTGTCTCTAGAAACAAGAAATGATGCTGAGTGTCCTGGCCCCTGAGCCTTTTACTATTAAACCATTCATATGGCTTTCATTCAGATCTCTCTCTGAGAAGCTAAGAAAAGTTATTTGCCAAAACTCCCAGTTGGGGGCTGGAGAGATGACTCAGTGAGTAAAGGCACTGGCTGGTCTTGCAGAGGACTGGATTTGGTTGCCAGCACCCACAGGGCAGCTCACAACCATCTGTAACTCCAGTTGTAGGGGATCTGACGCCCTCTGCTGGCCCTAGTGAGTACTGCACACACATGGTACACAGACTTACATGCAGGCAAACACACACACACACACACACACACACACACACACACACACACAACCCAGACTCCCTGCACACAAATACATTCATGATGGTATCATCAGAGTCATAAATGACACCTAGATGCAGGTAATTGGCTAAGTGTATCAATTCACAGGGGCTTATCCCACCATTCATTACCTACAATGGCTATCACGTTATGTCTTTTTTCTTTTTTAATGTAAATATAGTAAAAGGTAGATGAGTATCTATTCTTTCAGCAATAAGGATGCTAACATCCTCACCAATGAGCAGCCAGTTAGCTTCAAGTACAGCTTGGATATAAAGGTCTGGACAAGCCTAAAATGGAAACCGGCTTGGATGGTACCATCCTAGCCATATCTGCCGTTCAGGGCTGTTGGGAGGATTGCCATACCTGGTGCATGGAAGGAGGCTGATAAGATTTAATTATAATTCTTTTTTTTTTTTTTTTTTTGGTTTTTCGAGACAGGGTTTCTCTGAATATCTCTGGCTGTCCTGGACTCGCTTTGTAGACCAGGCTGGCCTCGAACTCACAAAGATCCGCCTGCCTCTGCCTCCCAAGTGCTGGGATTAAAGGCGTGCGCCACCACCGCCTGGCTCTAATTATAATTCTTATGTGGAGATGTCAGTGCACCATATTCAGGACAAGATTCAATCATTTATTCACATCTTTCTTTATTCATTAACATGCTCTGGATGCCAGGCACTATCTTAATGGCTTGGGGGGGGGGAGCTAGAGATGTCAGGAGGTTGAGATGGGGTCTCTCTACATAGTCCTTGGCTGTTCTGGAACTCACTATGTAGAACAGGCTGACCTTGAACTCAGAAATCTGCCTGCCTCTGCCTCCCCAGTATGGGATTAAAGGCGTGCCCCACTATGCCTAGCTTACATGTTGTTAATAAGGAAGTAAATTAGAAATCTCTCATCCTTGAAGCACTCACTGTCCAGCAAGGAGGACAGGTGAGTGACTGACAAGTTTCAATCAAAGTCTGCGTAGGTAGCCAGGACGTGTTTAGAAAGGATGGATGGTAGCATACGTCCCCGTCCCCTTTAGGGCTCACCCCCATGCTGAGACCTGAAGAAGCCTTAGCATTAGAGCAGACAGGGAGGATGGTGGAGCAGGGAGAGAGCAGACTGGACTGGCACAGAGATGAGGGAAGGAAGGCCCCTGAATGGCTCAGATGGTAAAGCCAAAAAACAAAAAAACAAAAAAACCAAACCAAAACCAACCAACCATGGCTCGGACAGTAAAGCCAAAAAACAAAAAAACACCAAACCAAAACCAATCAAACAAACAAACAAACAAAAAAACCATGGCAGACAGCTTTGTGTAACTGCTGAGAGTTCGGAATGCCTGGATTGCTGTGCTGAGACTGGCCCAGGCCTTCTGAGAGAACATTCTGAGGCTCAGGTCAGGGCTCTCAGTGATGTGATGTCACACCTGAGGCAGACCAACACACAGCTGTGCCTCTCCAGCTGTCAGCACTTCGCTAAACAAAAACATTTCTCTGGGCATAAGACCAAATCACAATAAGAATTCTATCCGTGTTTCATCAGGTTTCGTGACCAAAATAATGCGAATGCTGGTTCTCTGTTGGGAGGTGACACTTGTTGACAATATGAGGGAACTTCGTGAGGTAAAACATGAAATACAAGACAAATCACAGCATGGGGGAGGGAGGAATTGTGCTGCTATTTGATATTTCCATAGTTTTTGTTTCTCTCAAAAAGAATTACAAATGTAACATGATAAATTAAGTGCTAAACTGTGAAAAATTCCGGTTATTGATGGCACAGTGTGGGGTGTGATTTAAGGAAGGAGCCTGGGGTACAGCTCTGTTAATCACTAATACACACCCTTGTTAGAAGCCTGAGCCATTCTAACCACCAAGATTTCACATTTTATATCTTCCTATCAGATCAGAGCACTTGATGTACAACACCTTTTTAAAGTCTGATACACACATGCATCCTGATTGTTAGTGGTCCAGGGTGAAATAAAATAGCCTGATAATTTTTGAAACCTTGCAAGAAAAGATTTTTAAAATGATTTCTCACTCTTTGTAAACAACTGCATTAGGATTTGTTTTGCTAGGCTAGACATTTTGTTCGGCTAGACTTCCCACGGACATCATTCACAGATAAGCCTCTCCTTCACATGGCAGCGGTTGAATCTTATCCAGTGGGAACATAATCGAATAAAAAGGGTGGGGTCTTAAGGTGTGGGGAGGGAGGGGGATGCTGAAATCCCTTTCCCATTTTCCTTTCAGAATCTCCACCCCTAACATTCACAATGTTGCCCTGAATGTACACACATATTGACAAGACGGCTGCCATCTGCCAAATACGAGCTGCTTGGAGGAGATTCTCAAAGAATGTTTAAAAGGACCCAGAGTTGCTGAGCATCAGCTCACAAGACAGAAATCACACATATCATTTTGCTCCAGATGTACTCAACAACTGGAGTCTAGCAGAGCGCTGAGAGCGGTCCGCCATCTTGGCTCCAGATGTACCCAACTGGAGTCTATCAGAGCACTGAGAGCAGTCTGCCACCTCGACCACTCTTTCAAGGACGTTTTGCGAACACAATGGCAACTTGAAGATGCGTAAAAGAGTTTCTTTTAGAAAGACACACAAGAACGCTAACAGCTAGCTGAAAGATTCCAAGCTGGTCTGAGGTAGGTACAGGGGGACTGAACAGAAAGTCAGTACAGGTTGGTTCGGCTATCAGGCTGGAGGCTGCTGGAGTTAGAGGCAGGGGCTACGGGTTGTGAGAGCTGCAGAGAGGCTGAAGTTACGAGCAGAGAAATACAGTATATCTGTGGACCCAAGGAGAGGAGGCAATACTCAAAGGGAAATTAGTGAACCTAAAATCATCTCCGCATGCAGAGCACTGAGGTAAAATTATATACACAGGCCCAAGGGAGATACATTCTAAGAAAACGTCTGAGAACACCAAAAGTCATCGTGATGATGGGCTGCAGTGAGTGGCCTTCCCCTGCACACAGCTGGCCACGCCTGGGAAAGAAGGCCTGTCTCCCCCTCCCCCCCCTTTTCTGTGGTACTGGGTTTTGAACCCAAGAAGTCACACATGGTAAATAAATGCTTTTCCACTGAGCTGAAGCCCCTATACAGGGTCTTTCTAAAATGGCCTTGAAAGTGCAATCCTCCTGCCTCAGCCTCCTCAGTAGCTGAGGGTATGCATTACCATATTCTATTATCAACAAATGAACACATGAGGAAACAAACAAGCACATTTATGAAAAGGGTGAACCCACTCACAGAAGCAAAGCAATTGCCTGGAAACCAGTCTTACATACTGGGTTTGGATTTGACAATGGCTTTAAAACACTGTCTTAAATATGTTCAGGAAGTTGACAAGATGGCCCAGAGGGTGAAGGCATTTGCCACCAAGCCTGACAACCCAAGTTCAACCCTGAAACCCACATGGTGGAAAGACTCGGACTGACTTCCACAAGTTGTCCTATGACCTTCCACCTTCTTAGGTGTCTTGACATACATGTGCCTCCCTCCCCATGAAGAAAATAAATGTAAAAAAAATTTACTATGCTCAACCGGCTGAAGAACAAAGACAACTTAGTAAATAAAATGAAGAATATGGTTATATCAACAAAGAGAAATAAATTATTAAAATGAAACCAATCAGAAATATGGAACTGAAGGACACAAGGACACAATAACTGAATTACAATTTTTTTCTATAGGATTCAGCAGTACTTTGAAAGATGCAGAAGAAAGAATCAATCAACACACTTGAAGACAAAGTCACTTGATATTATTGAGTCTAATGCACAAGAACAAAAAAAGTCATAAAAGAAAAGTGAACTGAATCTAAGAGACTTACAGAGTCTTATCAAGGGACTAACATATCCCACAAGAAAACGTCCCAACACTGAGGAGAAAGACAGACAGACAAATAAAAGGAATCTCAATAACCCCCCAGTCCATTAAACACATGCACGCACACACACACACACATGCATACACACACATGCAAACACACACACATATAAAATCAAAGACAAAGAGATTCTAAAAGCAATAAAGGAGAAGTTGGCCAGGTGTGGTGGCACAGGCCTTTAATCCCAGCACTCAGGAGGCAGAGGCAGGTGGATCTGTGTGAGTTCAAGGCCAGTCTGGTCTACCAAGTGAGTCCAGGACAGTCAAGGATACACAGAGAAACCCTGTCTTGAAAAACTTAAAAAAAAAGAAAGAAAGAAGAAAGAAGAATGTGCCTCTTCATATACAAAGTGACTATTAGGAGACTTCTCAGTAGAAGCCCCGCAGGACAAATAGAAGTATGACAAAAGGAAAACAAATGTCAGTGGAGATTGACATAGCCAGAAAAAGTGTGCTTCTGGGGCTGGAGAGATGGCTCAGTGGTTAAGAGCACCAGCTCTTCTTGCAGAGGACCTGAGTTCAGTTCCCAGCACCCACATGGTATCTCACAACCATCTGTAACTCCAGTTCCAGGGGATCTACTTCCACACTCTTCTGGCCTCTGCAGCCACTGAGTGCATGTGGTACATAGACGTGCATGCAGACAAAACCCTCATACACATAAAATAAAAAAATTGAGACAGAGAGAAGGTAGGGGGCTGGGCTCGCTGGCATGTGCTATGATCCTAGTACTTGGGAAGTGGAGACCAGAGATCCTCATGGCTCACTGATCAGCCAGGTCCTAGAGAGAGACTCCGTCTCAAACAGTAACAAAAAATCAAGGATGGTGACTGAAGAACCACAGCTTAGGTTGACATCTGTCTTCCACATCAATATGCATACAAACACATCCACACACACAACAACAATGATAATGATAATAATAATAATAATAATAATAATAATAATTATAATAATAATAATAATAATGTTAGCTCTGACCAGAGAAGCCTCTTTCTGCAGAGTTTCATAACAGAAACTCTGGAGAGGTGGCCGGTGAGTGCTCATCCCTAAGTGACTCACCCCTGCAAGGAATGTCACAGAAGAGGGTACAGAAGGACACAACAGCCAGAGGAAGAGGAGACTTGTGGGGCAGAGACTTTTAGATATGGCAGGTCCTCTGCGCTTATGAACTGCAGCCGCTCTGATTACTTGCATCAGATCCAAGCAGGATGAGAGCCATCCCTACAACTTCATAGCTGGACGAGGGGCTCCCAAGGTCCACCCCTCCCTGGGGATGTATAGGTAGTCACTGGTTGCTGGGGGTGGGGTACATCTGCTTGCTGTGAATAACCTGTCACCCATGTGCATGTAAGTAACCCTACTCAGACTCTATGGGTCACCAAAAAAAAAAAAAAAAAAAAAAAAAACCACCAACAAAACAAAACAACCCCCCAATCAATTATTAAATAAAATAAAGACATGATAGGAGAAAAGGGAGTACCTGGGAAGAGGGGGGCAATTATACAAGGTGAGAGGGACAAGTGAGCAATGTGGGGGGTGATAATTAAAATAAGCTATGTACATGTATGACACATGTGGGTGCTTGGAATTGAGCACAGGTCCTCTGCAAGAGCAGCCAGTGCTCTTTACTGCTGAGCCATCTCTCCAGCCCCACCAATATCATCACAAACTAGGTGGGGCAGAGATGCAAAACCTTTGTCTGTGAGTGCACAGTCAGCTTTAAGTAGATGATTATAACCTGGAGTGTGTTGCATAATCCCCATGGTAACCACAAGGAAACTTCACATACACAAAAAGGAACAAGTAGAGAGCCCCGACTTGTCACCATAAAAAGGCAACTAAATGTCGGGCGGTGGTGGCGCACGCCTTTAATCCCAGCACTTGGGAGGCAGAGGCAGGCGGATCTTTGCGAGTTCGAGGCCAGCCTGGTCTATAAAGTGAGTCCAGGACAACCAGAGCTGTTAAACAGAGAAACCCTGTCTCGAAAAAAAACCAAAAAAAAAAAAAAAAAGAAAAAGGCAACTAAAGAGATAGGGAGGGGGAGGGAAAAAACATACAGCTTATAATAGTAACAAAATGGCAATAGGAAGCCTCTGCCATGGTAACTGCATTACATGTAAATGGCTAAACTCCCTAGTCAAGAGACACAGATTGGTCTACAAGGTTCTAAAAACTGACAGAACATAACCATATCCTGGAATGAAGGGACTCATTGTAGATGGAAGGACACACAGGCTGAAAGTGGAAACAGTTTCTATGCGAGGAAGGAAAACTACACAAAAGCAGATAGAGCCAAATGTAAGTTGGAAAAAAAATGACATAATGGTAAAAGGTTCACTTCACCTAGAAAATGTAACTGACAACATCTTTGCACCAATCATTCAAGCTCTTAAAAACAGGAGGCAAACTATTGAACCGAGGCAAAGACAGAACGCTCTAGAATAGTAACAGCGGATGTCAGTACCAAGCAATACCAGGCCACTGCTTGACAGGTAGTAGGCACTCAAAAAGCATTAATACATAAGTCAGCTAGTGTGCATTTATGAACCGTGATCTTGGGATGAAAACTACACACAAAGCCCAACCAAAAAAAGTTACAGAAAATGAAGACACAGTTAGGCAAGGTCATCTCTGTCAATGACAATCAGTAGAAATATACATCTTTAAAGGCATTCAATAGGTACAGAAGACATATTTCACTTTAAAATTGTAATGGGCGGTTCATAAGCCCCTTGGTAGACCTATTCCTACCACACAGCATCAGTAATTTAAATATGAGGGTAAGACAGGTTCCAGGACTTCAATAGGAAGCAGTGTATTGACATGCTGTACATATAGTGCAAGTCATGCCTTTAGTGTTCTTAAGGAAAAAGTTAGCTGAGCTTCACTCTGCTGGGTGTCACCTAACTTCAAAGACAAAGTGGCTACTGGGAGAAATGGTGCTTGTGCTGGCCTGTGCCATAGGTTTTTTCCCCCAGATCACCTGAGTCACCCCTGGAAACCTCAGCGTGCATAAACAAATGCTCGTAACACTGGGAGCTGGAAGCTGAAGAAGACAGGCTCATAAATCGAGATTCCCACAGCCTCTGCAAGGGGCTTTAACAACCTCACTTTGGACAGATAAACCCGGGCCCTTGGAAGAGGTTGTTGACAGGGAAAAATGGCAGATTAAATCCATCTGTAGGTTCATTAGTGTTGCCATGACAACTGGTACCAATTTTGCTTGTGCAAAAGTGGCAGGCTCAGAACACGATCAGGATGCCAAGAATCCGGCAAAAATCAGAGAGAGGATGGGAGTGAGAGGGGATGGGATGAAGATTCTCCCACAGTGAAAACACAAAACACCAGACTGTAGCAGTTTCTTTATACAAGGAACTTTCTAAGACCAGGGCTCAGAACCCCAGCAAACCTTTCTGCCTCTATGTATTTATCTCCTTTCTTGTTCTTCAGCAAACAGAAAGATAAGAATTTTATTTTAGTGATAACAAAACCAAAGGACAGAGTTCATGTAATTAGTAGGCTTTTGCCTCCCAGATGCAATCAATTTTATTCTCCCTGATAATTTTAAATCCTTTTGATTTCCTCATACTTCAACATATTTTATTAAATTCATTTTAAAAATTTCATATACATGTGCCGTACATATTTCTGCCCTTTCACCCCTCCCATTTCTCCCCCACCTTCTCAAATTCATGAGCTTTTTTTCTCTAGTTATTACTGTTATACACACATACATGAATACATTATAAATACAGCCTGCTGGGTCCATGTTTTTAGAACTGACCACTTGGGATTGGATAACCAATTATGGGGCTCATTCCTGGATAATACTAATTCTCTTTTTCCCAGCAGTCATTAATTGCCCACAGCTCATAATCGAGAAATGGGGCCCCAATCCACACTGTCATGTCAACCGGCATCATCATCATCATCATCTCTCAGGTCTTGTTTGGGCTCCTGTTGATGTAAAGTGCATGTAATTAAATAATTAGGTCACTACCTATACATGTCCTTTGGAGTTCCCATTGATTGCCACAACTCCTGCCTTCCATATGATGAATACTGGGTAAATTCCCCTAAAAGAAATGAGTAAGGCCAGCACTCGGAAGGCAAAGGCAGGCGATCTCCGTGAGTTCGAGGCCAGCCTGATCTAGGAAGCCAGTCCAGGACAGCCAGGGCTTGTTACACAGAGAAACCCTGTCTTGAAAAACAAAGAAAAAGAAAAAGAAAAACAAAGAGAGAGAAAGAGAGAGAAAGGAATAAGATAGAAAGTTAAATAGTAGTGGCATATTTTGTATTCATAAAAAAACACTAATAAATGAATATATTCTTTTATTCTGCATCCATAAATGCAGAAATCACATCTGGGAATGGGCAATGAGCTAGGGGTCTGTGACGAGTCCAGGAGGATGGGCTCAGAGACTAGCAAACTGATTTTCGGGGAGTTAAAGTGGCCCCTCATGGTCACACCATTGGAATCATATGACAGAGTCCAAGTCCTAGAGAGTCACTTCTAATGATGTGGCTCACCTTGTAGAGACATCCCTGAAGATGAGAAAATTTTAAAAAATATATTTTTTAGATCTTTTTTAAAAATATCTGAGTGTTGCCGGGCGGTGGTAGCGCACGCCTTTAATCCCAGCACTTGGGAGGCAGAGGCAGGCGGATCTTTGTGAGTTCGAGGCCAGCCTGGTCTACAAAGCGAGTCCAGGACAGCCAGAGCTGTTACACAGAGAAACCCTGTCTCGAAAAACCAAAAAAAAAAAAAAATATCTGAGTGTTGTGCCTACATGCATGTCTGTATATAGTCACACCACATGTGAAGTGTCTGTGGAAGTCAGAAGAGGAGGATCGGATTCCTTGGAACCAGAATCATGGAGTTGTGAGCTATCGTGTAGGTCCTGGGAATTGAACCTGGGTCCTCTGGGTCACGAGGTAAACAATCCATCTAATACCTCAACAGGTGTTCCTGACCATTGAGCCATCTCCCCAGCCCAAGATTTTTTAGAAAGAAAGAAACCAACGTTTAATATTTGTTGC
Source organism: Lophiomys imhausi (assembly GCA_907164525.1). Taxonomy (NCBI): domain Eukaryota; kingdom Metazoa; phylum Chordata; class Mammalia; order Rodentia; family Muridae; genus Lophiomys; species Lophiomys imhausi. The sequence goes on along the minus strand of CAJQZJ010032578.1, from coordinate 4,116,592 downwards.
GAATTACATTCATTTTCATCACCCAGAGCAGATCCCAGACCTATAGAAGATGTTGTCACCTCTCTTGAGCTTAAAAATTGCACCACACTTCAAATGATTAATATACAAATACAGATTTGATTATGGACATGAGAAGTCTGGAAGGCTAGTCTTGCCAGGAATAGGTGTGGGAGGAAGTGCTCTTAAATATTTAACAGCACTGATATACAATACATGTGCTTGTGCCAAGCATATAAAGTCCTTGCCCCAAGGAGTTGTGTCAGCTTTACGGCTGGTTCGTCTGGAAAGGCATGTTATTGGTGCTTCCTTAGGTAAACAATCCAGGTCGCACCTCAACAAGTTATCATTTCCATAAGCTTTCTTAGGACTAAGATGGTACACTTAATTATTTATGACAGAGTTTTGTGTACTTGTGGCCGAGTAAATCATCTTCAGACCTTCACTTCTTCTTCTCTCTCCCATTGCTAAGCATCTTCCTTCCTTGTGATTCAGTTGTTCATGTGACCACACAGCACAATCTTGCAATGGCAGCATCCATAACAATGCCAGCAAGGAGGAAGTGCGTTAGAAAGCTTTAATTTCTGTGATTCTGTAGAATAAACTGTTAGAGGATTAGGGGCAGTCTTGTAGGGAGGAACCAGATAAGTTAGTAAGGAACACATGTCAAAAACACTAGGCAATTTGATTCGACATGTGATAAGCCAATACCAGCTTTATCCAGGGCGCAGTAGGAGAAATGGAAAACATTACACTTTGATGGAAAAATATTTCACTTAGCTCAGATGTCCTGAAAAGGATATTACATTTATCTCTTATATAAACTGGCACAGAGCTTGAATAGCCAATAGAAGGTGCTATTCAGCGGGGGCATATTAAAACAGCAGCAAAGTGACAACAGCCCAAACAACAAGGGACTTAGAGAAGGGGGAGTTATTGTAATAGAAAACAATTGCAAAATTATTCACTAACAGCTCTGTGAACACTGTCAGCCAATGGAGGCCATTACAGAAAGCCACAACTGGTCAGGACTGAAGGGAACAACCGACTACAGGTGCCCAACTCCAGCTGATATGCCTACAGCACAGTCCTTACACCCCAACTCCAGCTGATATGCCTACAGCACAGTCCCTACACCT
>CAJQZJ010032578.1:4089008-4114689 GCA_907164525.1 Lophiomys imhausi | reverse complement strand
CATCCATCCATCCATCCATCCATCCATCCATCCATCCATCCATCCATCCATCCATCCATGTGGTGTACAGACTCTGTCTTCAAAGGCTTCTTGCATCAGTGGAAATGGTGACACCCACGCAGAGATGCTGAATGGAAAACCTCAAGAGCCCAATGTGTAGAGGCCCCTAAGACAATTATCTGGGGGTGAGAGCATAAAGGACAGCTTGAGCAGCAATATGATATTTGAGATTGGCCTTAAAATTTAACAGGGGTCAGAGGAATCGTGGTGGACGAATGAGGATGCCCTTGTGAAGACAGGACATGAGGGCAGGGAGCAGCTGGGATTCACTGGGGCTTGACTGGCATTCAGAGAAGGGGCAGGGATAGGAGCCTTCCCTCTGCGCAGGGGCCCACCTGAGAAGGCACTCGGGCCTAACTCAGAAAGCACAAGACTGGAACACAAGACAGACACAATCCAAAATAACAAAACCAAAACCAAAAAACACACCTCACAACTCCAGGATGTAATCCATCAGTGGCAGACAGCTACTTGACCCTGAAGGGTCCTTACAGAAATCCAGACTTGTGATTGGGTCTTGTTTCCATACCACTTCAGAAAGAAGAACTTAGGTCAGCGGTTCTCAACTGTGGGTCGTGACCCCTTTGGGGGTTAACCGACCCTTTCACAGGGGTCACATATCAGATATCCTGCATATCAGATATTTACATTACAATTCATAACAGTAGAAAAATGACAGTTATGAAGTAGCAATGAGAATAATTTTATGGTTGGCGGGGTTACCACAACACGAGGAACTGTATTAAAGGCTCCCAGCATTGGGAAGGCTGAGAGCCACTGGCTTAAGGCATGGGGGCAAACTAATGGCCTCCACTAACACACGTGTAGAGAGAGGATAGAGTTTGATACAGCTCTTGTGGGGAGGGTGGCAACTGCATTTCCTGAGGCCTCTATGAGAACCCACACAGATGTGTGCAGATTAATAAAGAGTTCAGTTCTACTCGAAACAGCTAATGGGCTGGAGAGATGGCTCAGAGTTTAGGAGCACGTACTGCTCTTCCAGAGAACCCAGGTTTGATTCCCATCGCCCATGTCAGGCAGCTCACAGACACCTATATAACTCCAGGTCCCTGAGATCCTCTGGCCTCTGTAGGTATCTGCACTCATGTGCACATACCACCCCCCACATAAACATAATTTAAAATAATTAAAATATTTTTAAAAGCTAATAGTTAAGTTGGGGAGATAACATAAGCATAAATAAAAATTACTAGAAGGGATATGTGTATATACATGTTTCTTTTTTTGTTTTGTTTTTGTTTTCAACACAGAATTTCTCTGTGTATCCTTGATTGGCCTGGACTCACTTTATAGACCAGGCTGGCCTTGAACTCATAGAGATCCAAGAGCATCTGCCTCTCTAATGCTGGGATTAAAGGCATGCACCACAAGGTTTAGGAGGTTAGACCCAGCGATTTCTTTCTTTTTCTTTTCTCTACCCTTTTTTCTCTCTTATGTAGGGGAAAAGATATGAAAAATTTAAAAAAGGAGGAGATAGACATGATAAAAAAGGGATAGATTTTGAATCTACTCATCTTTGTATTCTGATACAAAATTAAGGTTAACTCTTTTTAAGGTATTGTACCTATGAAATTCTTAAAAATGCAATGTGAAGTTCTAGGCCTTTTGATAGCAACTATCAGAAACTATTTAGGATAGTTAAGAAATGCAAACCAATAGTCATTCAAACTTGTCATTTTGGTAGGTACTAGTTTAGTTTATCACAGATGTTTTCTGAGTTAATCAGAAATTAAGTTGCTAAGAGACAAGCAACATTTGCTTATTCAAATATATGGAGATAGATGGTCTTCAAAAACCGCAAGAGATCTGTAGAATGTGGCATTTAAAGATATTTTCTTAAGATTTTTTGATATTGAGACATGTCAGCTCCTGACAGCACCCCCAATTCTACTCCAAGTAGATGATGAGCATCGAAGAATCTCCATTTGGATTTGGCTGCATTAGTGGCAAGCTTGTCACTGAGCAAGAAAAATCACTTGCTTAACTGTAGACAGAATTCTGTCCAAATATCAGTTTATTAATAGTCACTATTTCTTATGTCTTTGCCTGTCTCTTCAGTACTACAGGGCTTTCAAATGGGTAGCTTTTAAATTGAAGACCATATGACATAATAGGATGACATTTTTTGGGAGGGCTGACGGAAATATGATAACTCACAGAAGTAAGCCCTCTCCTTGCAAAGTGCTCACTTTTCAATAACAGAAGAAACATCTCTGTCTTTATTCATTGTTTTTTTTTTTCCTCAAGACGGGGTTTCTCTGTGTAGCCCTGGCTGTCCTGGAACTTGCTCTGCAGACCAGGTAGGTTGGCCTCGAACTTGGAGATTCACCTTCTCTGTCTCCTAAGTGGTGGGATTAAAGGTGTATGCTACAACCACCCGGCAACCAATAGGCTTTTTAACTTACCCCCCCATCCCCCCTCTCTTTGTCTCTGTCTCTCTCTCTCTCTCTCTTGAGTCTGGATTGCCCTAGAGCTCACTATGTAGACCAGGCTGTTGTTGAACTCATAGAGATCCACCTAACTTGGCCTCCTTAGTATGGGGATTAAAAGTGTGTGCCTCCATGCCTGGCTGATTTAGGAAACGACACCTTTTAAATTTTAGCTATTAAAATGCATGGCTGAAAGCCTTTTAGTTATATATTTTTGAACATGCAAATGAAAAATAAACTTAAAATTACTGGTGAAGGTAAACTTGAGACTAAGAACTTGCCATTATTTTATGCCCTGTATTAAATTTTCTTTCTTAACATTTACCAGGTTATTCTCTGAGATATGCCTGCGTTTTCTCAGAGAGACAAGAGTCAACGAGAACCATGAACTAAGGCTTGTCTTTCTAGAGGGGCATACCTACAGGCCTTTTCCCTCCGGAGACATGTTTATTTAGGAGCCCAGCTATTTTCTTATATCTCTGAGAACTGTGTTTTCTTCAACCAAAGCCCATTCTCTCTCGCACGATGCTGTTATCATCAAAGAAATACACATTTTTTTCTGTCTGAAGAACAGACTGAAAAATGAGACCATCGAAGAGCTGAATGTTGCTACCCATGTGTCCCGCTTTAGCTGCACCTACCCACCGGTGTCTGGACAACTGTGAAGGATCCAGAGGTGCTCGGCAAGGACAGGGTGATGTCTGGACCCACAAGAAAGGCATGGGTGCCTCTCACTATTTGCTTTTCTGCCCACAGAAATGTTCCAGATGTCCTCACTGGGTCTCTGTGACGAGCTTGTGGCAGATGGATACCAGCAGACCCTGAGGCAAGCTGTCTGTGCAGTTCTGTATTCTTCATCTGATAAAGGGGTACTTGGAATCTGACTTTCTCTTAGGTTATTTTCGTAATTCATTAATTCTTTGATCCTCTGTTGTACTTCCTGCCAAGGGAATTATTTTCTTCTGTATGGTTTTTCGACCCCCAAACCATCAATCACTTTCTGCAATTCAAGCCATAAAAAGTGGAGTAAATCCTCAGAGACCCACTTGTAAGATGAATAATTAGGAAGAGCCTAAGCCGAAGGAGCATCCTGAGAAAGGTGGTAGAAAGCATGTAACCAGAGGGCCAGGACACCTGCTGTGACATAGTGTCTTTTAGACAGACAGGGACATTGCACTCATCACATAGCCACAATATGGTCACCTAAACAAGACCCAAATAATGTAAATACCAGCCAACACGGCAGAACACACGGAAGAAATTTCAAGAGCTACAGGTAATCAAGGGCTGCTGAGACAGGGAGAGTCTCCTGATAGGTTATCTAGCCCAACTGGTCAGCCCTGAATGGGAACGGTAGGTTGCATGTGTGTGATAATAATTACAGAAAAAGGCCATACATATGAGAGGGCATGGAGGGTTGTGGGAGGACAAAGGAAGAGGGAGGGATGAACGTGATGTAAGGGCAGCATCCATGTACGAGATCCTCAAAAATAAACTGAAATGAAACATTTAAAAAAATTAAATTAAAATTTTAAAAAGTTTTTAAAAATTAATTTTAAAAAAGTAAAAAAAAAAAAGTCTCTTGGGGAGATGCCCCAAGTCTTACTGACTTTGAAAAATGACCGTGACAAATGGCTGAAACAGCTGTGGGTGTTCAGACTTGGTAAGATCCCAGGTTGAAGATTCCAAGGAGCTTAAAAAAATTTTTTTCCCAAAATCAAATTATAAAAATTAAAGCTAGAGTATTTCTATAGTTTGTATGTCCTTCCCAAAACCCATGTTGAAGTTTAGTTTTGAGGGGTGTGGTAATAAAACGCAGGGCCTTCGCACATGCCTGTCATACCAGCCTTTGGGGATAAATCTGAGGCCATGCAGCAGATCCTGTCTCAACGATAAAGCAAAACACACAAACAGATAAAGACTGGCAGACTCTGTGGCCCTGTACGTCTCTCTCTTCTTCCCTCCCCTTCTCCTCCCCAACCCTCCCCTTCCCTCCCTCCCGTGCTAAGACAACTACTACTTAATCACAGTGCTTGAATACTAAAGGGAGAAATGTTGCCACTCTGGATAAAATTCATGGCATTTCATGTTTTATAATTTTATTTAAAACTCCAAGACCCCCCATAGTTCTACTACATAGCATTTAAACAGATGTTTTGCACCCGCCCATTCGGCAATGAGTAGCATGCGGCTATGTGGTCCATTGAGATTATAATTATAGTGCAGAGGAGATTAAGCGTTTATAAAAACACTGCGGTTCAGGGAAGGGGCAGAATTCCAGTCGACTGACTAATGTGGATTTTGTGTAGCCCTTTTGCACATGAACGCATTTCATAGTGTTTTAAATCCTGAACTTCCACACGGAAGAGAAGCTAAGATCGTAAACACGTAACTCAACTTGAGCCCCAGATAGAGTAGTAGACTTAGGAACATTCTCCCTTTCCCTCCACACAATCAGGGTTAGGAGTGAAAGCAACCTGCACTGCTCCTCTGTGGGGACCCAGGTTGCAAGTGTTAGGAATGCTTGTCTCTCTTTCCCAGTGACAGCTTAGGGAGACGCCGGGACTGTGGTAAGCCGTGAGATGCAGCCCATGCACAGGGCAAAAAGATCCACACATAGGCGCCTGCCCTTCACATTGTTTACATCTCTCAGCTATGAGACCCCCCCAACCCCCCAGGCTCAGGTCTTTTGTAATTCATGCCTTAGCTGTTTCAGAGGGAGAATGACCTAGTCCCACCCACTCTTTTCTCCCTCTGGTTTCATTCGCTCTCTGGTTAAAGTATCCTTTTCTGCAACGCTAGGGGAGGTTCAGAAGTATCAGTTCCACTCGCTGCCCATCTCCTTTCTAAGCAGGTGACATCTAGGAAGTTTCCCCTTTGCTCAGGCGAGCACAGATATGGGTCCTAATCTGCAGATTATCTTGGTATGCCAACAGACCTTCCACAACAAAATACTTCATCTATTCCCTACAGGGGGAGGCAGCTGTGAACATGGGTGCCGCAGCTACATTATCTTTTTTTCTATTGTCTTAAGATACAAAATTCTCTCTGCAGAGCATTTGAGATCATGTCTCCCACCACCCTCTCTTCTTCCATCCCTCCATTGGTGAAGATCCTGTGGCCCGTCACTTTCAACATTTTCTTTCCCCTTGCCCGTCTGTGTTTGTGTGGCATGATGAATGGTCTAGTGTAGAATTAGGAAGTGATTTATTGTCAATAAAAAAGCTTCTATCATTACTATAAATATTAACTTAATATTTATTAAGCTAATAAACTAAATAGAGTATTCTGTTGCCTCCTTTGATTGAAGAACTGAACAGCACAGCTAGACTCCAAACAGCAAGGTTATTTCTAATTTAGCAGAAATTAAGCAATGTGTAACTCTGAAATGCTTACATCCTCCAAAACTTTACTTAACTAGTTATGTAGATTTGCAGCTTCCTTCTTTTTTCTTTTAAATGTAAGCTTTTTATTTAAAGGTCTGTTTATTTTTATCTTACGTGTATAAGGTTTGCCTGCCCCTGTGTGTATGAACCATGTGTGTGCCGTACCTGCTGAGGTTAGAAGAGGGCGTCAGATCTTCTAGAACTGGGCTGTAGATGGGTGTGACTGCACGTAAGTGCAGGGGACCAAATGTGGGTCTGCTGAAGAGCAGCCAGTGCTCTTGACCCCTGAGCTACCCCTTCAGCCTTTGACAGCTTTCCAGCAACATTTTCTTTCAGGAAGTCACAAAGAGCAGTTTATTTTGAATGGACAAGACCTGATAATGAAAGAGAATGTCTATCTACAATTTACTGCATTCTTGAATAATACAGCTTGTGTAATATAGTCCTGAGTATACATATATGTATACAAGTACAATGCGCAACATTTACTGGACCATTCTATATTTCACTTGTATTGTTAGCCTTTATGTCTAAGGTCTTTAGGTTCTGTCTACTCAAGTGCACTGGCTGCCTCTGACAGCCTATTCTATCTTTTAAAAAATAAAAACAAAACCGAAAGCTGGAGACATGGCTCAACAATTAAGAGCAACGGCTACTTTTGCTTAAGACCTGGGTTCACTTCAGAGCACCCACCTGATAGCTCACAACCAGCTGTAATTCCAGTTCCAGGGAATCTGATGCCCTCTCCTGGCCTCCTCAGGCACTGTATGCACACGAAGCCCAAACATATTTGTAGACAAGACACCCAAACACATAAAATAAAACAAATTTTAAAAAATTTGAAACTGCTCATAAAGAGTAGTAGAACTTTGTAGGTATGGGAACAATGACCTTGCAAAGAAGGGGCAAACACAATCACATTTTAGGGTGTTTCTCTTCTCCTTTGGCCTTTATAGAACAGGTATAAGCTTATGTAAATGATGGTTCTCAAGTCAGGGAACTATTGGGAGGAAAAAAAACAAAAACAAAAACAAACCATGAGTTTGTGTTTTGTCGGAGTTTCCTTTCCGTCAGAGGCCATACGAGGCTTTGCAGGGGCATTGCAGATGCATGTAAGGGGTCATGTGGGGCCATGAAGGAGGGCTGCCGGGCAGAGCTGCTTGTGGCATCTTAATTGCAAACATTAGGACTGGATGGGAGCAACTTTAATGTTTGAAGGTCTTTCCTCTCGGTGGCCAGATGCCATGATGGTAGTACTGCCATTAGGGGCACCATAGAAACATAGGCTCTAGAGAACCATGAACATCCAAATGTATAATTGTGTTCGCCTCTGTCCCAGTAAAATAATCAACAGAAGAGCAGGTGACTGAGCCACAGGGCCTCACAATCACATCGTAGGTCTGGCCCAATGTTTTCGTATGATGATGAAAGATGTTCAGGTTGTGTTGGCTAGAGGCTGTCTCTCTCTCCTGTATCTTTCTGTTCAGCTTTGACTGGGCATTTTTTGACACTTGAAATCTAAAAATAATGCTTCAGAAGCTGGAAAAATGGCTCAGTGGTCAAGAGCACTGGCTGCTCTTCCAGAGGACCCTTGTTCAGTTCCCAGCACCCACATGGCAGTTCACAACCATCTTTGACACCCTCTTCTGGCCTCCATGTGCACTGCATGAGTATGGTGCACAGACATTTGTACAAGTGCTCATACACACACATAAAATAAAATAAATAAATCTTGGGGAAAAAAAGAATGGCAAGGTGTACAGATCTCAGATCTGTAACCACACATGTATTTGCAAAGCAACAAATGAACAGTGTTTACAACAGACCCAGTTAACCCAGTAAATTCAGAACCATAAATATAGATCTATACATATGTAATATACCTAAGTACATATACACACACCACAAGGAAAGAAGCTTAAAATTGAGCCATGAATTGGAAGTTTTCTACTTGTACTGGCTCCCAGTCAGTGTGTTCACAAGTATAAAAAAATTTCCCCTTGCTTATATGCAAATAAGTGATAAGAAAAAATACCATAGTATCAGCATTTTGTGTTTCTTCAAATTACCAGGTAGAAGAGTATTGTTAAATTTGATTTTTTTTAAATAAATTATAAAATATAAAACAAAGTCATAGCTTTATTCCATTAGTAAATTTGACAATAAATAAATTTTATTATTTAAGTAAAGTGGCTTTCTGAGGAAGCCATCGGGTCAGATAGGCAGGGTATGGCTGGTGGAGGGGTTGTAACATTTCATATGACACACATCATGTAGTTTTTCACCTGGCCTGACAACTTCAGCAGCAGTTAAGTACCCCCACATACAAAACACTGTGGTGGCTGTTGTGGGAACAGAACAGAGGAGCCACAGCTGTGTCATCACAATGTGTGACTGCTGAGCCTGAAATGACCACACACTCAATCCCAGGAAACACTTTTGGAACAGTCTCTTCATTGTCCCCATAGATGCCACTGAAATGTCACCTGGGGTACCACTCAGTGGGGTTCTGAGATGACAAAAATAATCACAGAAAACATAGCTCAGGTGAGATCCCACATCGGAAATGGGCCCGGAAGTGTTTCAGGCGGTGGAATATTTGGGCAAACACATGTACCATTTATATGAACCTTCTGTACAGAGTCTAGAGGTAAATTTATACAATATTTTTAGCATGGCTGTGTTCTGACTTAGGTCATGACCACTGCCTAAGGCAGGTGTAGAACTTCCTGTGTGTGGTGTTGAAACATTCAAAATGTTTCCTGTTCAAGAACATTTCGGATCTGAGGGTGTTTAACTCAAAGCTGGCTGTAGTAGTGAACGCCTTTAATCCTAGCACTCGGGAGGCTGAGGCGGGTGGATCTCTGCCAATTAGTCGGAGGCCAGCCTGGTCTACGCAGTGAGTTCCAGGTTAGCCAGGGCTACACAGTGAGACCGTGTCTCAAAAAAAACAAAACACAACATGTTCAGCTTGCCCACCCCTCACAGATCCCTGGGGAGAGGGTGCGTACCATAAGAGTGTTCAGAAAACATCTCACATGCTGGCTCACTAGGGAGCACTACTCAGGCTCCTTCTTCCTCCTGTGAGCTGTGAAGCTCTCTTCATCATAAGCAACCAAGACATACATACTTCTGTTACCAAATTTTAAAAAATTTATTTATTTATTTATTTATTAATAATATTCACTTATAACAAATAACAATCATTTCTTAACTATTAACCCTATAAATTCCTACAACCCCTTTAACCTAACCACTAACCTATTGATAAATATTTTTCTAACCTTTTAGAAGGATACAGTCTCTGGGGCAGGTCCTCAGTCGCCAGGAACACAGTCTCTGTGGTAGATTCTTTAAAGCACTTGGCAGTCCTTTTTCTGGATCTCTGATGTAGATTGGTCAGGGTAAGTTGGCTATCACAGTCTCACCTTAAATAAGGCTTGAGGCTTCTTCTCTCTGGGAGACCCCAGCCCTTGTAGGCCAACTTACTTCTTCTGTATCAGCAACTCTGCCGCTCTGCCTCAGAGTCCTTAAAACCAGCCACAGTTCCGTTCAGGCCACTGTTTGGACAGGTCAACCCCTCTAGGCAAAAGCTGAGACACAGGGTTTAGTCCTTGGCCTTTTGCTGTCTTGCTGAGGCCTTCTCTGCTCACCAGCTTCTTTCTGCCTCAGGGAGATCTGGCCATCAAATGATGGACAGCCCTTTTTTCAGCAGGACTCTCAGAGCTCTCTAGCATGGGGACCTCTTGGATGGGGCTCCATGCACTGACCTTAAATAGGAGGAACTCTGTTTCAGCTTAATTAGCAGCTGAAAACAATGCCAGGCCAAATACTTTGTTTCTTAAGTCCATTAAGTCTTTCCTGTTTTTCCTGACTTCAGCCTTGTTTTTCAGTCCATTAAGTCTCCTGTTTGTTTCCTGTTTTTAGTCCACAAGCTGGTAAGCTAATTGGTCACAGCCAAGTTGATCTTCATGTCCCGAATTGAGAGACTGTATCAGAAACCCCTATATATTTTCTAAATCTAATTTAATTATTCTAACTCCCTACATACCTGGGGCTGCCTCCCTCAAGCAGATGGCTCTGTGCTTTTAGAATTATACACAATTGTAAAATCTGTAGGGTATTTTAACATTTAGCTGATTAAGACACAGCTCTTGCCTAAAATTCCCAAATAAGCAGCCCATCACACCTAGCATGGGCTTGAGGCTCATTTTCACCCAAAAGGCCCAGGGGCATGAGTGTTCAGATCAGCCCCCTCCCTATGTCTCTTTAATTAAGCCTGATCCATGGTTGCCGGTCTCTACTATACAAGCCCTTTCAGATGAAGGGAGCAAATGACCTTCCTGTCTTTGATGGAAACATATGACTGCAATGCCTGGGCAAGCATCCTTAAGCGGGGTAACCCCTTTTGTCTCACAGTTTCAGAGAGTTCAGTCCGCAGCTGTTAACCACCAAATATTGCCTGCACACCCACTTTGTGCGATTTTCTCCTCAGTCAAGCCATTGAAGGACAAATTGTCCCTGTTTAAGGACACACAATACAGTCCCTCCTTAAGTACAGCCTCTGTTTCCAAAGAGTTTGCACATAAACACCAAGTTAACAGGATTGTAGCCAAGGAGGAAACCGGCTGGCATAAAGAAAACAAAAAGATGTCAGAGCACGAACTCTAGGTGATTACAGAAGATGGATGGGTGAAGTTGGACCTTCTAGCCCATAAAGAGAAGGGGGGGAGTGGGCAGGAGGACTGTGTGTTCGTGCATCTGTGTGTGCCTGTGTGTGTGTGTGTGTGTGTGTGTGTGTGTGCGCGCGCGCGCATGTGTACAGATGAGAAGACACACCAACAGAAGTAGACTTTTGCATAGAAGCAGTGGAGAGGAAGGATGGCTGGAGAGCTGCAGACTGAGTGGGCTCCATATTTGCTGGAGGCATGCTATGTGCCAGCCACTGGGACAGATAGCAGGCATACAATAGTTAGATAATTAACAAGACTCATATAATCCCCAAATCACTAGCTGGCCGGAGATTGACAAGCCAATCAGACCATTACAACACAGAGGGATGGAGGAGTCCAAAGAATGGACCCACCCAGGAGAGAGGTCAGAAGGGAGGCACAGCTGCTCGGATAGGAGATGCCTACCCCTGGCAAAGCAACATGCAGGGTTGACATCCAAAACTAAGTCTATGGAGACACGAGGAGAGGATGTGGGGAAGCGTGTGGGGTCAACACACGGAACTGATATTTCTTTCACTTCTTGTTAAGTTTGGACTTTATGTAGTCAAGTGAGCAGCCTAAGATTGTCTAAAGAATCCTTAAGAAGACAAACAGATTTGTCTTTTAGATAGGTAACTACCCGCAGGTGAGAAGGCCCCAGAGGCAAAGTGACTGAGAACAAAAATAAGGAACAAGAGAGCTAGGCCCTTGAAAGCTTATTTCCCATTCTGATGTAAGAGCTGTATGAATAGTTTGTGAATGAACAAATGAACAAGCAAATGAATGAATGAAATGGACCAATCCACCATGAAGCACAGGATGGAAGAGATGAGACTGTACTTGGAGGCACAACTTATCTTTGGGCACATGGGAGTGAGTGGGAGCACAGACCAGAATACACCTGTCCTCAAGTCTTGCTTCTGATTCAAGTCTCATCAGACAAATGGCCACAGCAGCCAACAAAAGAAGTCAGTGTAACATAGTAGAAAAGGCTGTAATGCTGCGATCCAAAGAGCTCGACCCCAGCCCCAATTCTGCCATTTATTTACTGTGGAAGATACCTTCACACTACAACCTCCACGCCCCCGACCTCTTTATTAAGTCTGTTGTTTTAGCATAAGTGCATAGGAAACACACACTAGAAACAGCTGTGACAACCAGTGTGCATTTCTGCTGGCAGGTGCCCTATAGGCACTGTGCCAGGGTGAACAGCCAGCTGGACTTCTAAGTCACCCACAGTGGAGCCACAGCTGGATTTCTAAGTCACCCACAGTGGAGCCGCAGTTGAATGGAGAGGAATGTAGGCATCAAACAGGCAAGTGTTGCTCATATTGTGGGCAGGTAGTTCTAACTCGTCCTGGTACCAAGGGGTCAGGAGTGGGCAGAGTCCATCTCCTGATGTTGTACCCATGGAAGGATATAAGAAGAGACACGCTGGGTCCATGGCTCAGACCTGTCATCCCAGCTGTTTGGAAGACTGAGACAGGAGGGTATGCATTCAAGGCTAGTCTGGCCTATAGTGAGATCAAGACCAGGCTGAGCAACTTAGTGGAACTTGTCTCAAAATACAAAGCAAAAAGACAGGGGGCTGGAAGGACAGATCAGAAGTTTAGATCTTCCAGAGGATCCAAGCTCAATTCCCAGCACCTACATCAAGGGCTTACAACCTACCATAACTACAATTCCAAAGGATATGACACCAGCCCACCAGCCCTCCTTCCCTCCCTTCCTCTTTCTGTCTCTTCCTCTTTTGAATGCATGCTCAACCAAATAAAAAATAAAAATCTTTTTAAAAAAGAGGGCTGGGGATACAGTTCAGTGGTAGAGCACTCGTTCAGAGAATGCAGGAGACACTAGGTTAAGAACTCAGCACTGCCAACACCACCAACCAAAAAAAGCCCAAAACAGACAGCACAAGGCTAGAAACAAAGAATATAGTTGACCCCAGCAGCCTATGAGGAGGCTGGCAGCAAACACAGGCAGCGAGGACATTGTGTAGACCACATCCCAGCTCCTCGGGCTTTAATGCCCTTTCATGCTTCCCCTGGCCAAATCAGCTCTGCCTATTCAATGTTAGAAAGGGCAATTTCCATAAAGTCCAGGATAAGAGACTGTGCCCAACAGGGCCAGGGCTGTATGGCAAGGTGGGACCATGACTCAGGACCAAGAGGCTCTAAGCCTCGGTGATGTGGAAGGTTGGGCGGAATGAGCCAGAGATAGTGGGAGAAATCAGAACAGACAGTGACATGTCACTGTCAGGACTGACAACCAACCAACCAAAGCAGAGAGGATAAAAGCTGGTGATCTTTGAAGACATGAGGAGTGAGAGTCACGCCCATCAGAAAGAGATTCCTGCCTGCCATGGGTTTCAGGAAAACAAGGCAAGTCAGACTGCTTGGTATCCATCCTAGTCACTATTCTGTTGCAGTGAAGAGACACCAAGACCCCAGAAACTCTTACAAAGGAAAGCATTTAACCAGGGCTGGCTTACAGTTTCAAAGGTTTAGTCCATTATCGTCATGGCGAGGAATACGGTGGCATGCAGGCAGATAAGGTGCTGGACCAGGAGCTGAGGGTTCTACATCTTGATCAGCAGGCAGCAGGAAAAGAGAGAAGCCACTGGGCCTGGCTTGGACTCTTGAAACCTCAAAGCCCACTCCCAGTAACACACTTCTTCCAACAAGGCCACACTTTCTAATCCTTCCAAATAGGGCCATTCCCTAAGCACTCATATATAAGCCTATGGGGGTCATTCTTATTCAAATCACCACAGTACTTCTGGGAGACCACCGGGAGCGTCCAAGTCCAAAGGTGGCTTTCCCTTGGCTACCCTTCCAACAACTTTCATCTCCTTTCTTCCTTCTTTCTCCAGCACATGCAAAGGCTTACATCCTCTGGCCCATTCTAACCTTGGTCTTCTCATCTCCCACCAAAAGAACATAATAACATTGAAACAAGAAGAAACTCATTAATGCAACACACAAAGTATCTCTTTGGTGGTGGGGGCGGGGCTCAGTAGTTAGGGGCACTTGCTCATTCAGAGGACTGGATTTGATTCCCAGCACCCACATAGTGGCTCATAATTAGCTGTAACTCTAGTCCCAGGGAATCTGACGTCCTCTTCTGGTCTCCCTAGTCACCAGGCACGAAAGTGACGCAGACATACATAAAGGCAAAGCATTCATATGCATAAAATAAAAATATAAAAAAAAGAAGTGTAACTTTAGTTTGTGACTTGGCACCCCTAGGTCCCCAAAATTATCTTCTTAATTCCCTAAAGAGTCAGCTACTAGGAAAGTCAGTGTAATTTTTTACAAAATAATATTGGACTGAGTTGTTCCCTCACTTTCTAACATAACAGAGCCAGCCCCAAGCATAGCCACTACTCTATTCTATATTAAAAACAAACTACAATAAAACAAAGAACCACAACAAAAAGGCCATATCAGTTTTTCCTAGATATTCTGCTCTGTACTGTAATAAATTCGCTGAAAACGTCAAAGGTGGACGTAACAGTCCCTTCTGAAGACTGAGATTCGTGTTTCTCCTGTCACCTAAAACATGGTCACCCGACCACAGTGTTGACTGGAGTCCGTGACTACAAATAGTCTCAGGCTCTGATGCAGGGTTGGAATTTAAAGCACGCCCCGAGAACTTACTGCTGTTGATTTCTGGTGCACAAAAAACGTCAGCTTCACTCAGCAACCTAACCTTGGGCTTGAAACGCTACCCAGAATTCTTAGGCTTGCAAGCAAAGCAGTACCAACAAACCCGGGGATGCTCCCAAGTCACAACGGGACAGCTGCCTGTCAACAACAGATCCTGAAAGGACCGGCAGCCAATCAGATAAAAGGCAAAAAGACTCGGCGCTTTGAAATGCAGAAACAGTTCTACCTCTTCAAGAACATAATTGAAAGATGGCTTCAACTCCTTAAGGTCATGCTTACTTGGTACTTCCAGCCTGCAAAAATGCCCAAGTTAATTTTAGTTTGATTGTATACACTGCTTTTTGGTTTGTTGTTTCATGTTAACAGTTCCAATTCAAACAATCCCTACCTGGGAATATGGTCGGTCTCTTTTTGGGACGCCTCAGGTGAAAAGGTTCCAGGTTTTTTATGTTTCTTTGAAGTTTTCCTTTAATGTGATTTCCGATGGAAAGTTCAGGTGGCAGGCTGCTCCGTCTCAACGACTTAAACTCATTTTGAGATGAGGTTAACTTGTCCTTGGTTCTGGAATATAAATTGCTGTCATCAACGGCCATCGTAGTAGTAGATTCATTGGGGACTCTGAACAAAACTTCTCAAAGCCACACCCAGAGGGGCCAGAGTCACCTCCTGTCCCAGCTCCCTAGACCGGAGGTTCTCCAGCGTGGCGCGACACTTGTTTGGGAAGCCTAACAAGTTGGTGGGCGGGGACTTGAACAGGTATAGGGTTACTAAGGAGCCCCGCCCTCTAATAGCACAGCAAATAGCACAGGGGTGGGACTGGAGGGGCGGGGGCGTGTCCAGAATAAATCGTTAGGGTCTGGAAACACACAGGCTGCGCTCTTGCGAAGGACAGTGAAAGCGACATCAAGTGTGACATTTCTCTTTTATTGGTGCCCTGCTATAAAACAACCCGAGCCAAATAACGATATATGCCAATGCAAATCACAAGTCTAGTATAATTTTCCAGGATTTCCCACAACGCTTAGAGGTTTCTGTTTTTACCAGTTTAGGGGAAGTATTTTTTTACACATCCATCTTTGTAATTCAGGCCACACACTCGTACACATCCTTCTTGATTCACATTTGGCCGGCGGCCAGCTTGAAGTTGGCTAGAAGGAGGGACATGAGAGATCACCAGCCGTGACCAGGAAGGAACCGGTTGTGGGCGTATGCGGTCAGGCAGGCAGCAGTGCCGGGAAGCCTGGATTGTCCTGACCCACCCTTCCATCCTGTGCTCCACCTGGCAGATGGCTTCTCCAGAAATTCAGGAAGCCTGGCTGGAGAGTCAGAGGTGTACAAAACAAGCTTCAAGCCCAGCAGTGATGGTGTCCTCCGTTCAACGCAGACTACAGATAAATGTGTTTTTTGAGTGCTGCCTGACTACTGCTAAAATGCTCACAGGGTTTGGTGGTCTGAGAAAACCCACTTCCTGCTTGCTCTGGTCACAGTTTTTTTCCTTCTGCTTCCAGGTTTTCACTTATTCAGTAGTTTGTTCCCTTCCTATTTGTGTTGTAACGTCCTGCGTTTTTTTCTTGGTGCAGAAATCTCAAGTCTTTAATGTATCCTCCTTAGGCATGTCCTAGGGCTGTGTCCATCAGCAATCTGTGTGCATGCCTACCTATTTATGCACACACACACATCTCTACCTTTCATGCTGTCTGGCTGCATGCAGTGTGAATCAAAGGATGAAGAAACTGATCTCTCTCATTCTCTCTTCCCCTTCCCATCTTCCCTCCTCCTGAACTGTGCCAGGGATCCGTGGGCACAAACACCACAAAGGATCTGATGGTTCAGAAATCCCTGCTTACATTGGTTGCTTGGATGCCAAGTAGGTTGGATTACTAGTTGGAAGTAAGTTGGCTGTTAGATTTCTTTACCCGAGCCAGGACACACTCTACCACTCTGACAGAAGCTTTATTCATTTTCCACCATTCTCCATACGCCTTTTTCAGAAACAGGTCTTCAAACTGTGACAGGTTTTCTGAAGAGGAAAACAAATTCCCTCTCCACGCCCCCCACCACGAGTCTGTCCAGGTTAGAGTTACTGTTTTGATCTAGGAAGTGGATTTGTGACATCTTTATTTCGTCCACTCAGTGCTGAAAATCGCCCACATGGCATCCCATCCAGGACTCAGAGCTATTTTGTCAAATTGAAATGGAGCCTGAGCTTCATTCAAAGGGCTGGGGCTATGGCTCAGTGGCAGAGTATTTGCCTGGCATGCATGGAGTCCTAAATTCAATCGCCAGGACAGCTGGGGGTGGGGGTGGGGGGGTGGGAAAGCATCTTCAAAGCCCCAAGATTTCATAGGAGAAAACAAAGATCCCGGACCCCAAACACCAAGAATAATGTTTACTTTCTAAATAGGTAGTAAAGTGGGAGTCTTCCAGCACAAAGGGCTGAATGGTAACGGAAACACAGAAACAAATGTGCTCAGTGTGTATTATTGACTGTTTCATTGGGATTCACAGCATCACTATGAGGCTAAATGGGATGAGACCAACAAGTCTAAGGAAAGGGGATTCTACAGCAGGAGCATGGGGCAGGTCTGCATGGGTGTGCATATAATTTGCCTTCATCTTTAAGATTCCAGCCACCCATCTTTAAGGGTGGTCCGAGTGCAGACATCTGGACCGCACTGTAGGAGCCACTGTGCAATGAGTGCTTAACTCTAGCCAGGTTCCTCTGTGCTAAGCCTGAGCATGCACTGGCAGCAGTGGCTACACCCAATGACCTGTTTCAGAGATGGGCACCCCAACCCACAAAGTCTAAGGTCCCAGAGCTGCAGGAAGAAGATCCATATCTTCCTATCAACTCTGGCTACATACTGCACGGTTCGATGCACCTGACATCTAACAGGAGTGGAAAGGCTCTCTACAGTTCCCTAGGACAGTTCTAGCTTCAAAGCAGATCCTCACAGCTGCAACGGCAGGTCGGAAGCAGAACCTGTCCAGCTAACTAAGCCTCTCTATATGAGAGGCTCTCGGAGACTCTGAAGCCCAGTGAGAAGAGCCAAGGGAGTGTTCAGATCTTGACTGGTATTCGTTGGACATTATTTTCCATAATACCAACGGCTCTGTGAAAAGCTTTTCACATTAAAATATATTTAAAGTAAAGTTATATCTTCCCAAGACTGAAAATATTAGACAAAATAATAACTGAAGAAAAACAAGGCAAGATGGAGAGGTGGCTCAGCAGTTAAGAACACCTGCTGCTTGTGCTACAATCCACACACACAAAGAAATTAAGTAACAAGGAGGGCACAAGGGATGATGCTTGAATCCCTCTAAGTGGGAAGATAAAATGGACATCGGAAGTGGATGAAGAGAGGGATCCGGACAGGAAGCCAACATTACTGCTATCTGAGAAGCTTTATACAGCAGAAAATGGAAACAGATGCAGAGACCCACAGCCAAACATTAGGCAAAAGTTAGAGAGTCTTGAGGAAGAGTCAGGGGAAGGTTTGAGGGAGCTGGAGGGGTCAAGGGCACCACAAAGAGACCCCCATTGCCAAATAACTAGGGCACAAGGGGGCTCATAGAGACTGAATCAAAGAACATGCATGGACCAGTCCCAGGCACACTGCACATCTGAAGTGGATGGACTGCTTGGTACTCAAGTAGATCCCCTAACAACTGGAACAGGGGCCATCTCTGACTCGGACAAGGTTGCCTCCCTCTATATCCCATTTTCCTATCAGAGCTGCCTTGTCTCACCTCAGTGGAAGGGGGGGCACTTAGTTCTCATGCGATTTGATATCCCAGAGTAGGTTGGGGGTGGGAGGTATGGGGGAAGTAGGTAGGAAGTTGGTACTGGGCGATTGGAATGTAAAATAAACAAAACAAACAAACAAACAACCCCCCCCCCAAAAAACCCACTTGCTCTTGCAGAGGATCCAGCACCTACACGGTGGATCACAACTTCTGTTCCACAGAGTCGGATGCTGACTCCTGACCTCCATGGGCACCAGGTTTGCCCATGATGCCCACACAGACAGCAGGCAAAACACTCCACACACACACAATAAAGTAAATAAACCTAATAAAAGAAAAAGAAGCCACGCTTTGGGGCGGGGGGCATGAAGAAGGTTGGAGGGAGGAGAAAGGGAAAGCGATGTAAATATAGTACATGTATAAAATTTAAAAATGAGTTTAATAAAAAAGAAATTATTAAAGCATTAGCAAAAATGTTGTCCCGGATGTTGTGATTCTCTAAAGAGTAAAGGACATAAGAGAGAGAGAGAGAGAGGGGTTCATAACATACCACATGTAATTTTCTTCCTGCCCAAGTCATTTCTCCTCATAGGGAATACAGACAAACAGACAGACAGAAGTCTCACCCAATCAATACTTTTTTTTAAAGAGGGAAAGTGATGTCATCTTGAATTTACTATCATTAAGTTTTTAGGGTATAGTGAACAAAACTTTTTATTTATTCAAAACTGAAATTAAATCTGCAAATACACACATTCACACACACATACACACGAACTGTCCTTTTGAATATTTAAATTGGGTGCTGTGGATGGCAGTCAGCCAAAGAAAATTTAGCTTCATTTATTTAAATGAGAATAGTCCCCAGCTGTGATGTGAAGTCTGGCTTTTCTCTTTAAGTCAAAGGCAAAAGTGAAATTTACTTTGTGTATGTGTGCTTTGTAGTGTTGGAGACTGACCCTAGCCCAGTGCCTAATGTTTGCTAGGTAAGTTCTCTACCACTGTGTACAAATTGAACCCTTTATTTATTTGTTTCTGTTTGTTTGTTTATTTATTTCAAGCAGCTAACAGAATGAGGATGTTAGGCTTTGGGCTGAAGGATGTCCAAAGTAATTCCAAATTACTAATTGTAATTATGAGTGACTATATAAATATATAATAAGATATTTTTATTATAATAATCATTATATTTTAAGCATCTCCGTAATTCTATAAATCTAACAAACTGACCTTTCTTGAATGAGCCTAATTCCAATGTGTACTTTATATATTAAATCCCTGTGAACAGTTTACTCTTCCCAGCCTTTGTGCCTCTTAGAAAGTTCAGATGGCAAAAAGACTTTCCCGGCTTGCAGTCATGAATTCCTGGTGAGTTCTGGCAGCTTTTAATTAGTATTCCTGAATCATTTTGCTCTGTGTGAGAAAGCCGTAGCTCCTGAAAACAGCACTTCACAGGCCGAATCCCCTTCCTCAGCCCCCTTTCAGAGTCAGCCCTAGGCTCCTTCCAATTTGCTTCCGAATCTTGCTGGCCCAGTGCTAACACACCTACAAATCTTTTTTCTTTCTTTCTTTCGTCCCCCCTCTCTCATTCTCTCTCTCTTTCTTTGTTTCTTTTGTTTGTTTGTTTGTTTCAAGACAGGGTTTCTCTGTGCAGCAGTCCTGGACTCACTCTCTGTGGCAGTCCTGGACTCACTCTGTAGACCAGGCTGGTCTCGAACTCACTGACATACACCTGCCTCTGCCTCTCTGAGTGCTGGGACTAAAGATGTGTGCCACCACACTCAGCTTCTGCAAATCTTTCTTTAGCTCTTCACTGAATAATTTTGAACAGAGAGAATAACAAATATCAAAATAATGAAAATGACCTAGGCACATGACTCCTCTGATTTCTCTCTCTGAATGTCACCAACCACCTTTAGGGACCGGCACTAAGACAACTGTGCCCAAGGCATTATCTATTAATGCAATTTTATATAACTGTGTTTATTCCACAGTTTACTTCTTAACCTGGCTATCCTCCAAAGAGTTGAGACTCTACTATACTGCTTGTTAGACAGGCTACACAACACAAAACAGTTATTATTCTATTCCTAACCCCCTAAGATAATCTGGCTTCCTCCCAGTGTAAATCCTAGAGATACTTGTATTTTGTGGCTTTCCTGCTTCAGTAGACTCTCCCCTGATGTCTCCTGTTCCTCTACTTGAGTACCAAACCCTCTTACTTCCTCCTCTGCTCCTCCCCTGGAGGGCAGGAAGTCCAGCTCTATTCTCTCCCCTATTCAGTGATTGGCTGTAAGCTGCCTTATTGGCATATCAGGGGATGGATAATTGGGGAGCTGTGTTTACACAACATCCAGACATGAGATTCTTAGAGCAAAGACTGGAACCAGATATACAGGTAATTCAAATCAGCACTGGAATTACACAAAAACCTTATACCTACAATTATGTATGTTGTGCTTATGGCTGAGGACCTCTTTCCTCAGTTCCTAAAAATTTAATGACGATGGAGCTGCAGAAATGGCTCAGTGGTTCAGAGTGCTTGCTACTCCTGCAGAGGACCTGGCTTCAGTTCCTAGTACCCATGTCAGGTGTCACCTGGAACTCCATTTTCAAGAGATCCAATGCCTCTGGCCTCCATAGGTACCTGTACTACTGTGCACATAACCCCAAGCCCACATACACATAGTTAAAAATAAATGAAGATGTTCTGTAGATAGCTCTGAGCTCTCATAGCAATTGACCAGGATGCCTAGCTCAATGCTAACATTCTCTGCTCTTTTGGGTTGCTTTTACTCTACCATCTGCTCATTCCTAGTTCAGTTTCCTTCTGTCCAAATTCTCTGGGGACTCTTAAAAGTCTGTTTTCCAGGGCTATGGGTGTGGCTGCATCACAGAGCATGTACTTAGCATGTGCTTACCATGTGCGAGGCTCTGGGTTCAATTCCAGTACTGCAACAACAAAAAAATGTATTTTATTTGTTTTCCCTCTTAGGCATGCTGGTTACTAAGCACCTACTATATATCTGATGCCATGCCCTCTCCAAGCCCTCTCCTCCCAAGAATAAGAAATAACTATGAGGGGAATAGATCTGAAATAAAGGACGGGGGCAGGGGGATCACTGGGGGGTGGCTCCCCGACAGCCTAGTTCCAGGCTCCATTAGAAACCCTGCCTCAAAGGAACAAGGTGGAGAAAAATGTAGCAAGATACACTCACTATGTTTTCCTCTGATCTCTGAATTCATACATGGATGTGCACTCCTGCACACACACTTGCACATGCCGCACACAAGGACACGCGTGTAAACACATGAAAATATTTTGTGATTTCATCATCACAGAATATATATGAACAAAACATTGTTCCTGTCATTGCTTCCTACACACAGTACTATCATTTACACATAGCATTTGTGCCGTATGCGGCAGCAGGGATCATCTGGAGATGGTTTAAAGCCTATGAGAGGGTGTGTGTAGACTAATGTAAATATTATGCTGGATTTTTCAGAAGGGAGCTGTGCATCTTTGGGTTTGGGAGCTAATTTCCCAAGAGATAACCATGTGGTAGGTAATCCCATAAACACAATGGGGCCTTTCATTAAGCAAAATACAGACACTGGCAAATGAGGTATTGAGTGATCACAGAGCACAGAGGGCTGGCAGGAAAAGAACCATGTAACTCCAGAGTGTGTGTGTGTGTGTGTGTGTGTGTGTGTACACATATATATATACATATATATGCATTATGTATATGCATATATTAAATATATATTAAACACTTTATTTATGTTTCTATGTATGCACATCATGTATAATGAGTGACTACAAAAGCCAAAAGAGGGTGCTGGATCCCCCAAAGTGCTGTTACAGGAGGATGTGAGCTACCTACATGTGGGGTGGGAACCCAACTTGGGTCCCCTGGAAGAGCACCAACTGCTCTTGACCACCAAGACACACCTCCTGCCCCTACAATATATGTTTTAAATAGCAGCTTAATTTGGGCATATAGAAAACAACTACTTTTTTTTTTCCTCAAGATGGGGTTTCTCTGTATAGCCCTGGCTGTCCTGGAACTCAGTCTGTAGACCAGGCTGGTCTTCAACTCACAGAGAACCACCTGCCTCTGCCTCCCAAGTACTGAGATTAAAGGAGTGTGCCACCACCACCAGGCTTGAAAATAACTACTTTTCAAGGTATTCCATTTAAAAAACCTGGCTCTGGCCTCTTAAAACAAATTTTTAATTTGTAAAAAAAATATAAAAGAATTTAAAAATTAAAAAAAGAAATTTGGTTCCAGTCAGTAACACTTCTCTTGAACCATCTTTATCTGAGAAACCGAAGAGAATCAGTCGAGGTTTATAATGCCATACACACAGAACCCTTAAAAATGGTCCCAGAACCAGTTCTTAATGGCATGCCACCCAACTTACTTGTATTTGCATTTTTCCCCCCCTCAATCAATTTTGTAAGTCTCAGCAAAATGCCAGAAACTACCTGGACCATTCTCAAGCTAAGGTAAGACCTAAGGGAACACTTCTGGGGGGAATGTGGAGATCCCTTTAAAAATCAGGCACAGCCAGGTGGTGATGGCACACACCTTTAATCCCAGCACTCGAGAGGCAGAGGCAGGTGGATCTCTGTGAGTTTGAGGCCAGCCTGGTCTACAAAGCGAGTACATGACAGCAAGGGCTTGTTACACAGGAAAACCCTGTCCCTAAAAAAATATCATCATCATCATCATCATCAATAATAAAAACCAGGCACAAAAGAAACAACCCTTATTTTACCCCTGATTTAGCTGAGAGTTCAAGATCTCTGCGGGCTGGTGCACTCTACAGCTTCCAGGTGGGAGGTCAGCCACATCTTGAGTGCCACTTCTAGACTGCAGCACCCAAGTTTCTAGATTTTTTTTTTATTTGTTTATTTTTTTTTTAAGTTAGTCAAGTGGGGGTGTGGGGGGAGACAATGTTAAACAACTTAACAATAACCCACAACCTTCGGACCAACTTAGTTTCTAGATTTTTAACTTGACTGAAACGCACCACTGTTTTCCAGGTGGTAAAAACCAGAGGGCTTGGAACTACTCTGACCAAACGAGGCCGTATTTGCTTCTTAAACACCTTGTGGCTACTCCCCCTGCCCTTTCCTAAGGGACTTGCAACTCCCCACACGTCTGGCCTCTTTGACTTGAGTTCTGAGTTCCTTACACATCCCATCTTTGACACGACTTCTTGACCCGTCATACCTTGGCAAACCGCCCCTGCCAGCTGCCTTCCTACTTAAAAACACATCTCGACATCCGGGCATGACACCTGATGTGTGTGGTAGCCAGGCCAGAGAGTGAGTAAAAGGCTGACACAAACACTGCATACATTTTCGTACGACGTGACCATAGTTTTAGTGGAGCTTTGCATTCCTCGTGCGTTTATGGGTTGACCCAAACGTCAACATCTACCTCGTTTACAATTGACCTTGTCAATCCTGGGCTTGAACAGATGACTCTGCATTGCTTTAGAGACGTCTTTCATATTAGCCCCATTTGAGTTGATTTTTCTGTATACTTAAATCGCTTTTATTCAGACTTAGGAATCTAAACGTCTACATTTTGGCTCTGGATGGACACGCAGATCGTTATTTACTAAGCCTAAGTCATTAGGGGTCTGGTATCTTGACTTCATGACCTGGAGCATGAAGGCCATCTTGTTTCTTCCACCAATGTCTCGCTGGAGTCTAGTCAGTGAGGCTTGGGATGTTTTGATGAAAAGGTATCATTGCCCCATAAAACAGATAATAACAGCATGGACACACACAAGTGCTAGGTGGTTGTGGCTGGCAACTTAAATGGTACCTTTCTCATTACTTTACACATTTTATCTGATTGGAGGCTGATTTTCCTGATCGGGTCACTCAAGAAAGGAACCTCCCCAGGCTGATTAAAGGACATATATTGAAAACCTTTAGATACAGCCCAGCCTAAGGAGACTTGTGAAAGGGACCATGAACCTGCATCAGAAATCATTAATAATGACAGGCAAGCCTAGTCGTCCTTTGACGTCAAAGTTAAAACAAAAAAAATTACCTGCTTTTACACTTGGTTTTCCAATTACTTCTAAACTCTCTCTTTGATTCCATCTGCCCATTCCCTGGTTCCTAAACACTGCACGGAAAATCCCCTTGGTCCTCACCTCTGTTCAACTACGAGAAGCAACAGAAACACATGAGAAATTTCAAAAGATGTCTTTGTGTAGAAAGAAAGCACCATCAACCTGGGCGGTGGTGGCGCACGCCTTTAATCCCAGCGCTCAGGAGGCAGAGGCAGGTGGATCTCTGAGTTCAAGGCCAGCCTAGTCTACAAAGTGAGTCCAGGACAGCCAGGGCTACACAGAGAAACCCTGTCTCAACAAACAAACAGCACCATCATTTTATTTCTGCGCCTGGCTGGAATAAAATTCAACGATAGATTATGAACACAACAGGTATTGTACAAGATGGTGAAGTGTGATCTGCTTGTTTCTCTGTCCATTCCTGAATCCCAGCCTCAAGCAACTTGATCAAAACTGAGAACCCTCCTGCCAGGAAGGAAAGTCTTAATAGCTATTCAACGTCAGTTCTCTCAGAACCCTTATCTCAGGTGAGTCTACCTACCCACTGGTTCTTCTTCCATTTTCTAGAAAAAAGGGATTTATTTTACATCATATCCTAAAAACCAGGAAAGGTTCATACCAAACCATGTAAATAAACCAAACCAGTATTTCCTACCCTTGTAAACTACAACTATAAATGCATTTTATAACTTTACAATGAATAAATGAGATAAGAACCTACAGTAGCTCTAGAAGTGGGAAGACAGGACCACACCCAGCAAACTCAGTCTCCCATTTAAAAGAAAAACCCATCACCCAGATTCTTATGATAAAACAGATTGGTTTGCAAATATCTTCTTTAAGATTTTAAAAACACTGTGTAGACCAAAAGCCTTCAAACCGTGTACTTGTTTGGGTTTTGTCTTCTTTCTGCAGCCATAAAGAAAAGTTTTCACCAAGGGTCTCAAAGCAGCATTTAACTCGCCCTTATTTTGGCTGCTGTTGTTTCATTTGAGGCAGGGTCTTGCTATATAGCCTGTAGCTGATGTGGCTAAGAGCTTGTTATGCGTATCTGCCTTGGCTTAAACCCATAGAGATCACTCTGCCTCTGTTTTACAAGGGCTGGGTTTAAAGGCGAGTGCCACCACTCCCAGCCAATTCATCATTCTGTTTTTTGTTTTGTTTTCTCTCCCTCCCTCCCTCTCTCTCTCTCTCTCTCTGTCTCTCTCTCTCTGTAGCCCTGGCTGTTCTAGAACTGGACTGTAGACCACGGTGGCCTCGAACTCACAGAGATCTGATTGCTTCTGCCTCCTGAGTGCCGAGATTAAAGACGACCGCCACCGCCACTACCACCACCCTGTGGCCAACTCATCATTCTTAAAGAGTGTGACTGTGAATGTCCTAGTCTCACACATATACCTGTGTGAAAAATATCTGGAAAATTCTGCAAACTTCTCTCTTGTAGGCTGACCAGCAAGGGAGCTTGCCAAAAAGCTCTTGTCTCCAGCACCTTCCTAATGTTGCTGAAAGACCCGGGGGAGGGAAGTTCCTCACCCGACACTCAGGATATC
>CAJQZJ010032578.1:4016449-4072859 GCA_907164525.1 Lophiomys imhausi | reverse complement strand
TGTGTGTGTGTGTGTGTGTGTGTGTGTGTGTGTGTGTGTGTGTGTGTTCCGGCACATGCATGAACTAGGTATCAGGTGAGATCATCCTGACCAACTCTTCAGTTGATCTGTACTGTTCACACTTTCCTCTGTTGAGACTTGAGGGGGGTGGGGTGGCGGTGAGAGGAAGCTCCGATAAGGGAAGGGCACCGATAATGTTTAGGTCTCCCATTGCACCATTCCAAGATTGGATCCATACAGCTCCATTTTCAGATGGGAAACGAAAGTGACGAAGTAATTTTTACTGACATTTCAGTAAGCGATTCCTGCCTCCGTCCTGCCAGCGCGTCACCACCAGGGGGCATCCTGCACGAAGCCACTTCCATAGCTGGTGAAGCCCGGGGAGTCCTGTTTAAGCAGCTCAGGTCCCCACATAGAAAAACTTTCTGCACCTCACTATCCTCTTATCCTGGCCACTGTGGACAGCCCTCCCCGCCCGTACCCTGGCCCAGCTTCTTACTGTACCGTGATCTTCTGTTACAAAAATCCGATCTTATCTCTGCAGTGCTTAAAAAGCTCCATCACCTCCTACTGCAATGGATATAAAACCACCTTCTTTCTATATCCTGTCTGGCTGTGCGACCAATTCTTGTCTCACTCATGACATTGCCTACCACTGGGAGGAGCCCATGCAAAACTGCTCTACACGGATCCAATGGCATTATTGTTGTTCTGAGGAGAACGTTGCTATTTAGCCCATCGTGGCCTCAAACTCATGATCCTCCTGCCTCAGCTTCTTAAGTACTAGGGTTACAAGTATGCACCCCCATACCTGGACCAAGAAATTTACCACAATCTGTATTAATTTTTCTTCTACCCAAAACAGGAAATGGTAATACACCCAACAGGCGCTGGGAACTGAACTTGGGTCCTCTGGAAGAGCAGTACACTCTCTTAACCACAGACCTACCTCTCCAGCCCCCAGTGTAGGAAAATGGGTACAGTTCACATTGTTTTATAACCATCACCCATCTCCAGATGTCTTTCCACCTCTTCAGACTGAAACTGTTCCACTGATGAGTAAAGAATATTCTGAGATTTTCTAAATTTAACCACAAGAGCCCGAGAAAGGAGGGAAGAGCGAGAGGACATTCATTCAAATGTGGCAGGCAGAACAGAACAAAAGACCACTCTGCATTTGTGGGTCAATGACAAACCTAAATTTGACTCCTGAAATGACGCTGCAGGTCCTGCTCACAGCCCCTCCCAGTCTGGAACAATGACAGCAGTAATCTCTTTGCATGAATCCTCTCCGTCCCAAAGCTCCTACCCCCTTTATCCATAGCCCATAAATATTCACTGTTCAAGATCTATGCTCCCTTCTCCCAAATTTCACCATAAGAAACACTGTTGGACTGGAGAGGTAGTTCATCTGTTGAGAGCACTTGCAGAGGACCTGAGCTGGGTTCCCAGCACCCACATTAGGCAGCTTACAACTGCCTATAACTCCATCTCCACGAGATCAGACTCTCCCTTTCTGGCCTCCATGGGCACCTGTATTCACATGCACCATCCCCCTCACATACAACACATAACTTAAAATTAAATAAATCTTTTTTAAAAAGTTAACATTCTTAAGTCTGGCCCAGCACACAGAAGTCTAGTTTCTCCTATCTCTGCAACCAGAAGTTGAGGGAACTTGCCCCAGGTTAGCCTCCCCACCCCCACCTTGGCCCCCACCCTTTTTTGCAATTATCTATAATAAGCCCTTGTAGTTCAGACCCCTTCACCTCCAGAGTTTGGCTTAACATCACTGAGGAGTGATTCTCCCATCTTTCCTCCCTTTAGTCCCTGCCAACCACCCCTCTACTTCTCACCCCTCGTAAGTAAGCACCCACTAACTTCTCATAAGTACCACCTAAGTGACATTGTGGCTTTTATCATTGGTGACTGGGTTATTTCACTTGCCATGACACCCTCAAGATTCATCCCTGTTTGGCATGCCTTATGACCACTCTCCACAGTTTTCATTACACCATGTTTTGTTTGCCCCATACCTGGTCACAGACATGTGAATCATGTCCACTTATTGGCTATTTCAAATAACTCTGGTCCTGTTGCTGTGCTCACTTTTAATAAATATATTTGTCTGTTTCCATCATAATGCAAGCTCCAGAATGAGCCTAGTCCCATCGAGCAGAACCTGGCTTCTGGTGGGAACAGTTCTAAAAGCTTAATAGATCTAGTTGGTGATATATATACATATACATGTATATGTATATGTATATATATATATATATATATATATATACATTAGGCAGCTCACAACTGCTTATAACTCCAGCTCCACGAGATCAGACTCTCCCTTTCTGGCCTCTATGGGCACCTGTATTCACATGCACCACCCTCCACATACAACACATAACTTAAAATTAAATAAATCTTTAAAAAAAGTAACATTCTTAAGTCTGGCCCAGAACACAGAAGAATAGATCTAGTTGGTGATATATATATATATATATATATAGTTGGTGAATACAAAACATCTTAAGTTCTTTCCCTCATGGGCCATTGGAAGTCCTCAACTGGATGACTGCAGGGCGCGCTTGCTGATATCTTCACACCCTTGTTTTGTGGTTTTTAAACCATCCCTCCTACTTTATGACATTAATATTCTGCTCTTTAAAATCCCTCGGTGGCTCCCATAGTTCTTATCTTAAGGTCCAAACCTTCAGGTGTCCTGGAGGTGTGGGTCTATGATCCAGCAACCATGCTCAGTTCCAGCTCTGGTCAGTTCCATGATCTGGATGCCCTCCATGGCCTTGCATGTGGCACAGTGGAGCAGAAGTCTGCATAAATGCTGCTCTTGCTGTCTTCCACACCCCCATCCTCTCTGACCTGCTCTTTTCTGGCCTCCGCTCACAGCACACAGTGCCCCAAATATTCTCAGTCTGGTTCGTTGCTCTTCTTATGTACTTCACTCTCATGTTTCTAGGAATTACCTGGAACTGAGCCCTGGATTTCCACAAGGCAGGCGATGCCCCCTCTTTCACCAGTGACATCCCATGGCCTGGCATGGTATCTGGTATCTGCTCAAGGTCTCAATAAATGCTTATTTATTAATCTCAGTTAATGGAGATATAAGAACCATCTATTGCTCTGGACTAACTCACAGCTATAGCACACGTTCTAGAAATATCAACCTACTGGCACACAAGTCTCACAGACAGCCTCTTGGCAAAGGTGGCCCACCTGAGATCTTTGCAAACCACTCTTTTTAATCTAATTACCTGAATCCTATATAGTGAGAATTCTGGAATTTTGGGTTCTTAAAAACCACACACAGACATATTATAAGAATATGGTTTCATTTTAATCCCAGGAGTGGGACATGAGGCTACTTCCAGCAGCTGACTATGATTCGCCCTGCGCTCTAGTAGAGGGGTGGTTTTGCCAGCTGTAGATAGTTTCTGTGATTGTGTGATGTTTGGAATTCTGGGAACTTTTTGGAGGGTACATAAATGGGAAGCCCCCCCCAAAGGCGAGGTGGTGGTTGTTGGTCATTGGGGGGGGGGTTGTGATTTGTTAGTAGCTGTGCTCAAAGAAGAAACAGAAGGAAAGAAATTATATTCAGGGATCTCTCTCTCTCTCTCTCCTCTATCCTTTCTCTCCTTTCTAGTGATACGGGGTGAAACCAGGGGTTGTGGAGGATAAAGGGTGGGAAAAAGAAGAACCCACAAAGTAGCTAAGTCCAGCTACAATCCTATATCGTAGGATTGTACAATGGAACTGCTTCTCTCCTTCACAGGACTGGACAAGTCACTGTCAGCTGGTGCCCATCCATGTAGGTGGGGACCAGTTAGTAATTATGGTCAAAGCTTCATATAATTTATTACTTAATCTCTAGCTGCTCAAGTTTAATTCCAGCAACAGTACCTCATGAAACTGGGGGAACCATGAAAACAATTTAAAAGGAGAAAGACATACTAGAAAAAAGGAATGAACAACAACAACAACAAAAAAACCCTCCAAACAACAATAAAAACACCTTTTATGAGGACTCTTTCCTTAGAGCGCCCTAAAAACTGAAGACTTGGGTCAGCTATTCAAATACAAATTGGGATTAAATTACACATGTTGGGCAGAGTTATCTGATTACAATCTAATCAATAGTATAAACAAAGACCTTTTCAGCCACACTCAAAGGGATAAAATGGGTCAATGGGTTCATTTAAGCCAGAGGAGGGACCCAAGGCATGAATCATATAACTACTCCACATTCAGACTGATTCTCTCGAGGCCTTGACTGCAGGAGGGTTGGGGGCAGGGAGGAAACAAGAGGGGAGAGGAGGTGGGGAGGACTACACAGTAGTTTTTGTTCAGTTCATTTTCTTTTATTCTTTATATTTATCTATTTTATGCTCATGATTTTTGTCATGTGTGCCCATGCATGTCATGTGTGTGCAGTACCTACAGATTCCAGAAGGTGTCAGATCCCCTGGAACTGGTGTTACAGGTGGTTGTGGGCTGCCATGTGGGTGCTGGGAACTGAACCCGGGTCCTCTGGAACTGGAGTTACAGATGGTTGTGGGCCGCAATGTGGGCGCTGGGAACTGAACCCGGGTCCTCTGGAACTGGAGTTACAGATGGTTGTGGGCCGCAATGTGGGCGCTGGGAACTGAACCCGGGTCCTCTGGAACTGGAGTTACAGATGGTTGTGGGCCGCAATGTGGGCGCTGGGAATCTACCCTGGCTCCATTGCTAGAGCAGCCAGTGCTCTTCATAGCTGAACCATCTCTCCAGTCTCAGTTCATTTTTATGAAGATTTTGTTTTGAGGTTTTAAGATCACATCATTTGCAATAAGAAAGCTTCCTCCATTAAGTATTGATCTTAATTTTTGCACTAACACAAAAAATATCTTTGTTGCTATTTACACGGATTTATTACTTCAACCTATGATGCAAATTGCATGGTGATATTCATTTACATGGTATTTACATGATATTGACAACAAGAAATTCAAAAGTTATATGATAACTCCTTCAAGAGGAGGAGGTACATTGTTAAAGAAATACTGCCTTAACATATCCCTTTTATTTTTTGAGATTATAATATGATTACACCATTTCATCCTTCCAAATCCTCCCATATGTCCCTTCTTGACCTTTTTCAAATTCATAGCCTCTTTTTTTTATTAATTGTTGCTACATACATGTATATGTGTGTATACATATACACACTTTTTTGAGGTCAAGTCTGGTTTATTTAAAATGTATTAGGAAAATAAAAGATGTATTGTATTACTAACTCATTAGCACTTCTCTCTTTTTTTGGTGTTATTTTTTAAATAAATTTATTTACTTGTTGCTTCAGGTTACATCTCCATCATATTGTCCTCTTTCCCCCCTTCCCAGCCCCACACTCCCACCCTCTACCCTCTAACCCTTCCATCTTGCTCCTCTGGAGTGGAGTGTCCCTACATAACAGTCCCCCGCCCCAGTTCAGCCGTCATATGAGGGCCAAGACCCTCCTCATACACTGGGGGCCTACAAGGCAGCACCACTAGGGCAAAGTGTCTCATTGCCAGGGAGAGAAAACTAAACAAACAAACAAACAATCAAACAAAAAGTCTATGTTCCTATTCCTTTTGGTGCATTGGTTGTAGTATAGATATCCTGTACTATATAGCTAAAACCCGACTATAAGTGAATAGATGTCATGTGCATCCTTCTTAGTCTGGGTTAGCTCACTCAGGATGAGCTTCTCTAGTTCCATCCATTTGGCTGCAACTTGCATAATTTCATTGTTTCTGGTAGCTGAGTAATATTCCATTGTGTAGATGTACCACAGTTTTTTAATCCATTCTTCGGTTGAGGGACATCTGGGTTGTTTCCAGTTTCTCTCTATTACAAATAAGGCTGCTATGAACATAGATGAGGCCACTTCCTTGTGATTCGGTGAGGAGTCATTTGGATGTATACCCAGAGTGGTATGGCTGAGTTCTGAGGCGAAGCTATTCCAAGTTTTCTAAGATATCGCCAGACTGACCTCCATAGTGGTTGCACAAGCCTGCATTCCCATCAGCAATGGAGGAGGGTTCCCCTTTCTCCACAACCTCGCCAGCATGTGCTGTCATTTGAGTTTTTGATCTTAGCCATTCTGACAGGTGTGAGATGGAATCTCAGAGTCGTCTTCAGTTGCATTTCTCTGATGATTAAGGATGTTGAGCATTTCTTCAAGTGTCTTTCAGCCATTAGGGATTACTCCTTTGTGAATTCTCTATTTAGCTCTGTTCCCCATTTTTTGATTGGATTATTTGGTTTCTTGGCATTTAATTTCTTGAGTTCTTTGTAAAATTTGGATATTAGCCTTCTGTCAGATGTGCGGTTGGTGAAGATTTTTTCCCAATCTGTAGGCTGCGGTTTTGTTCGAATGACAGTGTCTTTTGCCTTACAGAAGCTTTTTAGTTTCATGAGGTCCCCATATACATACTTTTTAAAGGCCCTGCTCAGGATACAGTGGATGCAGACAACGGTGTTCCTCTAGTGCCCTCTAGTGTTCTGCCCCTACCTTTCCAGTCATTACTGGTCTGGAATTTGGAAAGCCATTTGAAAATGTGCAGTGTGGGAAACCGCTAATGTGCCTAAAGAGGAATGCCTCAAAGAAAGCAAACCCATGGCTTCCACAGCTTACAACCAGCCTGGTTGCTAATTATGCCCATACGTAGAACTGGATCCAGTGTCATGTGGAGTGGGTAAAATACCTGGGCTCAAAACGGAAATCTCTGGAATTCTACACAGTGCTTATTTTGTGGGAAATTTCCATGAGGAGCCACATGTGACTGGCAAGAGCTGAATGTTTAAGGGAAACTCTTTATCATTAAAAACTTGACTAGCTGGGAGTGGTGGCACACACACACACATCCAGCCCTGTAATTCCCATGGAAGGCTGAATCCAATCAGAGAAACAAGACCCTAGCGCTAAGTAAAGATGTTGAAAGATGAAATGAGTGAAGATTTACTGTCCAAAGTTCCATGAGCCCTGTTTAACACCCCAGGAATGAAGACATATTCCTTTAATGGACATGGATTTAGAACTGGCTTTAGACTTCCTGTGTAGGGGTCAAACAAACTGGAAGTATTAAAGACATAACTGAAATCCAGCAGATATTCTAAAACACAGGATAAAAGTATGCAGATTATAACACACACACACACACACACACACACACACACACACACACACACACACACACACACCATACAAGCAGAAGAGGGGAAGAAGCTACCAAAATGTAATGGGTACAAATGTGTCAAGAAAATAAGACTCAAAGGAGTCATGTAGGAAAGGAAGTGAGGGGAGGGGAGTGAATGCACTCAAAATACACTGTAGGCTGGGCTGGAGAAATGGCTCAGGGGTTAAGAGTACTGATTGCTCTTCCAGAGGAATAGGGTTCAATTCCCAGCACCCACATGGCAGCTCACAAACATCTGTAATTCCAGTTTCAGGGGGACTTCTGGTCTCCATGGACACTGTGCACACACAGTGGACATAATTACATGCAAACAGAACACCTATACACATAAAAGTCATTAAATCCTTTTACAAAACATACATTGTATGAAATTCTTAAAGAGCTAATACAAACAAGGGGGGAAAAGACACAAATGTTAATTTGCCTCCATATAAATTAGAATTTCATGTGAATTATCTGTTCTAACCCTTCTTACCTTTTTTTTTCTTCTGGCCATTGCAGAGAATTTCTTTTATAATGAGGAAAAAAAGCACAAAACTTTAAGAAATAAACGGAGAATGGGCTTGCTCATGGGTTTGTTAAATATAGAAAAAGGAATCCAGGGCAAGAGGAGTTGTTTTCAAACCCTCCTAATCAATCAGTCGATTTATAATGGTCTATCCTCATTCCAGAAAACCTCGTCGGCTGCCTTTGACTCTCCATCTTTCAGTCCCAGTGACAGAAGGAGCTTCTCCAATTCCCACCTTCTCATTGTCAGTTACAGATTTACATTTTATACAATCTGGTCCATCTGCCTAGCATCAGCAAGTGTTTCAGGAAACCACACACTAGCCTCTGGGGCTCAAATAGGAGGAGGGGTGGGGACCGGCCACCAGTTAGTGCTCAGGGGGCTACAGAGAAAAGATTGCTCTCTCAGCACTACATCCCAAATGGAGCATTCAAAACAAGTAGCATTCTAGATTTTTCTCAAGCAAAACTCTGTAATTACAGTCTCAGGAATGTCACATGGCTAAGATGCCATAAATAGCCCTTCAAGGGTAAACAAAAAATTCTTTACCCCTGAATGTCTAGTCAGGTCTGCTCAGCCATTCCCTTAGGGGAAGGGTGTGGCTTGGTGGAGAGTCAGAGGGGCTGTAGCCACACAGGTAAGGAGGACCTATGACAGGTTAACTTGGATTAGATCCCATCACTGGGCCTGCTGCCATTAGTCAAAGGGAGAGAGGCATGCTGGGACAGCCACCAGAAAAGCATCCAAGCGTTTTAGTCTGTTAACACTTCCTTGGAGTTTCTGGCTACCACATTATCCCATGGGTAAGGACCCAGCAGAGATAAAGCCAGGGAAACCAATGAGATCCCCAACTACAGCCCAGCCCTCTTCACAGGGCCCAGATCACAAATGCAGAACTCAGAGAAACTGAATCAGCCAAAGGATAAAAGTTTCCATTTCATTTTCTTTCTTAATTCGTGGGAGTGTAGCTGGACTAACTAGAGAACTCAGGAAAGGCCATCAATTTCCATTAACGGGTCTTCCTGTTGTTTAAAATGGTTCATTCATTGCTCAAGGTGGGAATTTTAGAGCATCTACTAACCCTGCTCCAAGCCCTGAGGCTACTGCGGTGACAAGGACTGATGAGGTAGGTCCTCGCAGTCCAGATGTGGGCACACACACAGACCAAAAGGTAAAAATGAATGAATAGCTAAGAAAATGTTAATAAAATGGATGCCCAGAGAAAAGCTGGGTGACGTGTGGCAGCAACTACTTCAGGGTGGGTATCAGACAGGCAGCTCTGAGAAGCAAATTATATACAGAGAAGGGATAGATCTTACCAGGGAAGACAGCCGAGGAGAAGTCCAAAGGTCAGATTAGGATGGTAGATAGAGAACAAGAGAGAAGTGTTACAGCTTAGCTGCCCCTGGGGTCTTACTGACTCTGGAGAGAAGGGTGACCAGGGCCCTGCACTGAGTCACAGAACTGAAGAGAAAAATCTGCAGGGCAGATGACTGTTTAATACTGCCATAGGCTACATGGCAAGTTTTGTGGCTAGCCTGGGCTACATGTCTCAAAACAACAGCAAAATAAAACCAGTCCTAGGACATCCAGATCACTACTGAATAAGTCACAGTACTTTGTTTCACTTTCCCAAGTCCTGTGAAGTTTATTTCTGCCCCTGTTTGCTCTCTGTTGCTGAGACAAAATACTGTCTAAAAACAACTCAGGGAGGAAAGGGTTAACTTGGCTTTCAGTCTACAGTCCGTCACTGAGGGATACAGAGGCAATATCTAAAGCAGAGACCATGGAGGAAGGCTGCTTACTGGATTATTTCCTCTGATTTGCTCAGCTACCCAGGACCACCTGCTAGAGATAGCGCCACCCACAGTGGACTGGACCCTCCCACATCAATCATAAATCAAGAAAATGCACCCCCACACATGCCCACACGCCAGTCTGATGGAGGCAATTCTTCAGTTGACAATCCCTCTTCCGGGTATGACAAATGGACAAGCAAGACCAGCCAACACAATTTGTATAGCCAAACTAAACTAGGTACCCACTCCAGTATTCCCAACTTTATAAGCACACACTGAAATATTCACATTGGAAGTTGGTTTATCAACACTCCTTGCCTTTCATTTTCTTCTCTGGTACTTATTCAATATCAAGGATGTTCAACACCCACAAGAGAGGCCAAATTAGTATCAACAATCGACTCTCCCTTTTACTGAAAACAATGTTCTTGAGGACTGAGAAGACTTGAAGCCATTCGCCAACATAAAGTTTAGTGATATTCTCGAGTGTCGACGTTCCTGGCAGTACCCATTTTCCTATGGCAACAAGGGTCAACCTAGTGTCTGACTGGTGTGCAGTCTCACTGTTAACTGTGGAGGACAGTGCTTGTGTCTGAGCCAAGAACGCCTAAACATTCTGTTTTTATTCCTACAATTATCTTCTGTACAACCTTCGCAGCTAAAGCCCTGGAACATTCCGTTTTGTGGAGCCATGAGCAGAGTTGCTGGAGGTGACTCCTTTCCTACCTCTGAACTCAGGAAGACAGTCCCTTCTGAGCTGGCCTAGTCAGGAACCATCACTGTGACAGCCCTGTCCCCATCACCCTGACTGTTTGAACCCCCACACTGCAGCCACCTTCCCAACAGCAGTCAGTACATCTGCTCCCGCACTCCGAGGAGAGAGAGGGACACGTTGTCATTGGCTTTAGTTGACAGTCACACTCAGCTGCCAAGTTTGAGCAGAGACATAACGAAAAAAGAGTTCAAGATTCATCTCATTTGGAGATGGGGAAAGAAGCGTTACCTTGTTTGTAGAGGAGAGAGGGGGAAAAAGAGCATTTGCGTAAGACAGTTATTTTCTAATATGTTTCTAGTGGGAGAGTCTTCTGTAAAAGACTACTTCCTTGTTTTCTTCCAGGATGGGAGAGATGGCTCAGCAGTTAAGACAATATATTGTTCCTGGGAAGACCCTGGTTTGGTTTCTAATACCCATTTAGGTGACTCACAACATGCCATAACTCCAGCTTCATGGGATCCAACGCCCTTTGTCTCCACAGGCACGTGTACTCACGTGTACATAACCCCCCACACACAATTAAACACAAAATAATAAATACTAAAACATTAAAACAGCCTTTGTGCTTATTAAAATGATGGTTTTAGATCTATTTATTTTTTTGTGCATGGGTGTTTGGCCTGCATGTATGTTTGTGCACCACATGCATGTGGTTGCCTGAGGCCAGAAACGGGTGTCAGATCCCCTGGAGCTGGAGTTACAGATGATCGCCAGCTGACATGTGGCTTCTGGGAGCTGAAGGTGGCTCCTCTGCAAGAGTAGCCAAAGCTCTTCACCACTGAGACATCTTTCCAGCCCTCATTCTATCCTCTTTTAAAGGGCTAGCTCAGGCTAGCCTTTCCTGCTTCAGTCAACTGAGTGCTGGGATTATCCGTGTCATTTTTCTTTTTATGTTTTCAAGCCCATCTCTGAGTAAGCATAGGGTAAGGGAAATGTACCTTCCATTTCCTCAGCTGACATTGTAGAGCAAAAATTCCATATAATAATGGAAGTTCCCCATGAAGAGGCCGAGGCAGTAGTTCCAACCACAAAAGTAATAATAATGCCTTACATTCTCACGGGGTCGCATGACTTCTGAAATACTTTCACACACATTGTTGGATAGTGGGATTCACACTGTGAGGTGGCTGCCCTCTTATCCTGTGCTTGTGATGCCGAGGGCTGAATGGCATGTCCGAAGCTGCATAGCTAATGAGAGAGTTCTGGCATTCAAAACCACACTTTCAGACTCTGACCTCCATCACCCCCTGACACTGCGCTACCAACAAAATAAATGACACACACACACACACACACACACACACACACACACACACACACAAAACTCCGTGCTAGCTTCATGCCTATCATCCACATTGTTGGACAAATGGGCCACTGAGGATGTCAAGGGACCAGTGCTCTGCTGGCTTAGTGTGACCCCAGGGATAAGTGAGACTGGGTGTTCTCATCTCAGAACCAGGAACCCTAAACGATGCAGCTTACAGGGTCAGAAGCTGTACTGACAGCACACATTGACCCAGTTCCCCGTGTCTCTCTGTGTGTGGATTGTTTTGGTCACCCCGAGGGATGTAACCTACCGAGGCTTTAGAGTCACTGAATTATCACTCTGATGCAAAGGCACAATTCATGTTTCACTCATGAGGAGTTCATAAAGAATAAAAGTATCCTTTAAGTCTGAGTGCTCTTCAGAATATTTGGAAACTACATTTTAATGAATCAATGTAAAAGAACTAGAGTGCAGTAGAGTTGGTGTAATAAATTAAACAATGGGTAGGGGCTTAGCTGACACTTATTAACTAACTAATAAACAAATGTTTGTCCTTGTGGTAAGCTCTGGAATGAAAATTTGGAAAGGCAAGCTCTCCTGTGGCGGCCTCTTGGTTGGGTTTCTATTGACAAGTGTCTGTGAAGTTGTGATTTCTAACCATTTCACGTAGGTAGAATTCTAAATAACTTAGCGAATTTCTCAGGGGCAAGGACGTGTGTATGTGTGCCTGCATCCATGCATTTGTGTGTGTATGTGTGTGTGTGCACGCATGTGTGAATGCATGTGTGTAGGGGGCATGGGTGTGTGGGCATGTGTGTATATGTGCCTACATGCATGCGTGCATGCATGTGTATGTGGGTCCAAGTACATGTGACCATGCACACACAATAAGTTGAAATCAAAGATCTAATTTTTCTATGTCGCTTATGAGGAAGTCATTGCTCTTAATTCAGAAGGAAACATTAAATTGAAAGATTTTTGTCTTGGGAGAGATGAAAGCAGAAGTTTTGTTTATTTTTGAAGAAGAGTCCCAAGTATCTGTTATGTGTCTGAGGCTGGCCTGGAACTTGTGATGGGGCCAAGGTAGCAGGAATGGGCTGTGTGTGTCAGGAGTGCTGGAACTCTAGGCATGCGCTACCATTGTGGCTAAGAGTACCATCTTTGACCATAGAGAGCCAAGTGCTTTTAGGCAGAAAGAGCTCACTCTGGGAGGGGTGACATTTGGAGAAATATGCAATGGTGTAATATTGGCACTCCCTCTCTGCGGCTCGGGCCAGGCAAATTAACATCAGTAGAAGATATACTATGGTGAGACACTTGAGAGGTATGGACAAAGACAACGGAGTTAGGTTATGTTGAACCCACAGTGCAACATAGCCTGCTTCTGGTCTCCACCTGGCTGGCACACTTGCCTGGAACTTTTCTGTAGCCACAGTGGACCCTGTGAAGTGGGGCTCAGGGAGCTCTTAATCTGCAGAGCCAACTTGCCTGAACAGCCTCTAAAATAATGACTGTAGCTTTGTTTGTCCTGTGTACCGAATTTAACAGGCCATTCAATGATGCCTATTTTAGGGAATAAGTCTTTTCTATTGATGCCTCTGTAAGAAAAAAATTTCCCCAATATATCATCATCAGTAAATATTTATAGCTCAGTTGTTTAACACAACACAGCTACAAGAAAAGCCTTTGAAAGCAACTTTGGGTTCTAAGACTTCCTTGCATTGCGAAAATGGGAAAAATGTGAAGAGTGGACCCTTGATGTAATTAAGCAACGAATCTACATAAATCAAACTCCTTAAGGACTAGACACAATAATAATTACTATGTGGGTCAGAAGGATTTTGAGTCCGGATCTTGTCTAAAGTGAACGAGATTGGAAACCTACAGCCTACAGCC
The DNA here is from genome assembly GCA_907164525.1 of Lophiomys imhausi. NCBI lineage: Eukaryota > Metazoa > Chordata > Mammalia > Rodentia > Muridae > Lophiomys > Lophiomys imhausi. The sequence goes on along the minus strand of CAJQZJ010032578.1, from coordinate 4,059,379 downwards.
GGTACTTGCCGGGGGAGTGGTGGATTCTGTAGAATGAATCTAAGGAAAGATGACCAAACACCATCCCAGAGAGGGGAGGGCCCAGCCTGACCCAGGTGCTTCACTTCTGGAAGCTAGGCTGTCAGATACTATTTCTTGACTTCAAAGAGAGAACCCACATGGCTCCATGACCACATGCTAATAGAAATTAAAAGTCTCTCATTCCCCAGCGATAGCTCACAGGTTCTCCAGAGAGAAGACTCAGTTGTTCTGAAAGGAGTCAGAAGCTTAACTGTGAGTGGATGGTTGGCTCTAGAGGAGTGCAATATGATCGGCTTAGCGGGCTAGCCTTTCTTCCCATCACAGCCCCAAGACCCAAAGCCAATGTCACGAGAGGTAGCTGAGTGTGAAGCAAAACTGGAAACGAGCACAGCAGCCCTCACCTGGAAAGGCCTACAAGAGTCCATGTACTTCATGTTCTACCATTCTGATGAGTCAGTATAGTCATCACGCTGTATAGATATTGTTAGGCACACTTCAGAGAGCACAGTAAAGCTGCCCACCTCCTGCAATCATACAACTAGGTAGATTGCTGGAATCAGATTCCAGAGCACTTTCCTTCCACCCAAACACCTGTTAAATTTGGGTAGGGAAGGGAGAGTATTATGCTGACTCCACACCGACTTATCAAGGATAGAAAATATGCACTATACAGATTTCCAGTTCCAAATTCGTCACCCATGCAGACATTACTAATTGATCGCAGGGCCCTGGATCCCCAGCCCAGTACTTCAATCAGTTGAAACCTGACTGTAGCAAGCTCAGCTGAAGTACAGCGGACAGTAGGTCTTTACCTAGAGCAGATGTGCCTTCTTTAACTCTCCATCAGACCCCGTCATTTTCCTATGACTTGTGGGATGTGTATTTGATGACTGAGGTAGAAATCAGAGAACTATGAGCTAGACAGGGTGTGCCAATGCTTTACATCAAAAGGAGTTGAACAGTGGCTGGTCACTTTGTGAACTTTTTACTAGCATGCCTGATTTGAAAAGCTATGGGATTCTCCAAGAGACACGGTGTATAAGCTAGGTCAGCAATTTATTCTGTGGGTGAAATTTTCCTAGGTTGCTCTTATCCATTAAGCTGAAGGAATTATTCATCAAATAAGGTATGAGACTACGTGCGCCCAAGGCATAAAAGCAAGGGTGAATTAAAGGTTGGTGAAAAGCCTCCTGTAAGAACAGTGCGCTGCCAAGCTTCAGCAGGGAGAGAGGCAGAAACCCTGAGCACAGAGATTACAGACTATGCCTATTAAATCAATCCAGAACACAGAGATTTCAAGGACCTCTTGTTCAAGCTTAGCAGTACTTCCCCTAAACAAATGTATGTATTATTTATTTAACCATAAATATGAATCCTAATGCCATGAGATCAGGGCCTTCAAATAAATCATAAAAATCATAAGAAATTGAAAAATATAAATGTAATAACATCTGTCCTTTTGGACCTATTTTTCATGAGTAACAAAAAATTGTTTTTCTGCCAGAACACTTGAGGTTGGATGTAAATATGATTTGTGTGAAGTCAATCAAATGCAGAATTTCAGCTGAGTGTAATGGTACGCATCTGTAATCCTAGAACATGGGAGGCTGACAAGGGAAGACCACAAGTTTGAGGTTCGCCTGAGCTACACAATGAGAGGCGGTCTCCAAAGGCACCACCCCTCACTGGGTGTGGTAGCACATGGTTTTAATTCCAGTGCTCAGAAGGCAGAGGCAGATGGACCTCTGTGTGTGAGGTCTGGCTCCCGCTGCATAGTGAATTCTAGGGCAGTTAAGGGCTACACAGTGAGACCCTGCCTCAAATTTTAATTAATTAATTAGCTACCTCCCCAAACCCCACATCTTTAAAAAGCCATCTTGGCAATGCCACTGTATCAGGTCAGGTTACAAAATATCAGCTCAAATTCTTCATAACAACATCTCAAACTACAGCCTCAAGATAATAAAAACCATGAAGAAGAATTAAACTATTTAATCATGTATTTTTTTATTTTGCCCCACACAGACAAGGTCTCATGTAGCCCAAGCTGGTCTCACTCACACTTTCTATGTAGCTGAGGTTGGCCTTGAAATCCTTCTCTGGTCTCCCAAGGGCAGGGTTACAGGTGTGTCTGTGACCACATTGGGCTCTCTGCGCTCTGAATTGTCACACTTGCTGTGAGTCTATGTTTTAAACATGCTTGCCAACTATTCCTATTCATCATCATGACTGTCTTTTGTGGTGACACAGTTCTGGGGACAAATGACACAATCTCAAGACGTTTAGGATACAAATAGCAACAGAAAAAGGAATTAGCAACAATGAATACAGGACCTGAGAGAGGACAGCATAAGAAACACTTGCTCGGCTTTGAAGAGGGAGGGAAGGCCACATGCCAAGGACCATGGGTAGCTCCTGGAAGCTAGAAGAAGCTGAAAAGAAATATGCCTGTTATACCAGCTCAGTAGATATTGGACTTCTTATACACTGAACTGTAAGATAAGTTCCATTTTTTGAAATTTATTTTATTTTTAATTCTGGGTATATTTGTGTGGGTCTACTATATACGGGTATTTGCACATGTGAGCACAGGTGCCTGAGGAGTCCAGAAGAGGGAGCTAGGTCCCCTGGAGCTGGAGATACAGGCAGTTGTGAACTGTCCAGTGTGGGAACCAAATTCAAGTCCTCTGAGAAAACAGTAGTTACTCTTAACTGCTGAGCTATCTCTCCAGCCTGGATAATTTTCTTTTGTCTTTTTCTTTTTCGAGACAAGTGTTTCTCTGTGTAGCACTAACTGTCCTGGAACTCATTCTATAGACCAAGCTGGCCCCAAACTCAGAGATCCAGTTGCCTCTACCTCTGCAGTACTGGTATTAAAGGCGTATGCCACCATCACCTGGCTCAATCATTTCCATTTTTTTTTTTTTTTTTTTTTGTTTTTCGAGACAGGGTTTCTCTGTATAACAGCTCTGGCTGTCCTAGACTCACTTTGTAGACCAGGCTGGCCTCGAACTCACAGATATCCGCCTGCCTCTGCCTCCCAAGTGCTGGGATTAAAGGCGTGCGCCACCACCGCCCGGCTCATTTCCATTCTTAAACCACTACATTTGTGGCTCTCTCTTTTGGTAGCATCAGGAGAGAAATGCATCAGCTTCCTTCAGCTCTTCCTGGGGACCGTACCTTGCTCAGGGAGCCAGAGAACATTATTGCCCTCCCTAAGATGTGGTGTGAGAAGCTGCAAGTTCATGCTGTTGTTCCTGGTCAGGGCTAACAACCAGTTATAAGCTAAATGCAATAAAGACAAAGACACATACAGCCAGAGGAAATGAGCCGGTGCAACTCTATTTTGCTTGGTGCTTATGGAGGTCCCCAGTGGGTAGAGGGCCCCCGGAAATTCCTCAAACCAGAGGAATAATGAAGAAGGACTAGGGACATGGCTCAGTAGGTAAGGGACTTACCACCAAGCCTGATGACCTGAGTTCAGTCCCCAGGACCCACGTAATCTCGAATATTCACTTTGTTACATATATGTGTGCTGAACTACAGAATTCTGTACAAGGTCCCGTTGACTTTATGAAACTTCCCATTGCTGTATGTACTTCAACATTTTCTTCATGTGTGATTTCAGGCTAGGTTGTTGGTTTAACACATTCCAAGGCCTTAACATCCTAATCCCCCAAACCTGGGAACATTTTCCTTTATGTGGCAGAAAACATTCTTTAGAGATTAAGTTAAGGGTATTGCAATGGGGAGATTGCCCCAACCATTAACTGAAAAAAAAAAAAAAAAAGCAAAGGTCCTGACCTTATAAAATGAAGTGGGGAGGGTCTAAGTCAGAGGGGGTGATGTAGTTATGAGGCTGGGCTGTATCAGAGGCCACTAGCAGCCCAGGAACACAGGCTGCCACCTGGAGCCATCAGAGCCAGGAAAGGGTTTTTGCTTAAGGCTGTTAGAGGAAACCCAATCAGGCAGATCCAGTTTGACCTTCCAAACTTAAAAGGAATTACTCTGCTGTTTTACAACTCCTGTCAGAGCGCCACAGTAAATCAATGCCCCCAGGGTAGCTAGGCAAGGCATAGAGTACTATCTGTACAAAGCCAAAAGTAATTACAGTGGATTTCAAGGATGCACCAAATATTTAGCAGTTCTTAACCCACGAAGCGTCACAAATTAAAGCACCACCAAGCTTAAGAGCCAACCTCTCCACTATCAATCACTAAGGAATTTAGAAATGGCTGATTGTGGGAGACAAGCAACTTAAATCCTGTCATTTTCCTTTGTTCTGGGAGTTCCTTCCTCTTCATTTTTCTTTATTTACATCATTCTTCCATTTACTAGGTCAAAGTTTGAGGTCTAAAATTATCTCTCCCTAGAGGCATGCCAGGTCAAGAGAAAGTTTGCCTGTGGCATTTAGCTTCCTGAAGCCCCCCAGGCTGCTAAGTTATGTAGCTCTGAAGGCTGCAGGAATCCAGGGCAGAGTGGGAATCCCAAGACGAGAAATGTTCTTGCTCTCAAGGCTATGGACTGAGGTGTCAGACAGCCTGGCTTCCCCCTGGCCAGCGTGCTTCTTCAGGAAGAACAGTCATACAGTATAGCATTCACAGCCCCTCTAGGGGCACAAACAAGGACCTGGGTGCGGGCCTGCCTGGCTCGGTGGACAGTGTCACTTCTTCCCTCTGAGGGACGAAAGCTTCAGAATAAAGAGCCACAACGGGCCAGCTGTTGCTATGACAAAGAATTCTCCTTGCAACAGGCCTTCCCCTCCCCTGTTTTTATTTTGTATTCTCAAATAGTGTATGTAGAGTGTTCACCTTGCCTGCACGTACACACACCACGTGCATGCCCCGGAACTGGAGTTACAGACAATTGGGAGCCACCATGTAGGTGCTGGAATTCGAACCCAGGTCCTTTGCAAGAGCATCAAGCGTGCTCTTAACCACTGAGCCATCTCGCCAGCCCCCAGAGCCGGTCCCTTTGTGTTATTTTGACAAATTTTAAGGATGTTACTTTCCTCATGAGAAATCCTCTACTATTTAATTTTCATGTAGATGTTAACTAGTACTTGGGAGGCCGAGGCAGGAGGACTATTGCTTAGCTTGAAGTCAGAAAGAGCTACACAGCAGACCTTCTCTTTAAAAAAAAAAAAAAAAAAAAAAAAATGGAGTCACTCAGTATGTACTGAAGGTTGAATATGAACCCCAGGGCCCTGCCTCACCCCAAAGAGGGAGTGAGTGAGCACACACGAGTTCATATGCTATTGACATCACAACTGTAGTCTTGGTTCCTACTCTGAGCTGGCTCAAGTCTGTCTAGGAACCATCCGATCTTTCATGTGAGACCTTCGTGGATACTGCCAGGGGAGCCATTAATACTACATGGTGCTGCCTGAGATACTGCCTCCTTTGCTTGTGTCCCAAGGTTTAAAAAAAAAAAAAGGAAAGGAAACATTACAAGTAGGATGCATTTCTTCATGCCTGCGATATGTTTTCCTGACAACCTGGACTTGTTGTCAATCGGTCTTTACTTACGAGACCTGAAGATGCCTGCTGTACTACATAATTTTCTCTTTATGCAATTAAAATAACATAACAGAGTAAGATGTGTGATTTTGCACTGAGTTTAACTTGGAATAATGGACACATTTTATTTCCTTCCACCCACCCCTGCAAGCAAGGTGCTAAGTAATAACACAGCTGGAGGTCGTTTATATGCTACACTGAGGTCGTTTATAGGCTACACTCTCTTTTCACAAAAACACTAAGTAACCAATACAATCCCATTACCAGTACTGAAGATTAGGAGATAAAAGCTGGCTGTGAGGGTCTTGGCCGTCATGTAAAAGTCTCATATAAGTTGAGCTTGGAGAAAATATTTTTAAAATAGGCTGACACTATAACAGGAGGCCATAGCAACTAACAGCGTTGTAATCATTGCAAGTCAAGATTGAGAGACACAGGAGAGTGTTGCCTGTGCTGGCTACAAGGACAGGAGGACCCTAGAAGACAATTGACAGGCATCTAAGATTAGCAAAGCTAATTTACAGGATGTCCCTAAACTGTAGGGAAGAGAATGTCTGAAGAAGCAAAGGAGGGAGCTAGCAAAAAAAAAAAAAAAAAAATCACTCGGTTTTATGCTGATAACTGTGGAGAGCTATGTAACTCAGCTCTTGTCTTGGTGTCTTAGCTCTTCATATTGTGTGGGTTACATGATGTTCACCATGTCACCACTAAAGGACAGTGGTGCTGAGGGTCCTGACAATGCCCCTCCTGCATCTCATTGTCTCCTCTGAGTTCCTTTGTAAGAGACATGAGCTACACACAAATTGTGTCTCAGACAGGACAGCAGCTGAGTCAGAGGACCCATGACCTTCCCATAAAACAATCTTCTCGAATGGTACTTTGCTTTCAGAACATTTGCATGTCAATCCTTACTTTTAGATAAATCATTCTTTTCTTAAAAAAAACCTCTCAAAATTTATTTTATTTTTAAATTGTGTGTGTGTGTGTGTGTTTGTCTGTAGTGGATATGTATATATGTGTGTGTGCGTGTATGTGTGAGTGCAGGTGTGTCTTGCATGGGTGTGTGTGTGCGTGTGCACGTGTGCATGTATGTCCATGGATTGGTATGTGTGTGTAAGAGAGTACATGTGTGGGTGTGTGCATATGAGTACTGGCCTGCTGAAGACACAAGAAAGCATTGGATCCCCTGGAACTGGAGTCACAGTTACAGGCAGTGAAGGGTTGCCCTTTGTTTAATTCTGTAAGCAATACTATGCAATACAGTCTTAAAACTGTGTCCTCTCACGTTTATATTTTATGTAGATCTTTAAGGAGACTTGGCAAGAAACCCAGGTCAAGGCTGAGTCACCCTCATCTGCTGACACCTCTAGGTGCCATGTTGATCTGACACTGATCTGTCACAGTCTCATCAGGATGGGAGGACATGGCGACAAACCTCACACAACCAAATGGAGAATAACAACACAGACCCAACCCGAAGCCTGCCCCTCCCACAGAGGGTCAGGAAATGAGGTATGTACCCCGCTTTACACCAACTGTTTATTAATGTTTGAGGGTGATAAGGGCTGGGAAGTTGGCTCTATTTCATTCCTTTCTGTTTCACCCCCTTTCAATCCTATCTTAAGGAAATGAGTTTCCATGTCTGACAGTAACTTAACAGCCAGGCACTAAGGTGAGGGTTGGCATCCTGGCCTTTCATTTGTGCACACCACCAACAAACAGCTCAGGGACCAAAGATGCCTGGTGCTTAGTAGGCATCTTAGCTGTCTGTGAATTTTACAAACACTCAAGTGTTTGTCCCCGGACACCACTGAACTGCATGTTTCCAATGGGCTCCCGTGGAAGCTACTTTTCTGTTGCTGTGATATGTGGGGGGGTGGCCTCTCCAGATTGACCTCTCAATCAACTCAAAGGCAGACAGATATCTGAAAATCAGGGCCCCACACCACAGCACCAGCCTGCCTTCCACAGTTACAGCCGAGCAAATATGCAGCATAAATACTACATTAAATTGAGCAACATCTAAAAATAGTACAGGCACCATTTGTAGCACGATATGCAAGTGGGAACCATTTTAATCTAGCCATTTATCTAGTGTTTGCCCATCGCTATCTCTGAAATTCCCCTCATACGTCATCTTGTAAGTATGAAAAAACAAGGGCCCAAAGATGGCACAACCAGTCAGGAATGCATAACTCAGCTCCGAGGAAAGAAAAATTTGTTTTAAAGTTCAGTTGGAGAAAGGGAAGTGGCATCCAAAATGCCCAGAGGAAGTAGTGACAGAGGGTGACGGGCCGAGGCTGAGGGGCCCCTGAGGCCCGGGACCAGACATGCTTTAGACACAAAGCCTCAGTATCTATGGGACACACACAAATGCACATGTGAACAAGCACATGCACACACAGAGAGACAGCTGACCTGAAAGCTTCACAAAGCTACACTTAGTTTTGGAAGCATAAAGCACTCATGTTTTTTCCTAATTTCTGCTCCATTCTGCCTCTCATTAAAAGCAATGACTAGGCCCTAGCTGTGTGTCCATACACACGGATGATGCTGTGCTCGGAGACATCTGGATTTCTCTTTATGAGATTAACTCTACTAGCCAAATTACAGATTATATCTCTGCACTTTTTTTTTCTGGGAAAACATGATTTTATACTCTATAAGTTATTTCTGTATAGAAAACTAGAAGATATTTTTTTCTTCAAATATTTATTTATAAGCAATTTATTACCAGTAATTACAATTTACCAAACAAAAGGAGATGAGTAGAAATATGATGAGATACAAATATAAAACGTTAAGTGATTTGAGAGAACCTTGTGGGACTTTGAATGAGATGCCTTTCCTCACTTATATAGGTCTGCACTAGTGGATTGACCCAAACCTGGGCTCAGGTCCCATGGGGAAGTGGAGGAATACCATCTCACGCCCGTTACGTGCTGACTTTTGGAGCATAATGTCCCAGGCTGAGGGAAGTGGGGTCAAGTTGCACCTAGTAATTTATTTGAAAGCAGGAAGTTCTTTGGGGAGTCCACAAAAGTTGCCTGAGACCAGATGGAAGACAGAGGAGAAGTGCTGATGAGTGGGTTGCCCTGACCCTGGGAGGAAATAGGACCAGAGCAATTTCCTCTATTCCCAGGGGCTTCTAAAGGATTCTAGAATCCTTTCCACAGCAGGCAGGTGGCAGGAAAACACTCACAGACCACGTGGGTGATGTCAGATAGCCAAGCCACGAAAGCTAGAGTGACAGAGTAGGATGCTGAGGGTAGGGGCAGCTACATGCCACCCCCTCCGAGAGGCCAGTGCATCCTGGGAGAGTCAGCGAGGCTTTGACTGGCAGTGGGCTGCACTGGGAGACACAGGACCGAGTCTCTGTAGCCTTTCTGTATTTCCGCAAGAGACGTGAGGACACCTGCCCTTGGCAGTGGCCATGGAGTGCCAGGCCTAGCGGGACATGCCAGGGACAGTATCAAAATCTCTTGCTCACAGGAGCCCAGGGAACTTCACCTCTTTAGGCTGCAATAGCCAAAGAATGGGCCCAGGGAAATCTGACTTTGGTATTTTTTTCTACCCATGATTGTCCTTTGGAGGGAGGGAGGGGGTGCAGCAGTTTGTGGCTCTCCGAAGCAGGATTCGAGGGCAACTTTCCAGACTCGCTAAGATCTTTGCTTCGAGGGAGGGTTGGAGCAGCATCCGAGCCAGTTGTGGCTGTTGCTCCTTAACAGGCAGTGTGTACGTCTAGGGTGACTTCAGGACAAGCTTACTTTACGTTATGACTACCTAATGCTAGCACGGGCACTTGGATTAGACGGCCTGTGTAGGGCTGTCTGCTGAACAGGACTGATAACTGTACTCACAAACCAGGCAGGTGCTCTAGCTTCTCTCCCTTGCTGCCCCCCCACGCCCATTACTAACTCATTGACAATTATTTTGGTAGAGTTCTGAACGAAACACTGTGCCAACATAGTTCAGACCTGGTGGTTAGGAAAAGGTTAAAGAGAAAAAAACTATAAAAATCTTGAGCAATACACCCAGAAATGTGTCTAAGGGTGGCAAGCAGGAGGAGTTACAGGAAGGGGCTCGTTCTCAAGCCAACTCAATTCTGCCCCAAACTGGATGGGGAAGTGAACTTAACCCCTTGTTACTGGTCGTGCCCTGAGAGGCAATATTAGAGGGAATCAGCCTCATAGAGGGAGGAAGGGACAAACAGAGGGACAAGACACACAGAGGGGCGGGAGAATGAGCACTCCTGGCAGAATTAACAGCCTCGGAGGGCATTGTACACAGAGTTTTGAAATCCACTCAGCGTGTTAATCTTGTCATACAAGAACAGCTAATCCCAAAGATGGTGATGGGAAAGGAGGTAGTGGCGGCCCTGACGTTGGCCGTCAAGGGCCTGAGGAAGCTTCAACTCTGCCACAGGAGACAGTTTATGAGAGGGAGCAGTAAGTCTATACTGGGAACAAGAATTCTGAGAACAATGGGACATTCACAGCTTCAGAGCAGCAGGGGTCCTCGAGGAGGTTGGGGCCCAGACATGGAGGGAAAGACACACAGAAGGACTGGGTGGTGTGATCTGTCTGATTTGAACGGATCCTCAGTCCCATCTTTCTCAGATCTGCCCTTTAGCAAATCTGTATACCAGAATGCCCCCCATTCCCACCAGCTCGCATCACCTTCTTGTCTATGGATGGCGCACCTCACAGGTGGCACCATGGAAGACACAGAAAGAAGCCAAAATGGTCTCTGCTTGTGTGCCCCATGCTGTAGAAATGACAACAAGCTGTTAAAACTGGCAAGTCTCATCAAAGACGGTCAGCTCAAACACTGTGGGAAATCGGGAGAATTTGGCAGGAGGAAAAAGCAGGGAGAATGTGGAGACCGGCGTTCTGTGGCCAAGAAAGCCAAGTGCAAAAGCAAGAAGTCTGGGCTTGGAGACGACTTGGACCTGAGCCCCGGCTCCTCTATTGGGACTGTGAGCTCAGGCCACCCAGTCGCAGCTTCTCTGAGCCTTAAGAGTAGTAAGGACACAGGGCAGCACATCAGTCAAGGTAACATGCGTTCACCTCCTAAGAATGCAGAGAATAGCACCTGGGCAGCTAATGTCAGCCCTTACACTGTAATTAAAGAGCGCGTTTCTCCAAGACTGGGCTCCAGAGCTGAGATTTATGGGGTAGGGGTAGGGTTAAGACAGGAAAAGCCATGAAGTCTCGGTAGGAGAGGACAAATGGGTTGTGTGCCCATCTCCCTCCCTCAATCCTCCTGCCCCGTTTAAACAAATGCCACGCTACAGGTGGAATGAGAAGGGCTGTCCTCACAGGACCTCCTGGCACCTCCCACGGTGTGAGCGAGGGTGAGTGGCACAGAGAGAAGGCTTACGCTTGTTACAAGCAGGCCTTCAAATGCCTTTCTATCCTGGCCTGCAGCTGGCCCACCAGCTCCCACCATAGACAATTTTGCATGCTCACCCTGCTTACCTATTTACCTTTGGGTAAAAAAAAAGCAAGTGTTTGTTTGTCTGGCATCCCCCTCAGAGGAGTTCATTATGACTGTTCTATCGGGATCCAACCACTCACACTCTCTCCTCCCCCAAAGCTTCAGGCTTGGAAAAAAAGGTGATATTTAAAAAAAAAAAAAAAAAAAAGCTGGAGTCTCTCACATTCGAGAACATACTCCTGGAGCCTGTCAGTCAAGCCGCAATTTTGAAGGGGTGAGAGGCTCAACAAGGCAATCACCATGGGGACTTCCTGACTGAAGACACCCTCAGCCTGCCGGGTAGGGATCTAACAGTGTGTGAGTACAGCCAACACGGATCTGTTAATGTTTTGGAAGGACTTGGGATAGTGTGATCTGTGTGGTTTTTCTTTTTCCCCAATGTTCTCCTAAGCGAAGGTAGGAGTATTTCATCAGGTCCCAGAGAGCTTCCAGTTCATGCCACTACATTCATTCATTCATTCATTCATTCATTCCGCGCATGCGCACTGTGCGTTCTTAGGTTAATGGTGCCTATGATGGTCTCTGATTTATCATGCGTGACAATGTGTAGAAACAAGACAGCCGAGCACATGATTTTAGTAACACACAGTGCGAAGGAATTTAGACTGGAGGCTGATAACTGCTACATGACATGGGAAAACCGTTTAATTAATATTTCTGGGCCTCAGTTTCTTGCTCTACACAAAGACAGGACTGTTTTCCCTCAGGAGGTTGTGTCAGGATTAACTGCATTATTAGTTATTAATTACTGTTATTCTAGCTACAACAGGATGCCGCTTTAGCATGTCAGCAGGGGACACACAGCGGTGATGCAGGTCTCATGTTCCCCTCAGCAGTCGGCCACGTCCCCACCAAATCAGCTCTTCTGTCCTTGCGTCAAACCAACATGGCTTGGCTGTGGAGGCCAGCACAGCTGGGTCTCAGTCTTACAACCAGCTGATGTATCCCTTACGAAAAGATCTTTGCCTCTTTTATATAATTTGGATTTGTTTTTGTTATTCAAGACATGGTTTCTTTGTGTAGTTCTGGCTGTCCTCGAACTTGCTCTGTAGACCAGGTTGGCCTGGAACTCAGAGATCGCCTGCCTCTGCCTCCTGAGTGCTGGGTGGGTGTGCACCACCACTGCCAGGCTATAATTTGGATCTTAAATGTCAGCACAAAACCAATGTATTGGACAGCTGATATGCAGGAAATGGTGGAACCTCTAAGAGGCAGGGGCCAGCAGTAGGTTGTCAGACTTTGGGGAACATGGAACCCTGTTTCCTTCCTTAACTGGTCTTTGGCTTTCTGGACCCGAGATGAACAACACCTTTCTCTAAGTAATGAGGCCAGCCAATCACACCTCTAGACTTGAGTCAAAGTGAGCCTTTTCTTTGTAAGTTGATTACCTCAAGATACTTGTTATAGTGACATAAAAGTGGTTTGACAGCAAACCACTCCCCACCCGCAGGAGACAGTTATAGTAATTCGTCTCCATGCCCTACAGGGCCTGACACACATGGGATTTGCTCAGTAAAAGACTTGCTGAGTGAGCAGAAAGAGGAACAGTGGAGGTACTTGGTAGAACGGACATCTCAGAGATGGGAGAACACAGTAGAGCCCAGTTGGCGAATGAGGGAGACTGAGCAAATTGGGAAGCATGTATTGAGCACGGTGGGTGCCTGGCTGGGAGAGCAGACTTATGGGAACTCAGAGAGGCTTCTGTCCTGGGGAAACTGATGAGAACCTACACCACACCACAGGAAGAGGGGAGAAGGCCAGCTCAAAGCAGCTATTGCAGAAGAGGAGGGCAGAAGTTGGTAACCAGACAGAGACAAGAAGCCACTCCCATGTGGACACGGGTGCCCAATGAGAGTCCATGGGTAAATACAATGAGTCTGCTTCATAAAAACTCAATCCTGTTCATGATTTAATTCTTTAAAACCTCATTTCCCGTTTATAAAAAGAGTACGGTACATGTATATTCTAGGAAATTTAGACAGGGTAGGAAAGTACAAAGGAAATTGAAATTACTCATCATCTGGCTACCCTTAGATAACTGTTGACTTTTATGCAATCTTCTCCGACTGTCTACACCTATATATCTAATAACACTAATGTATCCTGTGCTAGTAACATGTTCCAATTGTAAAGGCAGTCACACTTTCTGGAACCATTCACAAATGACACTGGACATATTTAAATAAGTATTAAAATCTCCCTGAAGAGTAGACACAGGTGGCTGTGTGCAAATGGCCCACAAGGGGCCAGAAGAGATCGGCAGATCCCCTAGAGCTGGAGTAACAGGCAATTGTGAGCAGTCCGGTGTGAGTGCTGGCAATCCATCTTGAGTCCTCTACAAGAGCTGCGTGTGCTCCTCCCACAGAGCCATCTCTTCGGTCCTGATACTGTTCATCCTGAATGGCAGGGTGACCGTGATCATGATTTACGTTTGTTGCTTTGTTTGGTCTTGAGTGTTTTACTCCAGTGCAAATACCTGCTGTGGAAATCCTTACATACAAGTTCTAGAGCACTGCTAATTACATCCCGAGCTCAGAGGCACGAAAGCCCTATCACGTCCTCTCCCCCCATCCCCCCACCACTCTTCCTCAATTCCAGCTCTGATTGCCAGTTTCTCAATAACCTAGGAAGGTAGCATCACCTCATGCCACGCCCCCCAGCAATGCAGGAATCTGACCCTGAAACTGGGCCAGACGGAGACTGAAAAACAAAAAACAAAACCAACATGCCAATTTGGCCTGGCATGGTAATGCATGCCTTTATTCCCAGCACACACCAGGCAGAGGTAGGCAGATTGCTGTGAGTTTGTGGCCAGCCTGGTCTACAGAGAGAGTCCAGGACAGCCAGAGCTGTTACACAGAGAAACCCTATCTCGAAAAAACAACCAACCAACCAAACAAACAAACAAAACCCTGCCAATTTGAAAAGACTGTGTTCATCTTATTTCAGTTTTTCAACTACTAAAAGGCATGAGTTTTTTTTCACACTTATTAGTCATTTACGATTCTTTTTTTTCCTGAAAAACATCATGTCCTTGATCTTCTCTCTCTCTCTTTGTATTGGTTTTTCGAGACAGGGTTTCTCTGTGTAGCCCTGGCTGTCCTGGAACTCACTCTGTAGTCCACGCTGGCCTTGAACTCACAGAGATCGGCCTGCCTGTGCCTCCCAAGTGCTGGGATTAAAGGCATGCACCACCCAGTTTGAGCTTATCTCTTGATAATGTTTTATTAGGATAGTGTGGTGGTTTGACAATGGCCCGGTGGTCCCCAGTGTCCCAAATTTGAATACTTGATCTCCAGTTGTTGGCAGTGTTTGGGACAGGTTTAGGAGGTGTGACCTTCCTGGAGGAAGTGTATAGCTGTGTTGGGGTTTGAGAGCTAACAGCCTCATCATATTCTTGGCTCTGTTCTCATGGCTCAAGATGTGAGCCTCAGCTTCCTGCTCCTGCTGCCTTGCCTTCCTTCAGCCATCATAGATGGTGACCTCTGGAGCCATAAGCCCACAGCAGCAGAACTGTAACTAATACAGAAGTTAAGGGTTTTTAATCAAATTGACTTATTTATAAACCAACCCAATATTAACTGTGTTTGCTGTAGGTATGTTGTTGTTATTATAATTACTATAACAGTTATTATTATTATTATATTTTATTGAATTTCTCATATTCAGAAACTATGTGCAATTGCCTTTATTATCATGTTATTTTGTATTTTTTCCATTGATTTATGCCTTGACATCTTTTCCACAAACTAAGCTTTGCTCTTCATACATATTATCTTGTTGATCTTTACGGCTGTGTCTTCTTCAGCGCTCACAGTCCTTCTTGAATTACTCGAGTGCAATGCTACAACAAAGCTGTCAGGCAATGGAAGATGGTACCTGTTTGCAAGAGCTTGCAAACATCTGCTGTCTTCATTTTTAAAAACTGGAGAGTGGATAAACTGGGCCATGTATTTAGAGCTGGGAAGAAGGCTTGTTTGCATTCCCTTGCAAGATAATGCATTCCTGGACAATTATAACTCAAGACATCACGTGACAGAAATTGAGTTTCAGTTTACTACTAAAGCAACTCTCTGAGGATTAAAAAAAAATAGTCATGGACTGGAGAGATGGCTCAGCGGTTAAGAGCACTGCCTAGTGCTCTTCCAAAGGTCCTGAGTTCAATTCCCAGCAACCACATGGTGGCTCACAACCATCCACAATGTGATCTGGTGCCCTCTTCTGGAATGCAGGTGTACATGCAGATAGAGCACACATATGCATAAAATAAATAAAATAAATCTTTAAAAAAAAATAGTCACATCTGTAGTGTGGATTATTTTGTGTGTCTGGCCCTTTAAAGGACCCTATGCCCTTCAGTGCCAGTTGCCTCTTGCAATTCTGGGAACAGGAGAGAATATTTTTAAAAACAAATGCTGAGAAAGATTGAGTGTGATTGGGGTAGGGTCAGAGAATAGGGTTAGAGAAGTCAGTTTTGGTTCAGGAAGAAAGAAGATTGAGTAGGATTGGAGAAAAGAAGAGATTGAACATAGTGAAAATAGTAGACAGTGGAAAGTGAATCGAGCTAACAGAGTAACAAGAGAAGACAGTTGGTGACTGCTGAGCCAGGAGACGCTGAGCTGAGCCAGAGAAGGTATTGTTAGGAGACAGGAGAAGAACCCATAAAGTAGTGAAGAGAGAGAGAGAGAGAGAGAGAAGACATGAAGCTACACACTCCTTTTTCTCTAATTGTTGAAATCTGGTTACTTTGAATAACAGACATTCACAGAGCTAAGGGCCAGGAAAGGCCACTGGTAACACTGGACATTGGTGACAATGGTGACCCTGGCTCAGAAGTGGGGGTGGTGCTGTTATTAGAGAAGATATAGCTGTTGCATGTGGGATTCTCCCCCACACCCCACTCTGCTCTGATAGGAAGAGAATTCAGTACCAGGAGCACTTCAACACACAGAAAAGATGAGTGAATGAAGTCATTATCAACATGAATAGAGACAAGGAGGGAATAATGGGGAGAGAGGATTAAGTGGGGAGAGGGGTGGGAGGGTGCACTAGGGGAGGGTGTACGGAGGAGTAACTAATGCTAAAGATGTTTGACAAAGTCTTACTGAAGCTTATTATTTTATAAGCTTACACACACACACACACACACACACACACACACACACACACACACACACACACTTAATTGGAGTTACCCTAGACAGAGGGGATAGTGCTCTTCCCAGAAGCCACAGGTTTGCCAAATAAAAATTCCAATCTAGATATATGATGCCTCCCTGTGCTGGCTAGGTTTTGATGCTGACTTAGCAGAAGCTAAGGTCATGGATGTAGGAAGAGGAAACCTCAATTAGGAAAATGCCTCCATAGGATTGAACTGAAGGCAAGCCTGTAGGGCGTTTTCTTTTTTTTTTTTTGGTTTTTCGAGACAGGGTTTCTCTGAATATCTCTGGCTGTCCTGGACTCGCTTTGTAGACCAGGCTGGCCTCGAACTCACAAAGATCCGCCTGCCTCTGCCTCCCAAGTGCTGGGATTAAAGGCGTGCGCCACCACTGCCCAGCTGTAGGGCGTTTTCTTGATTCATCACTGATGTGGGAGGGTCCACACTGCTGTGGTTGGTGCCACCTCTGGGCTGGTGGTCCTAGGTGCTGTAAGAAGGCAAGCTGACCAAGTCAATAAACCACATTCCTCCATGGCCACTCCATCAATTCTGGACTCCAGGTTCCTGCCTTGACTTGCCTGGAGGTGTGAAATGAGACAAACCCCTTCCTCCATTTTATTGCAGCAAAAGAAACCCTAACTAAGACACTAGAGATCCGCTAAACAAAACAGGTCATTGTCATTGCTTTTGACTGCTGGGCTGCTTTAGGTTTTAGTCAGCTTGACACAAGCTAGCGTTATTTGCAAAGAGGGGGCCGCAGCCGAGAAAATGCTTCCATCAGAATGGCCTACAAGCCACTCTGCGGGGCATTTTCTTGATTAGTGATTTGTTGTTCTTAACAAAATCTCAGTCATTTGATTTTACTAATCTAAAGACTCTGGAGCCAGATCCTGGGGTGAAAGTCTGCTAGTTCAGAGAGGCAGAGAAAGCATCCAGCTGACCTTCCTCCTCAACCACCATCACAGAAGGAGAGCCCCTCCCTGACGCCATCTCAAAAAAAACTCTTTCAAACTGACTGTCCCTCCTTTTTACTTCCTGTACATCTCTCTACCCACTCTCCTGACTTCCTCTTCCTCTCTATGGTTTTTTTTTTTCTTAATAATCTGATGTTCACTTCCTGTCAAATGGTTGCTTGTCCTGCCTCTTGACCTATTGATGACTTTATTTAATCCTGTTTACAATATTTAAGCAGAAAGATCTTGGATTAGAGGTGTGTGTTGAGGCTGAGTCACACCACAACTAAAAACAGATCTTTCCAGTAAAGAACACAATCTCACGCTTCACAATGTGGTCAAATTATCCCGCAACAGTGACTGATGTGGTAGAGCCTAGGACACTGTGGACTGTACCATACTGCAATCGATGGTCCTGGGTTGTATAAGAAAGCAGGCTGAGCAAGCCATGAGGAGCAAGCCAGGGAGCAGCACCCCTCAACGGCCTCTGCATCAGCTCCTGCCTCCAGGTCCCTGCCTGGAGTTCCTTCCGTGACTTCCCTCAGGGATGGCCTATCAGTACTTGGAAGTATGGGATGACACAAACCCTTTCATTCTCAGGTTGATTTTGGTCTCAGTGTTCATCACAGCACTTGAAACCAGATTAGCACAACTGCCCACCAGAAGACTGTCATATTTGGTGACAGGACATGGGGAAATTAGGCCGGCACAACCAGGAAGCTTCCTCCCTTGCCAACTACCTTCCACAGCACCAGGAAGTACAGGAAGAGGAGTTCTCAACATTCCTATACAGCCGTGAACCTTGTGAGCTACAAAAATGACTGGAATGGCAAGATATGCCCATGTGTTCAACAGTGACACAAATGTTTAACCAGCCACTTGCTGATCAAATTTAAGGCCCACTCCACAGGAAGAAACAAATGCCTGGTCCCTTAAATTTGTACAAGATCCCACGGCTGTGGGGTTCACAGGTCCCATGTATAAGCCTACTACTATTATTTTGCTAAATGGATATAGTATGAGACTCCCTCTAAAGTCTTATCCCTATCCACATATGAGTGCAGAGATGTTTCTTTGTGAAGAGAAAGGCAGTTGACACTGAAACAACAGATCAAAACCCTGAGAACAAGTAACTGTCAATTGCTCAGTCACAAATGTAGATCCACATCACACACCCTCCCCAAGGCTCGGGAACCATTGAGGAAGAAGGGGCAGGAAGACTGTAAGAGCCAGAGGTTGGGGAGGATTGGACTGAAACAGTGTTTTCTGGAAAGGACTGGACTACTGCACTCGTGGACAGGGCAGCAGCTGTGGTTGCCTGTATAAGACCATAAACCTAAGCCAGTCAACATCTCAGGGCAGAGGGGTTCAGGAGGCCTACAACCCACAGGTGAGGAGCTAATGACAGTTGATGGCTCCTGGGAGAAAAGTCAGATTGCTTTAAGGGTGTTGACATTTGCATGGTCCCACCCAGCATGGGCAGCCACAAATTGGACTTGGTAACTTATAAAAGAAGACATGAAATTGGGAAGGTGTAGGGGTGGATCTGGGAGGCATTCTTGGAGGGATGTGTGAATATGATCAAATGTATTACATGTATGTGCGGAAATTTCAAAAAAAGTATCATTTAAATCATATGCATATGATAGACAATAAACGAATGCTCAATGACAAACAAACTTTTATATTTGGTCATTTTTAACTGAACAAAGGCTTCCTTTCAATAAAGTTGTTGCATGTTTGTTACCTTACCGGGGTGTTTTAAAATCACAATTGACACATTATTTTCCCATTGCATAGTAAGTCCAGTCCAGGTTACTCTAGTATACGTACTCTGGTCAAGCCTATTTCACCTCATTATCCTAGGCTTAATGGTCAGTCAGTCAGTCCCAGAGAAACAATGCAGCACGGTGGTGGGTCTGTGACAAGTGATTCACCCAGAATGACATGGTTTTGTGTCCCGAATTCTGTTTTTCTTTCAGTGTGGTGTGAATCCAAATAACACTATGAAGAGCTTGGAACTGGTTTAAAAAGCTACAGATCATAACATTGCAACTTTAGGGAAGGTTGCTCAGTCTTCTGTTGTTGGTTTTTTGTTTGTTTGGTTTTTTGAGACAGGGTTTCTCTGTGTAATAGCCCTGGCTGTACTGGACTTGTTTGTAGACCAGGCTGGCCTCAAACTCAAACACACAGAGATCCGCCTGCCTCTGCCTCCCAAGTGCTGGGATTAAAGGCATGCCTGAGCACACCCGGCTCAGTCTTCCGTTTTTTTAAGAGCATCCAACGTTAAGTGTCGGTTCAGTGATACTGGATGCATTCACACTGTTACACAACCATCATGACCATCCATCCACAAAACCTGCTGTCTTTCAAGCCTGGAACTCTCTGCCCACTACCTAAGCCCCCACTACCTTATCTCCATGCCTGGCAGCCGCTAACTGGCTTTCTACCTCTATGAGTCCCACTGCCCTAAGCACCTCTTGTGAGTGGGGTTATGAGTGCTTGCTCTCCACACTGGCTTAATTCACTTACATAAAATAGTATGGAGAGAGGGCTCAGTGGTTAAGAGCACATTACTGCTCTTGCAGAGGATCTGAGTTTGGTTTCCAACACCCACCTCAGTTGGCTCCAAACCTGTAGCTTCCAGCTCCAGGTGATAGGGTATCTTCTGGCCTCTGTGGGCACATGAACTTATGTGCACATCCCGGCACAGAGACACATATCTATGTACGTAATTTAAAATAAAATAAAAAGAAAAAAACCTCACCTGAGGTGACATGTATCAACTGATCCTGCTTCCTTTAAGGCGAAGTAAAATTCCATTGTAAGTGTATACCATATTGCGTTGTCCCATTCTTCCCTGGTCAAACCTGCGTGTTTTGTTTCTGCCCTCAGGGTGTGAACAGTGCTGCTGAGAATGTGGGTGTTTAACTATCTCGCCACATCCCTGCCTCTGGTTTCTTTCATTTCAATTACAGAACCAGAAATAGAATTGCTAGTTCTTAAGGTAGTTCTATTTTTAGACTTTTTTTTTTTTTTGAGGAACTGTCAGACAGGTTTCCATAGCATTTAAAATTCCTAAGAGCAGCGTGCAGAATTCTAATTTTTCCACTTCCTCACCAAACACATCCTTCTTGGATTTTAAGTTATTTGGTTCGTTACGTCTCTATGTGGTCAGTACACTTCGTGCCGGGGTACAACAGACAGCAACACAGGGTCTGCCCACAGGAAGACTCCAATCCACATGGAACCAGGACAGATGATCACAGGGAGTGGGGAGATGAACGCCATACCAGGAAGGGATGGCTGTGTTTCAGAGTCCTGTGTTCTCTGGCTAAACAAAGACACCAAGGCAAACCACTGGGTGGAATTTTATGTGTAACATAGCTCACAAACTTAAAAATAAACTTAGGGGTTGGAGAAATGACTCAGTGGTTAAAAGCCTTAGCTGCTCTTGCAGAGGACCAGGGTTTGATTCCCAGCACCCACACGATGACTCTCAGCCATCTGTAACTCCAGTCCTAGGGGATCTGACGCCCTCTTCTGGCCTCTTCAGGCACTGCACGCACCTGGTGACATACACACAGTCAAAATACTTACAAATGTATTTTTACTCATGAGAAATAGATTCTCTGCTATCCTTGCCCAAACCTAATGTAACATGTTGAATGGGTGAGAGGCCCTAACATGGATTAATGCAAGAATGGCTGGAACAGAAGTCACTAACTGGCAGTGTGATGTTTTTAAAGTTTTAATGAGTGGAGCTGAGAAGAGTTTGTCTTGAATGCTGAGCTGAAAATGCTCGCTTGAGAGCTATGTAGCCCAGTGCAATGGCCACCAGCCATGCACCACTAACACACAAGAAACCTTGCTGGTCTGGCCTCAGATGCCTTTTACATGCCTCAGAATCCATCTGAGGCTTCAAAGATGGAGGAAAAGGAAAGAAAATCTCATGTATTATTTTTATATTTGGAGGTTGAAATTATATTTTGGACACACTTCTCTTTGTTAGTCTTTTTGAGACAGGTTCTCACAATGTAACTTTGGTTGTCCTGGAACTCACTATATAAACCAGGCTGGTCTCAAATTAGAGATCCCCTGTCTCCGGCTCCTGTGTGCTGGGATGAAAGGTGTGTACCACCATGCCCATCATGGATATATGCTTTCATGTACTGTTATATGTAATTTACATCCAGGCTTGTAGCCTGGGGCTGCAATCCCAGTCCTGGGGAGACTGAGGTAAGAGAATCAAAAGTTCCAGCCCGGCCTATACTAGGTGCCATAGTGAGATTGTTAGAGATGAAACTAATCCTGATGTTTCATTTGCTTTGTAATTTGGGTACAGGAAAATGTAAAATGACGTACATTTTGCATCTGAGGGCAATTCTGCTCATGACGTACATTTTACATCTGAGGGCAATTCTGCTCATTTTGCATCTGAGGGCAATTCTGCTCATGACGTACATATTTTGCATCTGAGGGCAATTCTGCTCATGACGTACATTTTGCATCTGAGGGCAATTCTGCTCATGACGTACATTTTGCATCTGAGGGCAATTCTGCTCAACACCTCCCACCAGCATAGCACACCTGGTGCTTTCCTCATGAGAAATCATCATTTGAATTATGGCCTAATTTTTGTATAACACACAACAAAATATTCTATTAGTTCTGCAAGAAAACAGTTCCAAGATTAACACTGACCATTTCTTTATATAAGTTGAAGCTCACACAGAAAAATCTGACATCATATTCTTGTATTATCTTATCACATTTTTCCCCCTCACTGGCTGATTTTTTTTTTCCCTTCGGTTTTTTTTTTTTTTTTTTTTGAGACAGGGTTTCTCTGTGTAGCCCTGGCTATCTTGGAACTCACTTTGTAGACCAGGCTGACCTAGAACTCACAAAAATCCACCTGCCTCTGCCTCTGCAGTGCTGGGATTAAAGGTGTGCACCACCACGCCCAGCTTCACTGGCTGATCTTTGTCACTCCAATGTTTAAGTGATGGTTTAAGTTATTCCTGCTTATTTACGTCACTTACTGCATTTCAACATGAAATCTAATCTGTTTCTGTGACCTCTTTTCACTAAACACTAAGGCCTGCTATTATGGCATGTAAATCACTTCAGGGAGTTCATTACCTAGTGATGGCATTGCTTTTTAGAACTTTTAAAACTTAAATAGCAGACTGACCATTAAAACTAGTTTCCATCAGGGACTGGATCCAAAACAAGGGCAAAGGAATTGCTCGGGTGTGTGAGTGTGTGTGTGTGTGAGTGTGTGTGTGTCTGACCATGTAGGTGACCAAAGACAAAATTATTGCAATTCCCTTAGCAAATGAGATATGTTAAAATTAAACGGGACTCTAATTTTATTTTGGGAATTTATTTTTTAATGTAATTTGCATGGATACATAAATATGTCTGTGTGTAGGTATGTGCACATGCATGCAGGTACCTTTGGAGTCCGGAAGAGGGTGCCAGACCCCCTAGAACTGGAGTTCCAGGTGGTGTGACCCACCAATATGGGTGACTGAATTCAGGTTCTCTTCAAGATCAGTGCCCCCTGGCAACTGCCGAGCTATCTCGCCAGCACTTGTATTTTAGTATTAGATTAATTTTAGATGGTGGATTCTTAAATTCTTTTATTAATGAGATTAGGAACCTCAAGGAGTGAGTAGGAATCCTAATTTCCTATGACCAGGACAGGACTCTCCAAAACTTCCAATAGAAATAGGAGCAGCAAGAAGTGTGATGGATAAAGAAATGTTAGAAATCTTGGCAAGTTAGAAAAGCTATTCTTTTAAAACTAACTGCAGTTTGGTCTTGGGTCCTATGATGTGGAGTTAGGATGCACTGGGAACAATGCCACATGCAGAAAAGCCAGAGTCACATCAAATTCTCTCTATTGTGTGGTGGGACAAACCAGTAATCACAGCACGTGGGAGGTGGTGATAGAAGGGACTCAAAGTCCGCACTGACTACCTAGTGAGTCTGGGGCCAGCCTGGACTACATGAAACCTTGCCTCAAAAACAAACAGATAACAAAATCACACACACTAACGTTCTAGTAAATATACTCGGGTATTTCCTATCTAGCTGGGTTCTTCTAGCTGGACATATTCCTACCTTTCTTCTGCATGCTGCGTGCCATTTATAAACACTTAATTCTGTGTTGTGCAGGAATGCGTTTGACAAAAAAAGCGAGCAGGTTGGGTGTGGTGGCACAAACCTGTAATCCCAGCACTTGGGAGGTGGGAGCAGGGGAATCAGGAACTCTAGATGATTCTCAGTGACACAGAAATTTACGGTCAGCCTGTGCTTCAGAAGATCTTGTCTCAAACATGAATAAATAAATACACACACATTGTATCTGTAGGTACACATCTATCTATAAATTAAACTCACAGACAGGTATGTACACTCTATGCAAGCATTCATTCTGTGAGCTATTTAGCTCTTAGGGAGTCAGAAAGAATCCTATCAGCACAGAGATACTTAAACACCATGGTGAGGACTCATCACAGGAGGAGGGGTAGGGTGGGGAGGCATTAAGTTTCAGAGTTCGTTATCACATGAAGATCCCAGATTCCTCTACCTCTCTGATCCGAGCTGCTGGGTAAGGCTACTTTATCTATTTCAGCTTCAGGTTTCTACCACATCTCAGTTCCGTTTGTTACTTAATCTGCAGTCAACTAAACCACACTTAAGCTAAAGGCATGGCTATATTTGTAAATATGTGGACCTGTCAATTCTGACCATGTTTAGAGACATCGTTCTCTGCAAACCATATCTTCCCTGTAGCTACGCTTTACTTAGCACAGATAAAGACTCCAGCAAGCTTTATCAGAGGGATTCTAGGTGCCTCTCTGAAACACCTGAAATACAAGAGAAATATACTTAAGATATTTCTTTTTTGTTGTTGTTGTAGTTGTTTTTCGAGACAGGGCTTCTCTGTATATCCTTGGCTGTCCTGGATTCGATTTGTGGACCAGGCTGGCCTCGAACTCATAGAGCTCTGCCTGTCTCTGCCTCCCAAGTGCTGGGATTAAAGGCATACGCCACCATACCTGGCTAAGATATTTCTTAAGTATATTAAGAATATACTTAATATAATACACCGTACTTAAGATAAATGGCTAGAATCATGCAGATGCATCTTAGTGGCTGTAAATCAGCACAGGATTTTAAACCTGGGGACTCGAGGGGCATTTGTTGTCATTTCAACAAATGCTGATGCTTGCTTGTGTTCTTTGTTTACTCCTCCAAGCAGAAGATCAAGATCCAAGCCTCTGACTCAGAAATGGCTGAGAACCATTTAAAAATAGTCAGTGCTGCCTCCTAGAATAGATTTTTTTTTCCCATCTGACTGGCAACCGAGGGTCCCTGTAGGTTTGTTCATATTAGCAAGGGGGAAAAAAAAAAAGAAGTTTGTCTTGGAGTTAAAATTTCAAACGAGCTCTCATTTTGCTAGCACACAGGATTTCCTAATAGCAATTAACAGACACAAATATTAAACTCACTCAGCAATATATTTGTGAGGGAATGGAGGGGAGGACTGCTATAGTCTCTTTCAGAACCCAAGGATCAGGAAAGAATCAGTCCATTGTCATTTAATATGTTTTTTTGTTTTGGTTAGGTATTGAGGATCCAACCTAGGGATTTATGCACACTATACACAAATTCAAGACCTTCTAAAACATCTTTTTTTTTTTTTGGTTTTTCAAGACAGGGTTTTTCTATGTAACAGCCCTGGTTGTCCTGGACTCGGTTTGTAGACAAGGCTGGCCTCAAACTCACAGAGGTCTGCCTGTCTCTGCCTCCCGATGCTGGGATTAAAGGCGTGTGCCACCAAGCCTGGCTTCCTTTAATACATCTTTAATCTTATTAATGAAATTGACTCAGGCTAAGAATCTCACATGTGATCTAGAAGCCTCAGGCTTTCACTGACCTTGTTCAGTGATGTAATGCACACCTCTCTCTCTCTCTCTCATTATTATGATATTCAATTGGACAGAGAGAACTGACATTGCAAAATCTCGAATGCCCTGACATAACTCAGAGGGGTCGCTCAGAATTAAATGAAAAAGGTCAGAATGCAGACAATAGTGTATAGCTTTCTGAACCATAATTAAGAATGTCAGTTTCTCCAACTCATTGTCATATAAACCTGTTTTGGATCCCATGGCTAGTTTTGCTAATACCCTTGCCCCCCACTTCCATAACTGAGACCTGAGATATTTTCTGTGCTAACTGCCATTTTCTTCCCTGTATTTTACTGAATTTTCAAGTAAGAGCTTTCCCCTTGCTCTCTATTTTGTTAGCATTTGGCTCCTGGCAAACAGCGCTAACTGCCTCTATTCTACTTTTAGCCTCACTAAACAAGGGGTGGATTTTTAAAGAGATTCAAGAATCTGCCCAGGAACTGTTCTCAGTGACAAGGCCCACCCTGGGATTTCCCAGACATCATCAGTGGCATATAAAAAAGGCAAACAAGCCACTTACATACCAATGCCATCAGAGGGCTCAAATTTCACATCTCAAAGCAACCCAACTGCCCTTTGATAGGCTATCTCACAAAGCATCCACAGGCTCTCCTACCTGGAATGCAGACGGAGCATGCGCTTCAAAAATTTCTTGGGTAACTCCAGGTTGCAGGATTGCTGTGACAGACAAAAGATAGCCTTGAACCTCTGGCTTCACTTGCAAATTTGATGTAGACATAGCCTTCAAGACTACTTTTCCCGCTGGCATTAAGTCTTGAAAAATACTGGATTGCACTGTTGGCCTACAATCTGCTTTCTTGGTGATCAGCTACTTAAGTTCGAGTATTGGTCCAATGTGTGCAGGTCCCGAAGCCTACTGTCCGCCTGGGTCTCTTCATCCAGTGGGATCTGTCTCCGTGATCTCCGAGTTCTGTACTCAGAGCAGCTTATCAGCAATTCAAATGTAACCTGACCAAGATTGTTGTCTAAGACTCACTGGGACTTTCCTGTATGGCTGCTCAACCCTGTCACCTGATTCCGGCCCACTCTCCTAGATTTGCCCTTCTGGCGGCCACAGAGCCTCAAGTTCACTGAAGGAATTTGCATTGAAGGCTCCATAGCGCTCTTAAATAACTCACCATTCTTCTGGAAGCCGGAAAAGAAGAGCAGTTCCAGTTTCCTTAGCTCCTCCCTAGCACCCTGGGGACATTGAGTCAACCCAGTCCCACAGTTAAGAGGTGGAAGTGCCGGCCCCTCACACTTCACTTTCCTGCTCATGACGCTATGTAGTTACCTGAAAAGAGTAAGACCATTTGATCCGGCTTTATCTTTGACAATGCATCAATATAACTGAGCCTAGATGCTGACGTGTGCCTGTTATCTTCAGCTTGGGAGGCTGAGGCAAGGGGATTGCTATGAGTTTGAGGCTAGCCTGGGCTACACAGAATATTC
Source organism: Lophiomys imhausi (assembly GCA_907164525.1). Taxonomy (NCBI): domain Eukaryota; kingdom Metazoa; phylum Chordata; class Mammalia; order Rodentia; family Muridae; genus Lophiomys; species Lophiomys imhausi. The sequence continues at coordinate 4,032,792 of CAJQZJ010032578.1, read as the reverse complement.
CCAGTCACCCTGGACTACAGACTGTCAAAAGCAAAATTAAAAAAAAAAAAAACAACACTATGGAGTATGACCTACTGTACCATATTTTAAATGTCCGGGAAATATATTCTTAAACAGTGGCACCTACAGAGGCTCCCAGCACCTCACAAGAGTGCTCTGACAGGTTGAAAGTGGGCACAACTGGTACAAAAATCTGCATACTCGAATGTGCTTCTCGTTTTTTTCAGACTGGAAGAGAAGTGTCACACAGGTCAGGGGTCTCTGCAGCAAGGTCTTCAGAAGAGGTGAGACTGGTTCTCTGTGAACCTAGATCAGAAGTGGCTTGATGTGGCTGACCCCAAAGGGTAGGAGATAGGCCCTTATTTCACTTAAACTCACCCTTAGAATCAAGTTCATCTTGTGTACCTCTATTCTTTAGGTCCTTACAGGGACTTTAAATCATAGCAAGGATCGTAGGCTTCACTGATTCCAATCCCTTTGCTTCACAGGTAAGAACACAGACACACATCACCTGGCCACTCTCTCACCAAGACCAGGGCCAGGCGGGAACTACAAGGCTGGAGTCCAGAGATCTGTTGCGCCACCCAGACTTTCTAATACTGAAAAGTTCTCGTGTTCTGAAAACTTCCTCATCTCAACTGGCATTTTCACCCTCTGTAATCATAGTTCAAACTGGCAAGGCCCTCATCTTCAATTTTTTATTATTTTCAAAGTTTTAAACTTATCTTTCCCTCTGGGTTCACTTCTCTTTTGACTCAGTCATCCCCAAAGTTTCTCTCTCTAATCTTTCCACAGTTCCCATTCTGTGGCACACAATTTTTGCCTTGCAGGGATCTGTTGGCCCATCCAGCATTTGATTGCTTCTGCACATTTTATGGAAGAAAAACATAATCTCAGCCAGACATGATAGCACACAGGTAATCCCAGCAAGGGATTCAGAAGCAGGGAGATCACAGTCTGGGGCCAGCCTGGGCTACACGGTGAGACTGTCTGAAAATTCAAAAGGCTGACAATGTACGTTAACACTAGTTTGCTTGCATGGCATGCTCAAGACCCTGGCTTCAATCTCTAGCTCTGAAGAGAAAAAAATAAAAGGGCTCTACATTGGGTAATATTCTCAAGCTCAGGACACATAATATATACCAGAAATCTAAGATCTACACCTCCCCATAGAGCAGAAACTACGTCACCGTAGGTAGGCTGATGGCTGGAACATGACCTCAGTTCAGGTGGCTCTGAACAGAAGGAGCCAGCTGTCAGCTTCCTGGTCTAGCCACTTGTCAATCCACCTCAGTGGGTGATGTAGCCCCGGATGCTGTATCCCACTTCGCAGCAGGTCCTCCCGCCTAACAGGAAGTCTCTGTGTCTCCTTACCCCAAGCACAAAACTGACCATTTGTTCGGAGACTCGACTGTGACTCTATGTGCGGATGCCTGACGTTTGGAACCAATATATTTTCACAGCTTCTTGAGTGGTTCGTTCACACTCAGATTCCCACAGTAATTAAAAAGTGAAGCTTATACCACTCTCCTGAAAGGAAGGGATCCTTGAATCCCAGATATTGGCCTCAATAAATAACCTCTATGTTTAAATAAACATTAGTAAATACATGTTGTTGCAAATGATCAGGAAATCAGAATGGTCCAAGACTTTCATGTTCATGGGCACAACAAATTTTAGAGGATTTGTGCCACATATTGCATACGATTTGAAACTATTGTGTAAGTACTGAAGTAGGGGAGCAAAGAGGATACTGACAAACTAGAGCAGGAATCCCCCTTTCTATCTCCAATTGTCAGGCTTATTAACTGTAGGTATAAGGCTGACAGGCATATATGGGTCAGGACTGAGAATTACAGCTGCCACTGGAGTCTTGCAAAATCGACTATATTTCTGTCACACACTTCCCCCCGCCCCAACTCAGTTAAGGCTGCCGTGTAAAATAAATGCCATCATCCAGACTGGACCTTGCTTCAGCTGCTTCAGCCCTATAGGACTAGGCAAGCTGATCATCATGCCACCCACACAACCTCTCCACCACCACTCCCTCCTCCACCACCAAGCTGCTGCTTAATTTCTCCTCACCACTGTTTTCTGTCTGTCCAGGAGTTTAATATGTAATTTTATTTTTAACTATGTATATGTATGCATATCTGTGTACATGCATGTGAGTGCAGTTGCATGAGTAGGCCAGAAGAGGGCACCAGATCCTCTGGAGCTGGAGTTATAGGGGGTTGTAAGGCACCTGATATGGGTGCTAGGGACCAAATCCAGGTACTCTGTAAGAGCAGCCAGTGCTCTTAACCAGGGCCACCTCTCCCTAGCTCCTTAATATACTTATTTGTGTTTATTGTTAAGACTCTCAAGTTTTGGAGCTGTGCATGGTGATGCATGCCTTTAATCCCAGCACTTGGGAGGTAGAGGCAGGCAGATCTCTGTAAATTCAAGGCTAGCCTGGTCTACAAAGTGAGTCCAGGAGAGTCAAGGATACACAGAGAAAAGTATTGTTTTGTTGTTGTTCTCTTTTCTTTTATTTCTGGTTTTTTTTTTTAAGTTTTTTTGAGACAAGGTTTCTCTGTGTAGCCCTGGCTATCCTAGAAATCAATCTGTGGACCAGGCTGGCCTTGAACTCACAGAGATCTGCCTGCCTCCACCTTCCGAGTGCTGGGATTAAAGGTGTGTGCCACCATGCCTGGCTTGAAATACTATATAAAATGCTTAGATATTTAAAAATATTTTCAGCCGGGCGGTGGTGGCGCACGCCTTTAATCCCAGCACTTGGGAGGCAGAGGCAGGCGGATCTTTGTGAGTTCGAGGCCAGCCTGGTCTACAAAGTGAGTCCAGGACAGCCAAGGATACACAGAGAAACCCTGTCTCGAAAAACCAAAAAAAAAAAAAAAATATATTTTCATTGTCATGATAGATTTTCATATACTTTAACAGTGCCAGCAAAAATATAGTTATAGCACAGTTTAAAAATATTTCAGGATACTTGAAATAGTATAACCATATAACACTTTATACTTGATATCTCTTTGAGGATGATGTGAGTGCATTAACTAATTTTTCCTGAATATAGTAATCATAATATCCCCTAGGAGAATTTCTTTATAAAGTATTTCCAATAAAGAAATAAGCCCTCTCATGCACATAACTAAAATGTAGTTGGAGAAATGATATTTGTATCATTACCAGACTTCAAAAAAATACCAAAATTAGCAAGTGCCAAAATTTCTATTTTGTGTGCATATGTAGATGTTTATACATGTATGAGTGTGTGCTCGAGCGCATGCACGTGCACATGTGTAAGAGAGCGTGGACAAGTGAGCATGGGTATGTATGGAAGCTAAAAGTTCACAGAATAACCTAGGCTGACTAACCATCAAGCCCTAGGAATCCTCTTCCTGTTTCTGCCTCCTCAGCACTAGAATATATCACATGCCACATGCCTAGCCATTTCACATGAGTTTTGAACTCATGACTTCATGCTTGTGGAAACGAGCACTTTACCAACTAAGCCATCTTTCCCTGCCTGGTCTAACCTTCTTAGAATACAACCCACTCTAAACAATTGCAGATATTAAAACCCCCACTCCCAGACATTATCTATGTGCATACAAAGATACTCGTTAAAGTAATTTTTTTACGTTGGCATACAGAGTGATAGGTTTCATTATGCCACCCTATACGTGTGAACATTTGTTTTTTTTTTGCAAACTATTTCACGGACACTTTATATCTCTAGTCTAGTCTACCTAATTGTTTAGCTGCCCTTGACTTACAAAAGTAATTTGTAATCTGGCCCACAGGTGAGTTAACTCTGTAGTTTCTCGAGAATGAAATTTGGGGGCTGGAGAGATGGCTCAGTGGTTAATAAAGAGTACTGGCTGCTCTTCCAGAGGACCCGGGTTCTATTCAACACCCACATGGTGGCTCACAAACTGTCTGTAACTCCTGCTTGGGGGGTGGGGGATGCGGGGGTGTCTGATGCCCTCTGCTGGCCTCCACACACACGTGGTGCACAGATATGCAGGCAAAATACCCACATACATAAAACGAATAAATGAATAAATAATAAAAATTTTTTAAAGAATGAAAATATGGACCCTGGAGTTCACCACCTTTTTGCTAATTCTGAAAGTGGTGGGTAACTCAGAGACATTTACCAGGCTTGAATAGTACCAGCCCAAGAGAAACCAGGGCCTCTGGTATCCAAGGGAGGCACCAAAGCAATGTGGGGTGCACTTAACCCATTTTTCAAGGAACAATGGCCTCCTAATTAACGACTTTGCAAGTTACTCATCGAAGCTTGGCTTCTGGTTACTGCTGTCAGATTTCCTGTTTACACTGGGCTGGGTGTTTCAGGTTATTGTGTCCATTGAAAAATACTTTGGAAAAGAAAAACAGGTGAATTCAAGCAAAAACCCATATTCCCAGCATCAGTTAAAGGGACACTCTGGCAAAGACACTGAACCCAAAATCACAGCAGGTGAAGTGTCTCTTGCTCCTGCATGTTATAGCCATTTGCTGACAATAAATCATGAAGAAGCTAATTCTAAAATAATCCTTTGGTACACATAAAACTTTACCATTTTTTTAGAAGTGAAAGCAAACTTGCACAGTAATGAGATGGGTCTAACACAATATAACACAAAGTCACATGAATCCGATATTTACAAGCTGATTGGTAGAAAGAAAGATTTAAAAGTCTCTGCACAGGCAGTAAAAACAGGCCATTCACAACATTCAAATTCAAGCCAAAGTGTTCCGGGTAGTGTTTATTGGCACCATGTGTCACAATGCCACAACCAGCACAAACTGAGTGCTCACACCGAGACTGCAGTGAAGTCACCAGACGCAACATGAGCCAGCACTGCCCAAAACATCAAGAAGACTCATTCTGCTTTTTGCTTTGGAAATATATTTTGGCCATTGTATATTCAGAAGCCTTTTACTGTTGGCAAATCTTCTGCAACGTGCACACTCAGTCCTGTGACACACCCCCCCAGACTGTGGGGTTGTGACCCACAGTGTAAGAAGCTTTGTGTTAGTGGAAGAGTGATTGGACCCTGAGATCAGAGCATATTCTAAGAGGGCAAGGCCTTGAGGTCTAAAGAAACTCGCATTCTCCTAGTTCTTCTAGAATTACCAATCAGCATGAAGGTTATCTTTGAAGATAGTTGCCCACAATACTGAGAGACAAAATACTTATGACAAAACCACAGTCTGCTTGTGGGAACCTATGTAACAAAGATTATTTGGACTAAGGATCTTTAAAATGGCCCAGGGGTGAAGAGCTCTTGCTGCTCTTCCAGAAGACCTGAGTTTGGTGCCCAGAACCCACATTAGGAGGTTCACAAGCACCTGTAATTCTACTTCCAGGGTGTCCGGTGGCCTCCATGTACATTGGACTCATGTGGGCAGCACCATACTCCGTCCCCAGAAAAGAAAAAGAAATCTTAAAAACAAACAAACAAACAACAAAAACAAACAGGTAATTTGGAAGTGAGGTCACTAAGCTGTGGGCTTTTCATATTAGCTTTAGTAAACAGTTATTTTTCAGCAGCCAGTTCTTAAGTCCTTTTGGATATTATGTTGGTCACATCAAAGGAACCTAACAGCACCGTAAGCCTTACACACGTCAACTTTGCAGGGCCCTGGGGCACACATCTCCATGCACAGGAAATCCCACTGCCATCCTCACAGTCACTCATGGGAGAAACACTTACTGGCCGTGTGGGCTCAAACATAACACACTTCTGTGGACTAAAACGCTGTTATGGAAACATCACAGGGAAATCTGTGTCTTCTGTCCCCAAAACATGATTAACTAGGTTAAAAGTCTAATATACCTCCAAAAGATAAATTCTGTGAATCATTCAGTTTTCTTTTTCTAACAGACATACTTAGTAAATTCTCTTCATTGAGCAAGAAGATAACAAACTAAATAAATATAGTACATGCGGGGGAAACAGAAAATGAGCCTGACATTTTCCCTAGCTTCTGGATTCAAATATTATATGTCTAATTATAGAGCAACGGGGGGGGGGGCTTGTTTTCAGGTTGAAATCGTTTCCTGTGTGAAGTTGTGTTGGTCCAGTTCCTGAAGGGAAGTATCACTGGACCTTCTTTCGTTCCCTATCAAGATACAAAACACAATGCCTTTACCCTTAATGATTTGGGTTTCCAGGTAACCACATTAGAAATTCAGAAACACAATACGTGGCTCAGTGCGGATAAGTCAGCATATCCTGGCTGATTAGAGAATCTTCCTGGGGTAACTGCCAGAGGCATTAGGATGTCGCTTACACACACGCACACCTCTAACATCATCCTTTGAATTTGACGTGTCCTCCCGGAAGGTCTCCTGAAAACATTACAGTTAAAACTCGCATGTGACTACATGGGATAAACAAGGCCCATGCAGCGCCTTTGTATATACACTTTCCTGACTATCAAGAATGGTACCCAGAGATGCACACGACGCTCCCTAGGGCCTTCGTCTTTGATGACCTTGAGGTTTCACTGCATCTAAATGGTTCACCTACCCAGGGTGCTATCCGCACACTCTTGCTTGCCCTTCACAACAGACCTGTGAAGCAGGCATCGTCATCTCTTTCTTTAATGGCCAAACAAAACCACCTACATGTTCCAGGTTTCCGTCAAGGAGCTGGAGGCTGAGCATAGGTGCAAAGAGAAGGCCTGGATTTGTCTGTCCAGGTTCTACTATTTGGCAATATGATTCTTCTGTCCCCATTGCTGGCCTCTTCACCCCACCACGCAAGGGTCACACTTGTCCCAGTTAGGTTTCATGTTTTTGGTTTTTGATACAAGCTGGAGTCGCTTGGGATGAGGGAACCTCAATTAAGAAAATGTCCCCATCATATCAGCACATAGGTAAATCTGCTGGGGCATTTTCTTGATTCATGATTGACGTGGAACGGCCCACTCCACTGTGGACCAAGTGGACCTGGGTTGTGTAAGAAAGTAAACCAAGCAAGACAGAAGAGCAAGCATTCCTCTAAGGCCTCTTGTGTCAGCTTTCCTTCAGGTTCCTGCCATGGCTTCCCTCAACGGCAGACCATTATCAGCGCATGTAAACTGAGATGAACCACTTCATCCCCAAGTTGCATCTGGTCACGGCGTTTCCTCACAACAACAGACATCGAACGGACACAGAGTTACGGAGACGAGTGGGTGAACAGGAACAAATTGCACTTCATCTGGAATGCCACACACACTGATCTGATGCATTGAACTCTGACTCCATTGAGTCCAACTGGGAAGATATTTTTACAACCGTGAACCCCAGGAAAATCAAAGTTACTGATGTCACATGTTCCTGATGGGACAAAATAGACTGACCAAGCTTAACAGGAATGCAAAACTTTGTGCTGTAAACAAACCAAAAAAAGGGAAAGAATGGCTTGTAATTATCCTGAGTACACTTGGGAGTCATTAAAAAAAAAAAAAAAAAAAAAAAAAAGCACCTACCCCTGTCACCAGTCCAGAAGCCTAAATCTCCTGGTTAGAAATCTGCTGAGAAATCAGTTTTATCAATTAATTATCAAGACTCCAGGTGACTGTCAGGGTACAAGGAAAGAAAAATGAAGAGTAACCAAGCACCTCAAGCCTAGAACTGGGAAAAAAATTCAATGCCACACAAGGACTAGGGTGAAAGCTGCTGACAAGCACACCTCCTCATGCGTTTGAAATGTTTTAACAAAACAGCGTTTCATTATGGTCCCCAAACCACTGCTGCACAACCGTACTGAAACTGTCACCCGGAGAGCCGCAGATGTTTAATTTCTTACATGCTAAAATGCGCCTGCTCATAACACTGAAAAAGCAAGAGACAGAAGAAACACTTTAAGAGGTGTAGTACAATATGGACAGACTGTTCCTGTTCCATCAAAGAATTAATCAATTGAAAAGAAATAAAGATGACTCATTCTAGCGTTGTGTGTATCGGGAAAGATGACTTCTTTTGGGAGTTCATGCATACACCAGGCCTCAAGTAGTTTAATTCATAGGCAGTATCTTATATCTGAGAGACAAACAGCTCTACACACATTCAAAACTCTCTCTGTCCATGAAAATTGTATAATTATCTGAGTGATGATTTAAACCGATTACCGGCTCCATGGCCTCAGCTTCAGTTCCTGTCTTAAGTTCTTGTCTTGGCTTCCCCAGACAATGGATTATAACATGTAAACTAAAATAAACCTTCCCCAACCCCCAAGAGGCTTTTGGTCGGCATCAGCATCTTTTCAGAGCAACAGAATCAAGCAAGAACAATGCATATTCAAGTAAAATGGAACCCCCTTTGCACAGGGCCTCACACAGCAAAAGCCTTTGCAAAACTCCAGAAATGTCGTCACTCAAGCTCCCGGATAAGATGCATGAGTGGTTTCAAGAATTGGAAAGCTCAGCAGAACTCAACTAACAAAAAACAAACAAACAAAAAAAAAAACCTAACTAACTAACTAAGCAACCAACGCCAAGGGAAAATTAGTCACCAAGGATCGCCCTCTTGAAGAGAGAGTCTTCTTTACAGTAGTAACATTAGATAAGTAAGTAATCTCGAAACTGAACACTACTTGCTTTTAGTCCCCTTTCCTGGATATCAGCTCAGTTCTTCACTGGCAGGTGTGTGGTCCAATACGTGTGTGTGCAGGTGGCCTTGGAGGCCAGAAGATGGGTTGGGATACCCCTGGATCTAGGCAGTTGTGAGACAAATGATATGGGTCCTGGGAATCCAACTCCTATTCCACAGAAGAACTGGAGGCTCTCTTGATTCCTGAGACAACTCTCTAGTCCCCACACTCATTGGTTTTCTCTGTGTAGCCTTGGCTGTCCTGGACCTCACTCGTTAAGACCAAGCTGGTTTTGGACTCACAGAGATCCATCTGCCTCTGCCTCCTGATTGCTGGGATTAAAGGTGTACACCACCATGCCCAACCATACTCATCTTTTTTTTTTTTAACAGAGGTTTTGTTGCATTTATGTATGTGATTCAACCATCCATTGTCAGTACTCATATGGAATTCACAGCCCGAGTAAAAATAAAATAAACGTGATCAATTCTCACCCAGGATCCAAAAGAAAACACATTTCTAGATCCAGAACTGTAGCCAGTGCTGTGGGAATATGTATCCTCCTGAGCCACGAACATAAAGAGCTGCTTACAAAGGTGGGTGGCAGCCAGTTTGGCCATTCATAAACAACTCAGTATCTTCCCCCAACCTTAAGCCAATGTTGGGAGTGGACAGCCCGAGTCTCTCTCGAATTCAAGATTTCTGGAGTCACTATATACTAGGATGTTAAATGACTTGGGTTTAGATGCCTTCCTTCTGTCCCCTCCAGATTGTAGAACTTAGGGGCATACGAGGCCACTTCTAACTTCTTCTCTTCCAGAATTAGTAAAAATTAATTGATCAGGGTCAACAAAAGAGGCTGCAGAGGAGGAAGAACTAGGGTTGTGGTTCTTACATTTTGGAGTCCTTTGAGACCCTAGTCAAGATACCGGACAGGGTAGTACTGGGTACAGCTACTACAGCTAGTACTGGGGGCCACTCTGAACTCTGGGCCTGAGGCCCTGTGATGGTACAAGATGGGAGTGGGCTACAGGTGGGGCCCCTGTTCTGCCTGCCTCCTGATCTATAGTCTTGATCTTACAACCCCAACTGGAAACTCAGAAGGCTGTGCTAACCCTGACTGTCTTCTGCTAACTAGGGATGAAGAACAATTTCTCTTCAGCACGACTAGTTTTACTGTGTGGACCAAAGGACATGATATATCAAAGAATTAAGTTCTCCATTTCAGTTTAAAAAAAAAAAAGTCCAAGGGAAGACACATGTTAGAACACATTTGTGTGCCATTGGCATCTCTGATAAATACCCTGACTGTTTAACGAACATTCGGGAGAAGCTAAGACATGAGGCAGATGCTCAGCGAATTTGCACTGGTCAGTATGTGGTGGTGGGCATCAATGTTGGAAGGCTTTTAGGGTTATTGATAGTTTATTAAAATAGGCTGCTGAGGTCTCCAGGGCCAGTAACCACTTCTGCTGACAAATCAGGCACTTATAAAGCTAAGATGGGGAAAAGCCATCTTAGGAGATAAGTGCTTTGTAGTACCTAAACCATAAGGGCCTTGATCAGCATCCATGATGTACGAGAGCAGTGACCCTTCCTTATGGCTTCCATCCAATTAGTCACAAAGTACCTTGTCGTGTGAACAGCTCATGGCACCCTTTTAGAGAAAATATCTTTTACATTACTGTACAGTTTCAGAGAAACTTAACAGTTATGATGGTCACCGGAAGCACGGTGGACTTTGTTCTTTCAGAGGCCTTCATGTCCTTGCTGAGAGGGGGAAAAAATGCAGAACAGGAAAAGGTTCAGAGGCGAGAGGCTGCCAGAGAACTGGTGGCCTAGGCTTCACTTTGGGAGATGACAGGAAGGACAGAGAATGTCAAAGTGGCATTCCTGCTGGCCAGGAGAAAGGGATGCTTGATGGAGAATGAATTTGTGGCTAGTGAGTTCAAGGTGCTTAGCCATGGGGCAACTAAAAGAGTAAAATTGTCTGTGGCCAGAGAACAAAGATTCTCACTCATTTAAAAATGTGAACAGTTGTGTATTATACTGATGATGTATAAATATACATGTATTGAATTTATGTGTCTTGATTTGTTTGTTGGTTTTGGCAGGAGTTTGGGGCAAGGTGGAGGCAGACTCAGATAAAAACAAAGTCATGGCCATCTAAAAACCAAAAGAACACTAGTTAGTCAGAACATAGTTGTTTTTTTTTGTTTTGTTTTTTTTTTTATGTGCTTTTGGAGAAACTGGGTATCAAAAGCAATACATGTATGTGTTCATGGGCACATATCTAGTGAGAAGAACCAAAATGAAGTAAGTCTCATTAGTAACACACTAAGCTGGCTCAGAGGGGCTGCAGTGGGGACAGGCTGCTTCTGCCTGTCTCTTTGGTAACCAAAGTTTGACAACCTAGTTGCTTACTAGACTCTGAACCCAGGGAAAGCCAATGGAGGGGAAGCTGGAACCAGTCCACCTGTGAGCAGCTCCTGAGACTGATGGAGACATTTAACCGGACATGCAGTCTAAATATGTAATTATTTGCCATCATGAAGAGCTATCTGGGTAGCATCTGTGGGCTTCACGTTGGTAACTTTGTTCCCAAGAGAAGCAATCCTTGAGAGCCAGCTGTAGAAATTATAAGATGGGGGCGGGGGTGTCAGCCTTCTTAAATGCACAGTTGTTTTTTTCTTTTCTTTTTTCTTTTTTTTTAATCACAGATGGACTTGGTTTAAAGGGGCAGTGGCTGGGTCTGTGTGTCTCCTGACACCCATCCATCACAGGATGGTGAGCAGGAGAAGTCAATTTGTGCTTCCTAGTCAGACCCACCAGGAACTCTGGGACCCTATGGAGTCCATACAAACCTTGGGAGGCCGGTGACTGGACATAGGGGACACCCCCTATGCAGAGGTCTCAGTACAACCAAGCCTGGGCTATCAGAAAGCCCCAACAGGTACACAAAAAGTCCCGTGTTAAAACTGAGACAGGCCCACGCCTCATTACTGAGAAGTGACTATTTTTATATTTACTTATTTTGTACAATTTACATTATTATTTTATTTTATGTGTATGTGTGTGGGTGTGCCTGAATGTATGTATGTGTACCACACATGCAGGAGCCCTAACAGGCCAGGAAAGGCAGCATTCCCTGGAACTGGAGTTACAAAGGATTGTGAACCCCCATGTGGGTGCTGAGAAATGAACCTACGTCCTCTGGAAGAGAAGTAACCATATTTAACCCAATAAGTGACTATTATAATGTCTTAAACACAAGAAGCCCAGTGGCTTCGAACTGCCTAAAATAATCTATGTAATTATTTGCCATCATGAAGAGCTATCTGGATACATTTTTCTGGAGAAAAAAAAAAGCAGCTTATAACATAACATATTGAATGGGTCTACTAGTGTAAATATTACATCAAAATTTGGAGAAATAGTCTGGGAAGAGATAAAAACTGAAATATCAATTTAGGGGGTAGGTTCATGCATGGTTTACTTTCTCCTGTTTACTTACCTAAATTTTCAAATGTTTCTTCATTGAACATGTCCTAACAGAATATTCTAGAAATGTTTTAGCACTAGAGCTGGAGAGGTGGCTCTGTGGATGAAGCACTTGGTGTACAAGAATGAAGACCAGAATCTGGATCCCCTGAACCTATGTTAAAACTGGGTGAGTGTGGTGGCCAGACGTCCCAGCTCTTGGAGAGCAGAGATGGGATCCCAGGACAAGCTGGCAAGCTAGGTCAACCTCATCAGTGAGCTCTGGGCTCAAATGAGAGATCCTGCCTCAACGAATAAATAAAGTAGAGAGTAACTTAGGGATGCTGCAGACTCCGCCCTTGGGGCTCTACAAGCACATGCATGCACACGCACCCCCTACACACACACATACACTTACACATGCATGAACACAGATACCTGCATGCACCCCACACACATACAAAAATGCATTACAGATCATTAAAAAAACATTTAAAATGTAATAATCAGAAGTCACTTACCAACGGGGGGAGGGGAGCTTCTGGGAATTAAAGAGCAATGTGAAAATTGATTTCTCAAAATTCCCAAATGCCCCAAGATTTCTTTAAGGAAATATCAGGGGGCACAATGAAGACTCCATGAGCTCTGGTCTATTTGCAAGAATGTTTAAGATCTGCTAGATACTTGGAGCTGTGGACTCTGTTATTAAATATACTGTTTAGTCAGTGCCCCCATAGACACTGGAAGCTGCACATGGGCTTCTCGCTACCAAAGAAGAAACGAATCTAGAATTCAAAGGCTGGCAAATAAAGATGACAGTCCCTAGCCTCAGCGCATGAGCCTTGAATGGGAGCATTCCCCTTGCTCTACTTTCGGGGGATTTAATTCTACTGAGTGGGCACAGCCTCCTGCAGGGAATAAGGAATGCTCTGCTCCCCTTCATTTTAAAGTGCCTCACACACTCATCCAATTGCTCATGTGAGAAGAGATGGGTTTCTGGGGAAAAGAGTTCTAAATTGGACTTGGAGAGATCAGTAAGGGAGTTGTGCACGTGTGTGATGGTGAAGAAAAGGTGGAGCCCTGCCCTGCCAGTGGACATGGCTGGGCTGAATCTGAGAGAGAAAACACCTGCAACACTCACTAGAGCATTACACAAGAGCGAGTCCCCAAATCAACAGTAGCAAGGGAAGGATCCATGCATTGGCTATCCAATGCAAATGACTGTGCCAACAATCAACCAACTAGCCAGGAAGAAACCAATAACCCTACATAATAGACAAGGAAGTTCGTGCAGGTATGGGAGTCTTGCCCACTAATGAAGTGACAGCTCTTAGGATGCGCTGGGTTCTTTCTCCAACTCCCTCACTCTCACTGGCTGTCAGGGTGGCTTTGGGAAAAGACCTAAACTGTTTGTTCTTCAGTTCCCTGATTTGTAAGACAGCGACAGTTACTGGTTGTGCCACACAGAGGGATTAAAAGTGATGTAAACAGGAAATGCAAAGCCCTTAGGGTGATGCCAACCACACAGCCTTCAACAGATATTGATTGCTTCTCATGCCATGCACAGAGGGATGGCTAGTCCAGATCTGCTTGGGCCACAGACCTTTTTACGCCCTGAACATTCAATATCATTACCCCCCCACACACACATATCCATGGGGAGCTGGACTCTCAAGGACACCAAAGTCCATGAATGCTTAAGCCTCTTAAAGAAAATGGTGTAGATTTGCATAGACTTCCATACATTTTGCCGTGTGTATCTATCGAAGAGTTAAAGTACCCAATATGATGCAAGAACTAATAAATATCAGTACCGGCTATATGTCACTGTTCGGGGACCCAGTTTCTTAAACTGTGAGTCATAAAAAAGTTGGCAACAGTAAAAAGGGCCTCCAAACACACAACAAACAAAAGTGAGTCCAAAAGCAAACTGTAAGAAGCCTGAGGTGTCTTTAGTGTTAGTCTGTCTGGTACGTGCCATCATCACATGCCAGGGACACAGCTGGAAACCTCAGCTCCGACTGGAGACTGCAGCACATGGTCAATTGTAGTGTTTTACTGTACATGCAAAGCCTTTTGTTTTTTAAGAAATACAATGATTTAATTCTGGAAAACAGGGACCCAGAGACTTTAATATTTTCTTACCATCATTCCCCCACACTATTCCATTAGTGTACCTTTTGACTGTATCCTCAGAGTGATTGATTTTAAAATTTGTTGCTTGCGTTACTGACTTGAGTTTCATACAAAAAAAGAAATCATTAAAGAATTTTGGTTTAGAACTGCAACAGAATTTCCAACCACTTCTGAAACAGTTCTAACCAGGCTTCTATCATTTTATAATACTATGTATTTATGAGAAGCAGTGTTGCCAGCATTGATCAAAGTATCGATCAACTCGGAAAAACACTGAGGGCCTGTGGTGCCTTGTAGTATCTAATATTTAGTCACAATTCAATCCTTTATGTCAAAACAAACAAGCAGATCCATCTCGTTAGTATGCAAATTTGCTGTCATCTTTAATAAATGGCAAAATTACGTGTGCACCAAAGAACTATTTTAATATAAATTTATTTACTAGGTACCTGCTTGATTTTCACACCTGTTTCATATACCAACCTATTGTGATTTGAATAAGAATGGCCCCCATAGGCTCGTATATGTGAATGCTTAGTCACCAGAGAGTGGCACTATTAGGAGGTATGGCATGGTTGGAGGAAGTGTGTCATTAGGAGTGGGCTTTGAGGTTTCAAAAGCCTAGGCCCAGGAGCGCGCTCTCTCTCTCCCTGTCCCTCCCCCTTCCTCCCTCCTTCCCCCTCCGTGTCCCTCCTTCCCTCCCTGTCTGTCTGTCTGTCTGTCTCTCAGCCTGCATCAGGATGTAGCTCTCAGCTCCAGTGCCACGTGTGCCACCATGTTTCCTACCATGATGATGATAGCCTAAACCTCAGAAACCATAAGCAAGCTCCTCGGTCCATGCTGTGCTTTATTTAAGAGTTGCGTAGGCCATGGGTGTCTCTTCACAGCAATAGAACAGCAACTAAGACACCTACATACCCAGGGTAAAGCAAACTTTTCTTGGCGGACAAGAGGTTGCGAGTGGAAATTGCTAAAGAAACCCATATTCACCCAGGGGTGGGGTCATCCACTGGAACACGAAAAACCTACCAGGGACTACAGCCCCAAGGAAAAACGACTCTCTGTCCTTCAGCAACCAATCAACTGCCAAATCTCCACACTGGAATTTTGAGTGTCTCAATCGTCTGCAGGTCTTGCAGTATAGGGAGCCATAACAGCTGTGAGTTCGAGGTGCATCAGTTTCTGATAGCCTTACATGCCTCCTTTCCATTCTGGTGATTTACCCATGAGGAATCTTTTTTTTTAAATGCAACACTCACTGCTTCCTGGCTTTCTCGGGATAGACACTGCATACCTGACCACTGTGGCCATTAAGGACCGAGTGTAGCATGGCTGGACCATCTGGCATAATGACTCAGACATAATTAATGTTTACTGAATGGGTACACCCACCAGACTCTTTTACAGAGCATTCTATGTATCTGTGGGACTACTTCACTAGTTACCTTTAAAATAACACCCCACCCCACCCCAAGTCTTAACTACCTATTTCACTTTCTGGATCCCTACATTCCGACATGTCAGGGAGCAATCAGAGCCCACTCTACTTTCTTCAGTAGTACTTATAATGTGGGCTACTATAACCCCAGGGACAGGTGCTGAGGTTACCAGCACCTGTACTGATAACTACACATCAGGGACAGTAAGTTCCTCTCCAGACTGCGTGCTGAAATGATTCAAACTAGTCAGCCCCCACCCTCCTACCCTGCCTCTCCTGTTCCTGCCCACACTACCCCTCACTCCTTCTGCCTCCTGGCCTAGTGTTTCTACAAGTGAAAGGCCTATAACTTGTGCCAGGCTAGGAGAATGGGAGTAATAAAAACATCTTGCTTAATGACAGTCATTTCTATGTTTCTTTTGATTTATTTATTTCACGTGCATTGGTGTTTTGTCTGCATGCATGTCTTTGTGGGGTGTGGAGCTCCTAGAACTGGAGGTCCAGACAGTTGTGAGCTGCCGTATGGGTGCTGGGAATTGAACTCCAGTCTTCTGGAAGAGCAGCCAGTGCTCTTAACCACTGAACCATCTCTCCAGCCCCCATTTCTATGTTTCTTATTATACCAGATTAAAACAAACCTAAGATAGGTACAGAGCTAAACCGAGAATTCACAGAAGAGGAATCTCTAAAGG